>VWZE01008846.1:267059-353104 GCA_013396675.1 Eubucco bourcierii
TTGGGGTTTTTGGGTGGGGTTTTTTTTTTTTGGGGGGGGGGGTGGTTTGGTTGTTGGTTGGTGTCTTTTCGAGTAGATGAGGAATGAAGATCCTCCAAATTGATAAAGCAGTTTCCTGTGTTAGTATTAGTCTTTGGTGGGTGTTACCTGAATTTGTGCTTCATGCAATTTGGGCAAGAGATGTTAGATCACTGGATAAAAGGAACATATAGGCCTCTGTATGTGTTTTGTCTAGAGACTGATACCATCTGTGAGTTCAAACACAGCAGGAAAAGGTGGGTGCATTCTCTAAGTTGGGAAACTCTAGCACCCTTAGTCATTAGGTGACAACTTAGCAGAGAACTGAGTCTCAAAATCAGCTATTTTTTGAAGTACATTTCAGAACGAGATTTACTTATTAAAAGTATACTTATTAAAAAGAAGGTTTAGCTTTACAACTAAGCATTGCCTAGGACCTAGTTCAAAACACTGCTCCTTCCCATCAACTGTATGCAGGGTATTGGCTAACAGTTGCAGTAGTTTGCCAAGTGCCATCTACACTACTAGCCAGGTTTGCTCACTTCCATCACTGCCTGGTGGCTCTGCCTGCATCTGTGCTGACAGATCCCTCCTGACTGCTGCTGTGTCAAAATGAAAACATCATTAGTGGCAACAAGCAGCATTAGACCACAAGCAGAAGCAACAAGTGAAAGCAAAGCACATCACTTACCAGAGTTGAGCAGGATGATGGACTTAAGGCACACAAATTCCTCCCCTTGAAGGTTCATCATGCGAAACCGAGCAGCAGTAGCCAGCAGCATGTCAAATATTTCCACCATGCCCTCTACACATTTCCCTTGATTCCTGCGTGAATACCATCAAGGAGGAGATATTCACAGCTGTAACTCTGTGGCAGCATGAACTTTTCACCCCCCCTGCGCCACTGCCCTCAAGTTTGCTTTCATGAGCACATTAGGCGGGACATGACTTCCTACTCTTTGCTTGTTTGATGTATGTGTGATTACAAAAGCATAGTTCTCAGTATCCCGCATAAACAAATATATAGTAAGGGATTATATTCCCCCTCAAAATGTCAGTTTCATAAACTCATCACCAAGCCATTACTGTGGTGAAACATATGAGGTTGATTCAACCAAACCTTTACACTCAGGAAAAGATTTAGAATCATAGAATCATAGAATGGTAAAGTTGGAAGGGACCTCAAGGATCATCTAGTTCCAACCCCCTGCCATAAGCAGGGACACCTCCCACTAGTACAGGTCACTCAAGGCCTCATCCAACCTGGCCTTGAACACCTCCAGGGAGGGAACAGCCACAACCTCCCTGGGCAACCTGTGCCAGTGTCTCACCACCCTCACTGGAAAGAACTTCCTCCTAACATCCAGTCTAAATCTCCCCTCTGTCAGTTTAAACCCAGTTTAACTGCCTCTAGTCCTGTCATTGCAAGACCTTGTAAATAGTCCCTCCCCAGCCTTCCTGTAGGTCCCTTTCAGATACTAGAAGGCTATTACAAGGTCTCCTCAAAGTCTTCTCTTCTCCAGGCTGAAGAGCCCCAACTCCCTCAGCCTGTCCTCATAGGAGAGCTGCTCCAGCCCTCTGATCATCTTTGTGGCCCTCCTCTGGACCCGCTCCAACACTTCCATGTCCTTCCTGTGCTGAGGGCTCCAGAACTGCACACAGTACTCCAGGTGGGGTCTGACAAGAGCAGAGTAAAGGGGCAGAATCCCCTCCCTTGCCCTGCTGCCCACACTGCTCTTGATGCAGCCCAGGACTTGGGTGGCTGTCTGGGCTGCATGTGCACACTGCATTTGCTTAAAAATACATTTTTATTTATTTGTGTAGGTGTTCTGTCAGTGTTACTCTACTTCCTCTTTCAGTTTTTCTTTACCTTTAACTAAAGTAGCCCAAATTCTTTGCATTTCTTCCTTCCTAATGTTTTGTACGTGTTCTACCTGTTCTTGCAATCTTCCTTGCAATGTTCCAATATGCTTACCCAATTTTTTTAATGTCAGAGTAAAGTCTCCTTAGTTGATAACCTCATTCATGATCTCAAGAAGAACTTATGAGGCCAAAATCTTGTGTGTATGGATGTCTGATTAAAACTTTACTCCATAAATCTGATAAACTTCACATTACAGCATTAGACAAAGCTGAAGTTTGGGAAATCTTAGTGTTCATTAGCAATCACAACTAACCACCTCCCTCTGCTCACAATACCAAGTATTCTCACTATTTTTTATCTTACACACCCAACCTATAGTTCAAGATTGAATGCTGCCTAATTTTTTTTTCATGTCTGACTAAAGCATTTACTTGCTTCCTAATCCCCATGAAACTACTGACATTCAGTATTCAAAACAATTCAAAATATTACACATCCTGAATGAACTGCAAAACTGGAATAGTCAAGTGCACAGTTTAAAGACGGATAGCAAGAAAGAATTCTTCCTAGGTATCTCTTACAGAAACAGTTCAATGAACTGTAGTTTACAAGACCAATGTTCCAGTCAAGATCTTTTTGCTGACAAGAACAGCCTCAGGACAATAACCTTTAGTCCTGCAACACATAGTTTGTCTGCTTAAACCTCCATTGTGTTTCGTCCCACCAGCTGAACTCACTAATTATGTAACTTTAAGAGATTCTAAATACTTTCTAATCTCTTTTTTTGTTTGTTTGTTTGTTTCTGCTGTGTGTGGAATACTAGGCTAATGCATAAGAAAAGGATGAGTACCATCTTAGGCAGAGTGAGGTACTAAATTGTACAATGAACAACTTAGAAACTTCTGCTTTATTTTCAGATTTAGGCATCAGATCCAGTTCCACTGAAATCAGTGAGAACTGCAGCAGCTTAGTATCATTGAAATGCAGGCTCTTAATCAAATGTTTTTATTGTCTAGGTTACAACACTGATTTTCTTTTTTTAACTTAAACTATCCGAAATAGGAATCTGCAGTTCTTCTGAACTGCCTTCTGACTCTCTAACATAAGCTGATAACAGGAAGGCCTAACTAGGAAGGCCTAGATAACTCCTGGAGGACAAATTAAGCAATACATTTGAAAGTTATCCTTATCCCACCATTATACTGCTCTCTTTGTGTACTCTCAGATTACTGGAAACAAAACAATGAAAGCTTGTTTGTTGCAAAGCATCAGAAGAATTTGCTGCAAAGCATCTTCTCAGAAGACTCCTTAATACTTAGATGTTGGGAAACGTTTAGGAAAATTAAAGCATGTAAATTAAACGTCTTTAGTTATTGCATAAAAGTATTATGTGAATTAAATTGAAGTCCACAGAATCACAGCATCATCCAAACTATAAGACAACTCAAGATGTGTTTAGTTCAGTTTCCCATCTAAAGCAGTGTCAGCTGCCTCAAGGCTTTATACAAGTCTGGTCTTTAAAACTTCCAAGGATGGAGACTGCATAACCTCTCTCAGGACAATTCTTTTCATCATCATGGGGTTTTTTCTCCCCTATATCCAGTCAGAAAGAAACCCTGCTTCAATTTATGACTCCTGTCTCTCAGTTTCCCACCAGGCATCACAAAGAGCCTTAATGATCCTTGTAGAATTTAGGTTATGCATGCTTATAAGTTCTCCTTTTACCAGGCTGAACAAGCCCACTTCTCTCAGTCATAAAGTCACTTCCACCTTGGTGGCTCTACACCAGGTTTACTGAAGTTTCCTAAGTGAGTTTTCCTGTAACAAGGGATGCAGAGCAGGATGTTATATTCCATGTATGCTCTAACGAGCACCAAATAAATGCAGAATAATCACTTCCCTTACTCTACTGCCTACTAAACCAGTGATTGATGCAGTTCCAGATACTGTTGACCTTCATGGCTGTCATGTTGCAGTAGTGGTACGTGCACAGATTGCTCTTCACCAGCACCCCAGGTTCTGTTCACCCGAGCTATTCCCCATCTAGTTAGGCCCCAGTTTGAACAGTAGCAGTGGATTAAGTCTATCACACGTCCTTCACATTTCTCCTGCCTGAATTTCTTGAGGTTCCTGTCAGCCTATTCCTCCATTCTGTCTAGGTTTATTTGTATGGCACTTCTGCCCTCTAGCATATCAGCTGCATCCCCTGTTTCAGTGTCATCTGCAGACCTGAAGACAGTGCACTCCTCCTCTTCCAGCTGACTTGCAAAGACATCCAACAGGAAATGTTCTAGGATAGATTCCTGGGGTACTGAAGCTGTAACTAGTATCAAGGTAGCATGTCAACAATGATCTAGTCATTCTATTACGGAAGGCAACCACAGAAGTGATGCACACTGGTCGACCTGTAGTCCCAAGACTGACTTTCTTTCTTGGATAGGTGCAATATATGCCTCCAGTAATTGAAGACCTCTCCTGGTCTTCACAGCCTTTCAAAGATGATAGAGAGTAGCTCTGCAATGACAACATCTAACATTCTTATATGCAGATCATCCTATGGACCTCTATGGGATAAAATGTTTTAAGTGATTCATGGTTCAGTTCCTTTCTACTACTACAGCCTTCTTCCTTTTGAACTTTGTACGTATGAATAAGAACCTGGATTTTAGTAAAGTTAAAAATAAAAAACCACCAAAAACATAGACATGAGGAATGTCTTTTTTAAAAAATAGGGTCAAATGACAGACAAGTAAATGTTAACAGTGAAGGGTGTTTAGGTGACAGGGACTCAAGAGATGGTCTCGTCAAACTTTCCAATTAAAGGGAAAAGTTGAAGTAGGCACAGATGCACCCATCAAACCAAAGCCTGACCACGTACTTGTTGTCTCTGGCTTCTTTATTTAAAGGCAAAGGATTGCCAAGGACAGATGAGATCCACCAGACATATTCATAAATGGACTTAATAAATCGGTGAGGAAGCCTCTAAACAAGGCTTGTCACATGATGTGTTTCTGAGCCTACAGGTAGGTTAGCAAACAGAATAGATATGATTGAGAGAAAGCCGCAGGGACAACATTCACATCCTCACTTAGAAGAGAGCATGTTCACAGACTTCAGTGCCTGTGCTCTAGCACAGAAGGAGAATTGGAAGCCCACACACAGTCAGACTGGTGTGATGAGACTCAAAACACAAAGGCTTGGTGGAATAAGGCACAGACCAGATTAGACAGAGTGCATGATTGGAGAACGGTCGTAGGTAGCGTACAACTTGATCAGGAAGCTCAAGTGTGGAAGAAGAGGGGAAGAACCTGAGCTCTATGTAAAGGGAGACCTTGACTGCCCAGACCATAGGAAACCAGAACCACAGATGTCAGAAGATTCTGTGTATAGGCCAGAGGAGAAATTAACACTGATGGCTGGGGCAGACAGGCAGGGATTGTTACAGACTGACTAAGAGTATAAAGTGGATGAGTGTTTCTGTAAGTAACTCACAGAAGTCTCCCAATCACTAATGTACAGTTTTATGGAAGATTTCTACATGGATAGGTTGCAATCATTGTCTGGATGGTCAAGGTAGCATTGTGCAAGTAAAACAGAGAGTTTCTGAAATCTGTTGATGATAACTTCCCATACAAACAGCATAGTGGCAAACCAAGGGCAATGTTCTATTGACCTACTTCTCACAAACAATGAGAAACTACTGATGGATGTGGTCACATTGTCTGCAGTAAACATGAGATGCGACTGAGATCAGGATCCAGAGGTAGGCTGGAAATGCAAACAATAGACATTTGCCTCTGGCTTTCAAAGGAACAGGCTGCAGTTTATTTAGAGAATTTCTAGGCAGAATATTCTTGGAACATGACAAGGGAAAGTTTCAAGAATGCTAGGCAATTTTTAAAGAAAATATATTGAAAACTCAGGAACAAGCCTGTCCCATTGTAGAGGAAGATTAGGGATTTTAACAAAAGATCCACTTGAATAAACAAGAAGTCTCTTAACAAACCAAAGGCAAGAGAAAATATGTAAGAAATAGAAATGAAAACAGAAAACAAAGGAAAAGTACCAAAACACTTTTTAAGCGTTTATGCCCAAAACATATAAGGGATAGAGGATAACAAGAAGGGATTTTATAGGTTTCCTCCTCAGAAGGAGGAAACCTAAAGTGAAAGCATGCACACTTCACTTTTCAGAAAGTTATCTTCCAGAATTTTTTTTTTTTTTCTAAGGGTGGGGGTGTTGGTGGCAGGGGCTAGTTCACTAAAAACTTTTCCAGCTGATTTATAACATTAGTTTAATAATTATTTCTTGTTATTTAAACAAATNCATGAATCACAGTCTGGGAATCACTCACTGGACAAGTACTGGACTGGAATTAGCATAATTCAACTTGGAATCAAGTTTATAGTCCCTTCAAGAGTTTCTTGAAACAAACATTTGCCAAATATGAAATAAATCCTAAGTGACAGTTGAAGGAGGAAAGGGGCAGGAGCAAAAGGGACCATTAAGAGGCTCTCTTTTCCTCCACCGAACGGGGCAGTTATGTTTACAGTTTTTCACATAACATGCCCTTTGATTTACTCCTGTTGGCATCATCACTTCCCAAAACAAGTTGAAAAAGACAGATTTCTGTCTTCTTTAGAAGCAAACCAACCATTAGGATCAAACCTGGAGCTCAAACAGTCAATTCCTATCTCTTCCAGTAGTGACAAAATTACCAGTCTACCATCTGCTGAGGTTTGCTAGTATTTTCTGATGTCTCATTTGCTTGCTTCTTGAGCTTACTCTGAATCAAAAGTGGTGGCTAATTCACATGCTAAACAAGAGAAATTAAAATGAAGCCAAATAAGGGCAAATTCAGGAAGACTTGGGAGATACAAAAGACAGAGTAGAATCATTATACCCTGTGTTATTTCTGAAGCACTAAAGAATTGTCGAAAGATTGTAACACCATTGGCAAACTCGCTGAGTGTGCACTCAATTCCACTGCCCATGTCACTGACAAAGGTGTTAAACAGTGCTGGTTCCAATACTGACCATAGAAAACGCCACTCATCACAGGTCTCCAATTCAGTATCAAGCCATTGACTGCACTGTTTTGAGTGCAACCACCCAGCTGGTTCCTTACCTACTGAATGGTGTGTCCAGTTCAGAAAAAAGGATCTGTTTCAGGACAGTGCCAAATGCTTTGCACAAGTCAGTCACTCTTCCCTTACCCACCAATGCTGCAGCCCCTTCATAGAAAGCCATCAAATTTACTAGTCATGATTTGTTATATCGGCTGTCAACAATCACCTCTTTTTCCCATGTGCCCTAGCACAGTTTCTAGGACGATTCACTGCATGATCTTGCTAGGCACAGATGTGTTGTATTAATAGACATTGATAAACACTATATACTCCTTTGTATATCAATGCATTAAAACAGCTTAAGGAAGCAGACACCTCAGGAGCAACCTGGGTTCCCTTGCCTTTAGAGCTATGCAGTCACAACTAAGTCTTTTTCCTGACTGGACCAACAGAGGATCATCTACCTGAGCAGATAAAGTAAGAGTACATTATACATTTCAGCAGCGGTGAATCAATTCTGAAACATATAGACAAACAAGTACTAGGTATAATTTAAACTATTTTTATCTTGGTAAAATATGATGTGAAATGGATCCACAAATATTCCCCTAAAATACTGTTATAAAAATTCTAAGAAAGTTGATTTTTTGGAGTCATATTTGGGACAATTAAATTAGAAAATTATTATGAAGGCTCTCCATTTAGGAATAATGAAGTTACAATAACAGGCAGAAAAAGAAATGTTATTCTTGTTGACAGGAAGGCCTTTTTCAGTTTAATTTACATTCAGTCTGAATCACCTTAAAGCCAAAAATATTTCAAAATGCTCTTCATATCAAAAGTGCAAAGAAATTTCAGAAAGGTCAGCATCACAATTCAACATGACCTGGAACTGGGGCCTGAGTTTCCAAGGTCAGAGTGACTAGATGAACAAGAAATCATAGAAATCCAGAAATTATTTCATTCTCTCTGAAAATGTTCTCTCTTCTGTTCTGTGCCTACAAATCCACCCAGAGATTCTCCTTTTCCAACAGCTGAAGATAAGGAAAAACTTCTTTACTTTGAGGCTGACAGAGCACTGAAACAGACTGTCCAGAGAGGTTGCAGAGTCTCCTTCTCTGGAGACTTTCAAAAGCCTCCTGGACATGTTCCTGTGCAACTTGCTTTAGCAGGGATTTAAACTAGATGATCTCAAGAGATTCCATCCAACCTCTACCATTCTGTGATTCCTTAAAATTGTGCAGATCAGAATGAAAGGAGGTTTGTTACTTGTTTGCTTCTTTCTTTGTTTGTTTCTTGGTTTTTTGTTTGTTTTTTTTTTTAAACTGCTGGTTCTGTAGAACTGACTGCTGTCCACAGTGAAATTAAAAGATCACCTCAAGATGCAGGTATTAGAATCAGGGTTATTCTGTTGATATGTGTGTTAGTTCACATTTGTCTGCACAAAATTTGGATCTTGTTTAACACCTTTTGGAAATCAAGGTCTCCCTTATCCAATAGCTCGTTAATGTCCTCAAAGAACTCTAATGAACTCCCAGAGAGGTTGTGGTTGCTCACTCCCTGGAGGTGTTCAAGGTCAGGTTGGATGAGGCCTCAAGTAACCTGTACTAGTGGGAGGTGTCCCTGCCTATGGCAGGGGGTTGGAACAGGATGATCTTTGATGTTCCTTCCAACCATACCATTCTATGATTCTATGTATTCATGATGAATGCCTTCCCCTTTCAAAATGCCTGGTGACTCTCTACCACCAAGTCCTGTTTATTCACGCCTCAGACAATACTGATCTTTAGATGGTGTCTCACCAGTTTCCTTAAAAATTGGTACAAGTTCCACCCACTGTTTTAAAGCACAACGCTGAGGTTGTTGCATCCACCTCAGTCATCAGTTCAGCTGTTTCTACTATGAGTTCCTTTAGATTTATGTTCCTTTAGACTTATGTTTCAAACCTTCAAGTAACCCCTGATTATCATGATATTTGAATGCAACAGATCCTTTAAAAATACAATAAAATTGGACTTTCTTATTCGTGAAGAAACATTCCATTTTCTTCAAAATTATTATGAGCCTATTGTCAGGCCTGACAAATTTCAGCCCTAGTCTAATGACATTTTTAAAGGTCTTGTTTCTTGAGAACCCACTAGATAGGAAACATCTGGCTTGAGCTATTAGAAATCCAAGCCTTTACTTCTAGATTTGCCTAATAAGAGATACTAATGAAAAAAACAAAACAAAACAAAACCCAAAAACCCACAATAAAACAGAATAGAAAATATTGGCACTTATCCTAGGTTTTCTTCAATTGTATCAGGTACTGCACATTAGCTACAAACACTGTAAATGTGCTATTCTATTTCCTGATTAGGCCTGTTTTCTAATCTATAATTACTGTTATCTGAGCTTTTTTAATAGCATCAGCTGTAGACTGCAAGAATGTACCAGTTTTATGCAACTGGTAGGCTGCTAAAAGTCCTGATTTTGAACGCAGGCTGAAGTGAACAGGTAGTGAAAGGGTACATTATCCCACAGAACATCCTATCTAATTACAAGGCAGAGTGGGAATAGAAAGGAATAATGCAATGATACTCATCCAAATGGAGGGGAGTAACCTACTGGCAGCATAATTGTTGTATAACTTTTTGTATAGGCAAACCTGAATTTTTAAGAGGAACTTCGAATGAATAACAAAGAACTGCTTTACAGGTATCTTCAAGGAGTCTTCCAAGTGTGAGTTGTTACATTGGAAAATTATAGAGATACTTATTTGACAATTTAACAAGTGGATTCCCACAGAATGAGAAAAGTCAGTCTTTAGAAGATTTTCAGAAACAAGACAAGTTCATATTTTATATGACTCAAGTAGGAGGAGTGAGTTCAGAGAAGAAAAATAAGATTTGTTCGAAGAAACAGCAAAGTTGGAATGTCATTTTTATGGCATTTCAGACAGATATGAACAAGACAAGACTGTATTTATCCAGCCAAAACAAAAAGCTGCAAAATAAAACTTTGTGTGGCTTGAGCTTTATGCACAGATGTATACAAACAACAGTTTCCAAGATTCTAGACAGAAGAAACCTATTAAGAGACAGGGGAAGCCTGGAAAATGAAAGGGATGTGCTCTCCTCAGACCCCATCTGGAGTACTGTGTGCAGTTCTGGAGTCCACAGCACAGGAAGGGCATGGAAGTGTTGGAGCAGGTCCAGAGGAGGGCCACAAAGATGATCAGAGGGCTGGAGCTGCTCTCCTATGAGGACAGGCTGAGAGAGTTGGGGCTCTTCAGCCTGGAGAAGAGAAGGTTTCCAGGAGACCTTGTAATAGCCTTCCAGTATCTGAAGGGGGCCTACGGGAATGCTGGGGAGGGACTATTTACAAGGTCTTGTAGTAGCAGGACAAGGGGCAATGGGTTTAAACTGGCAGAGGGGAGATTTAGACTGGATGTTAGGAGGAAGTTCTTTCCAGTGAGGGTGGTGAGGCACTGGAACAGGTTGCTCAGGGAGGTTGTGGCTGCTCCCTCCCTGGAGGTGTTCAAGGCCAGGTTGGATGAGGCCTTGAGTGAGCTGTACTAGTGGGAGGTGTCCCTGCCTATGGCAGGGGGTTGGAACTAGATGATCCTTGAGGTCCCTTCCAACCTTACTATTTTACGATTCTAAATCAGAGAGGATGTCTGCCACAGAATGATCAGAGAGAGCTGGAGTTGTACGTGAAATGTGGTAAACATTCTTACTGACAATATTGAATTTGCACCAAGTCCAGAAAAACACAGGATAGAAACAGATCTAGGTTTTATCATCTGTAGTTGGTGGCTCTGAATTACAGACAGTAGCTAAATTAATATTTGCAAATGCTGTTAACCCTGTAGATCAGGTAAAGGTACGATGGAGGGTCAGGACAGAATGCTAGGGATGATATAATTGAGAAGTGCTATCCTGTAAAGAACATGCTGAAGGGTAAGGAGACAACAAATGAAAGCAAATTGTACTACAGTATCCATTTTATATAATAATATCCATTCAATTACATAATTTCATTCTGAGATCAACAACAATAATGTATCAAAACATTTTTTTTACTTTCATGGTATTTGCCCAAATACTTGATGGAAGGACTCCATTGAGTGAAACATGCCTTGAATCAGTTTCAGTCCTGCCTTCTCCAACCTGACACGCCATATTCACTTGCTGTGTAGCAAATGAAATTTTGAGGATGCTATAACAAATAAGCACATCAAACTACTGTTAGCACTAATTAATGAATAAATCAACAGTTAACTATTCAGCATATCAGTGCTCCCCAAGAGTCAATTTAGTAGTTCAGCTTCATCAAATATCTTTACTGAGGCAAGTAAATGATGCCTTAGAAACACATGTTCTGTTGTTTGAAAATGAGAAGATGCAATAGATATAATTTTTTAGAAACAGTCTTAAGTCTAATTATGAAGTCAATTGATTTTTGCACCTTGAAGTAGTATGTGGTTCCAACTCATGCAAATTGTTGTCTTTAATCCAAACAGAGCTGGCTTCAATCATGTGAATCAACTGTTCAGACTCCACTCCACTCAGAGAGTGGTAAGTTTTAGCTGAGAAGGTTGTGGTTTCAAATGTTTCCCTATCTATTTTGCTTAGCTAAGAGGTGGGGGAATGGTGTTCTGGGTCTGCTCTTCAGTTATCCTCTTTTCCTCAAACTCTGTTACAGGATGTGGAACGGACAGGTTGGTCATTGAAAGGCATTTTGCAGTTCACAGTAGTTTTTAACATTATGCCATATTTACTTTCTTACAGTGGTATACTTTGCTTCTTACACACACTAATATTTTAAAGCTGTTACATTCTCTTGAGTATGTTTATATTTAGGCAAGCAGATACTTTCTGTACACAAAATGAGAAGATGTTTATATATACCTAGTTACATCGCTCAAAGATTGAAGATTGTGTGCTAACACAAGTGGAATAGAGTTTTTCTTAAGGTGATAAATACTCTTCTATTCCTATATACTCTTAGGCATTGTCACTAGTATTTTCCTAAATAACAAAATTAGACCTTTTTTTCTTTTCTTTTCTTTTCTTTTTTAATATAGAGGGAAGGGGAATAAAAGAATTAACACTGCAGAAATGCAAACATAAAAATTCAGTACCCTACAGTTAATGGAGCCAGATGCTCAAAAGCTGGTTTTCTACTAAGAGTTTTGTTTAATTCACCTAGCTAATTGTTGCAGTAGCCACTGACGTTTTTTTGCCATCCCTCCACTATAGCTCACTGCCCCCAGGATCAGAAGCTTACCCAGTTCTTAGTTGCATCACACCATACTCTACCTCCTCATTTCAGATCTTTCTTCAACCTCAATTTCAATCAAGATGTCATACTGTGCACTGAAGTGGCCAGTGTGCACACATAAACTCTCTCCTGCAACTCTACTGTGTGGGTGGTAGTCTTGAGGTAAAGAGGACTCCTAATATCTGGGATGATTCTATCCTAACTAATTCCTTCTAGATTTGACACAGTCACTTGTCAAAAACCCTGCTTGCTGGTTATTCTCTTTTATTACTCTTTCACAAGACTGAAAGTTTTCATGGCTGGGAAAAAAGAAAACTTGAATTATTAAGATAACTAGAATATTAAAAATCCACCAATCTTCCTGCTTTTATTTGTGAAGAATGCCAGCTAAAATACAAGAGATAAGATATTGCTGCATGGCAGAGATGCATAATTTTCTCTCTCTCTTAGAAACACCTACGCTGCATTACCAAGACTGGCTAAAAAAGGCTTAGGGCAGGAAGCAATTGTGTGGTTTACATATTTGACTCCAGTTTTCAGGAGATAAAAAGAACAAAACAACAACCTTAAGGTATGCTGCACAAATAAGTAAGATTGCAATTGAGAATTTTAGGTAATCAGAAATCATCTTCTGAATCGAAGTGATGAGAGTTCAGCACTTAATTTTCATTTCATTTACTTTTGGAACAAGCAGTATGGATTAGAAGACACATTTTCTGCTGTCTTTGAAAGAAGGTAATTCAAAGAGAAGTTGAATTTCAGATGTGCTCCTAGTCTAATTAATGACCAGCATCCCATTTCAGAGCATTCACATTTCTAGGTTTTTTAGAGTTCCTTTTCCAGTTTCACACGTTAAAACACCACTTAACTGAAGTACTGGCAAACCAGTACCATGAGATGACTAGGAGCTAACAATTAATCTGATTGCAATAGAAAAAAAATAACTTAAATCAATCACAGCAACATGCAGACTGACCTGTCCAGTAATAGGTTAGGTGCAAATAAAAGCTTTCCTGGGTGTTCCATGGAGCGCCAGACTAAGCCAATCATCAGTATCTCTAACCAGGCACATTCCAGCAGATGGACCTGATCATGGAGTGTTAAATCCACAAATCCTGAAAGAATAAATAAGAGTCAATAAAAACACTCCAGTTATACAAGTGGAACAACCTTATTCAGAGACTCAATACAGGAAGCTCATTGGAGCTGGAGAGCTAAAGAGAAACCACAATAAACCAGACATCAGTTATCTTTACATTTTGGGCTGAAAATTACTATCGTGCTACAAAAGATATTTTACAAATAATAAAGAGGAAGACAATATAGTTCACAATAACTTAGGAAAATATTGTGTTCTGCAAAACAGTTGATATAGTTATGTTCTATGAAAATAGCCAATAATCAGTCTGCTGATTAAAAAATAATTAAAACCAAAATGAACCAGTATTCACATGTCTGAAATAACACTCATCTATCAATCATTAGGAATTACTTTAGACAGATGCACTACTTTGTCTTTTTATGAAAGCAGCAACAAATAAGGAATAAAAAAACATATCACTGCTTGCATTTTTTTCTTTACTACTAAATGCAAAAATTACTTTCAGACTTCACAAACTGATGGAATGGCATTTGTTTGAGTCAGCAAACAGTCTGAAACAACACAGATGAAACTTAAAAGGGCAACATTTTTGATTACAAAGCATTGATTACAGTGCTTAGGCATGAAATTGGCAGGAAAAAATATGGAGAACAAACAATAAACATCATGTTTGCTATTAAGTATTTCCTTAGTGTGACAACATACAATAAAACAATGGGTTTATCTATGCCTGAAGAGTACCACAGCAATGCACAAACATAAGTCCCTGAGAAGTGTCTGAAGTTTGCAATTAGCACATTACAAGTCAGTTATAATGCCATCATTTCACATGGTTGCACAGTATTCTGCAGCAGATTGCTTTGATGCAGAAGAACAGAGCTCCTTACAAATATGCCAGTGCACTTTTCTGTAAAACTCTACTCATTCTATAATATTCTGCAGGACAAAACCACTTTGCTTTGTTCTCCACACTATCTTGGTCTTTGTTTTTACTACACCTTTTCTCAAACCCCTTATAAGCACTATCTTTTTATTAGCCCTATTTTTCCTTATGCCCACATATGAAATTTCAGATTGCCTGCTCTTGAGAGTAGAAATGTATTTCCCAGCAATGGTAACATCTTTTAAAATACATGAACGTGAATATTTTGCCTTAAAAAGTCCTAAAAGGATAGACTGCTATCTGGAATATTAATTCTGATTTTAGTAAATCTAAGAATGTTTCAAAAAATAGGGTAAAAAAGAAAACTGAGTGTGAACCCATAGTTTAAAACATTTAATAATGTGTCAGGCTGATCCTGCTTTGGGTTCTATGGCAAAAGAGCTATCACAGACTTTGATTAATACACATTTAAAAGTTTGTGGTATAAAAATATACAACTACTTCAATTCATAAAAAAACCCCTTATCAATTACCTTGATGACCCTTTAGGTGACATTGTAAGTTTAGATTATAAAAATACTAGTTTTGATGAAATAAATTTTTACGGGACTTTTGATTTCATCAAAACATGTAATGCATTAACTGATTTTAAATATTTTAAATTATGCAACTCAGTATGTAATGGTAAAAAGACAAGGAATTGAATTGAAGTGCTTGCAAAGGAATGCCTCTCAGGTCACCTCTTTACCCTCTTTTTTGATGAGACATGGAAAAAAAAGAGAAATTATTATTTAAGTGTCGTGATGGGATGTGGAAGATAATGCAAAAATGTTGTGGTAGACCTAAGGAAGCCAAAATAGGCTTGTACACGTCCTGGCTTACCCAGGACAAGGGACAAACTAGAGAAAAGCAAATTTAGATTGGATGTTTGGAACAGGTTCTTTACCAAGAGGGCGGTGGAACACTGGAACATGTTGCCCAGGGACATAGTTAAGGCCCCATCCCTGGAAGCATTCAAGGTGAGGCTCAACAAGGGTCTGGGCAACCTGATCTAGTTGAGGATCTCCTGCTTACTGCAGAGGAGTTTGGACTAGATGACCCAAACCACTTTATGTTTCTATGATTCTATGAAATGGTAGGAGCTACAAAGAGGACTTTGACATGGCAGTGATAAGGGAAGAGCAACTGATGTCATCTACCTGGACCTGAGTAAGACATTTGACATTCTAGTCACCAAACTGGAAAAACATGGAGTTGATGGGTGGTGCACTTGCCAGATATGGAATTGGCTGGATGGTCACACACAAAGAGTGGTGATCAATGTCACAATGTCCACCTGGAGACCAGTGACAAGTGGTATCCCTCAGGGGTCAGGCAGCAACTGAGTCCTGGGCTACATCAAGAGAAGCGTGGCCAGCAGTGCAAGCGAGGGGATTCTGCCCCTTTACTCTGCTCTCATCAGACCCCATCTGGAGTACTGTGTGCAGTTCTGGAGCCCTCAGCACAGGAAGGACATGGAAGTGTTGGATCAAGTCCAGAGCAGGGCCACAAAGATGATCAGAGGGCTGGAGCAGCTCTGCTATAAGGGCAGGCTGAGAGAGTTGGGGGTCTTCAGTCTGGAGAAGAGAAGGTTTTGAGGAGATCTTGTAATACCCTTCCAGTATCTGAAGGGTGCCTGCAAGAAGGCTGGGGAGGGACTATTTAAAGGTCTTGTAATTACGGGATAAGGAGCACTGGGTTTAAACTGGCAGAGAGTATATTTAAAATAGATCCTAGGAAGGAGGTCTTTGCAGTAAGGGTGGTGAGACACTGGAACAGGTTGCCCAGGGAGGTTGTGGATGCTTCCTCCCTAGAGGTTTTCAAGACCAGGTTGGATGAGGCCTTGAGCAACCTGTTCTACTGGGAGGTGTCCCTGCCTGTGGCAAAGGGTTGGAACTAGATGATCTTTGAGGTCATTTCCAATCTAAACCATTTTATGATTCTATGATGGAGAAAAATCAGCCCAGCTTGAGCTTCCAATTGGAAGCTACATCTAATGAAGACGATAAACTTTATAAGATACTAGAGGAACTCCAACAGATAAGGAAGTGAAATTACCTCTGTGTTATCTGAAATTAGAAGCCTTTCTTCAAGGAGGATGCAAATTTGGACACAATGATGTCCAAAAAAGTATAAAGCATTGAAAACTATGCCCTCTAGTGAGGAATAAGAGAAATTCAGTTACTGTATGAGGCTAAATAGGGCAAGAGGGTTTAAAAAAAAAACAAACTGAAATAGGCCAATACATAAAGGAAAAGAGGACATTGGAGAAGGTAATGGCCTAATAGACAGAAGTACATGCTGGAAGCTAAACATGCTCCAGGTCAGACTACAAGTGAAGGCCACTGCTACCAACAAAAGTAATTATTATCTAAGCAACATACTAAATTTCCATGAATTTGCTGTCATTAGGAACACTAATCAAGATTTAATTATTATTTTTTTTAGACATACTCTTGTTCAAGCAAGTAATTCAGAATAATGTTAGAGAAGGTTAAATTAAATGATGAATAAATCATTAATCACTTCTTCATTCAGAGTAATTTAATGTCACTAAAGTCGAGTGCAGATGTGAACTGCATTCTCAAATATCTTTCTTTTAGTTCTGGTAAGTTTTGAAAGAAAAGTAAGTATTCCAATCCTGATTTTTTTGTTACTATGCTTTAAAGTAAAAGAAAGACCTTCACTTCACTGCTGATAAATTAATGGATAGCTTACGGATATAACCCACATCTGACTCCATATACCAGACTGACCAGTTGCAGGGCCTTGTGAGGCATATCAAAATCATGGTATGGCCAAAACCCACAAGACCTAGACTGCCATTAAGCCATCTGTACATCATATGCCTGACAGAAGAGATACTTACAGAATAAAAACCTTAGGGGACCACCCTTTATTCAGATACAGATGAAATAACAGTTTTTTCGAGTAATTGTCACCACGGAACAGTAATTGTTCCACAAACTCTTGCTTAAATATGGAAATCTGAACTTCTGAAAAAGCCAGAAAGGTCTTCTGAACACTCAGCTAAGAGTAGGTGGCAAATTAATGAGTAGAACACACACAGGTAATGTTCAAACTAAACTGATTATCCTTTCTCATATAATGAAGTGGTATGTGCCATTTCAGTGACATTATGATAGAAATCTGTGTTCCAGGCAATAAGACACATTTCAGCAACGGGTTTCCTGAAGGCTATAAAAAGTCTTGATGTGGCCAGCATGTCTCACTAGAGGTGACATTAGACTAGGGAATCCAAAACTGTATGATCCATTCATCCTAAAACAGGAAGGCTGCAATCACCTGCAACAGGTATGAGCAAATCTTTTATTATTTGGGAGTCTGGGCAGTTGGTCAAGGCAAGGATTGCCATGAGAGAACACAAGCACTGCTGAAATTCATTGTTTGCCTCAGTGGCTTTTTTTGATCCCATAAGTAGCTTTTATTTTGTCATGATCTATCTCTCAGTTAACATTCTCTGAGACTCGATATCTAGTGTCATTACAGATTGAATCCTCAGTCAGCTCTCCAGTGGGTACTTACTATCATTTGGGGGTTGTTTAACGATCATTATTTTGTAGCTTCCACTAACGTTCTTAAGACACAACAACAAGGTGTGCAGATCATCCCACAATAAATGATAAAACAATGATCTTTTTAAATTTGATTTGAACTGAAATCCTACCTATACATTTACACTATATGTCTTAATTACCATTAATGGTACCTGAAAAATAAATTTCAGCTGATTTTTAAAATATTGTGTCCTAAAGAACTATTTTGCCTCCAGGAGCTTAGAAGGAAAGTAAAGTAAAAGCTATGAGAAGCTTTAAAAGCAATAGCAAAGGTCCATCTAGAAAAGCACCTCATTTACAACAGCAATTGATACCAGATGCTTACAGCAAAACACAACAGCAGGACAAACGTATGCCTCAACAGAAAGCTTTCTCAGACTCCAGTGGTGTGTAGCTCCAGGCCTTCCAGAGCCAAAGATAAAGATGGTCTTTTTGTTCTAACTTGTCCCTTAACATTTTTTCCTTCAAGTTTATCCAGATGCTTTCTGAACTCACTTCCACTCCAGATTTTTTTTTTTTTTTTAATTCTCTAGAAATAGTAGTCTCCAGCAAAAAGTTTCACATTCTACATTAACATTAGGAAAAGAATAATCTTTTGTTGGGAAAGAATAATCTTCTGTTTTTCTGAAAACCAAATCTCTTGCTTTCATTTGATGCATCTAATTATTTTATTGAAAGATATCATAATTCCCTAGGTCATCTGCTCACTGCTAATCTTCCCTTTTCCAAGTTTTTTTTAGTGTATTGAGTCATTCCACACAACAAAGTTATCCTGATCGTTCATTTTGTCCTTCTCGGAGTACTTTCCAGGTCACTCTTTCTGTGACAGTGAGGCCAAGACTGGACAGTTTTTCGCTCTGACCTTGTCTTCATTACCTTAGTCAGTTTAATATTGTTTGTAAATTGTATCGTTATTCATGCCTTTTCCCCAGCTAACCTCACAGAATCATAGAATCATAGAATGTCAGGGGCTGGAAGGGAACTTGAAAGATCATCTAGTCCAATCCCTCTGCCAGAGCAGAATCATCTATACCAGATCATACAGGAATGCATCAAGACAGATTTTGATTATCTCCAGAGAGGGAGACTCTGCAACCTCCCTGGGCAGCCTGTTCCAGTGTTCTGCCACTCTCACTGTGAAGAAATTCCTCCTCATATTTAAATGAACTTTCCTATGCCTCCACTTCCACCTACTGCCCTTTATGAACATGCTGAACTACATAGGTCTAACTATTGAACTCCAGAGCTTATCTCTTTATTAAATACCCTGCTTGTTAACATGGACAGTCTTTAATTTGATAGCAACAGCAATTTTTGTATCTTCTATAGCTATATATAGAGAGAGAGAGAAAGAGAGATCAGAACATTCTTGCATCACATGTCTTAAATTTGTTCACTATTTTTTTGTATCCTGATCCAGTGTTTTCAAAAACATCAGCAACCACAGAAAAAAGGCTGCTGCTGTTTACAACTCAATACAGTACCTCAGCTATGCAATAGTCGTGTAATAGGACACATTTGGAAGAAAACACTAATTAGGTTGGCAAAGAGAGCAGGGAAGTAGTGATGAGTGCTGCAACCTAATAGCTAGCAACCATTCAATAAAGTAACCAAATTAAGAGAGGTTTATATAGAGAAAAATAGACAAGTAGTTGAAACAAACAGAAAAGTAATTCCTACAGCAAGTTCTGTTTTCATCTGTTTCTCCTAACCAAAAGCACATTTGAGGATCGATATCTTAGAAACCACTTTTTGATGGAGACATGAAATTTGTGCTTGCTGTAGTGCCACCAGCTCAGTGGCCAGCCTCTGTACTTCAAGTAGGGAGAGAAGGCCACATCTACACACTCATCTTGCACCTGAGACAACAATATGATCTGGCTTGTATGGATTACTAAGCCTCTTCAATCCTTAAGGCTGAGCCTTGAAACCTCTTACTTAAGAGGTGGCTAAAAGCTAAGTGGCTAAAACTTGCACTGTGACTATAGCCTTGTCTGTACACAATGACAGCTGGGCAAAATGTGGTCCAAGGGCAAGTGAAGAATTGCTAACACTGTTTTCTATGAGTCTCAGTATTCACACAGCTATTTCTATAATGCTACTTATTCCTACTTCTTTCCTCAGATCTTCAGAACAAAATGATAAGAAAATACCACTAACCCCTCCCTCCTGAGGGCACTTTAAAGTATGCTTTAAAGTACGATAAGGACATATTGGATTACACAGCTCCAGTGCTTTAAATCAAGACATATTTTGAAGACTGAATATCTAAAATTTCTAAAATCCAACATTTTGATGCCAAGTATTTTGTTAAAAAAGTAGTCTCCCTATTTTTTTTTAACTGACATTACTTTTGCTTCTGTAAGTGAGGCCAGAAAAAAATTAATTACAGTTTGCTGAGTTCAAGGGAGAAAAGTCTGAAAGGCAAACATGGAGTAAATCACGCAACTCTAAGAGGCTCTAAATCCTTTATCTGTCTTCTCTAAGCCTAAACAATCTGTCAGAAAAGAAATGAGATGGGATCAGAGAGAACAGCATGTGCTCTTAATTACTGTTAATTCCTGTTAAAAATTTTACTTCATATTTGCCGTTTTCAGCTCTAGTGGTTATAAACCTCTTCTGAAAAACAACAATTACAATTTATAGGCCTAAACATAATATGAGTTAGGGACATTTGGGGCTTTGGGCAAAACCCCAAAACTCAGAAGGATCATGAGGGCCTGCTTTTGTCATCTGTAATGGCATTGAAAATCAAAGTAAAGCAAACTTTTACCCTTCTCCTCTGCAGGAGACTTCCATCCTTGCTGAGCTTGCATTAGGAGATCTGCCTTGTGGTTTGATGGATGTACCACTCCAGACAAACTCTCCATCTGATGCTCTAACTAGAGCGGGATGCCACAGAGATGTCACTTTGTTTTTTCAGATCCCATTTCTAGGAGCTGGTCTGTTCTGTACCATGACAATTCTAAAATGCATTTCTCAGTTCATAGAATCATTTCTGTTGGAAAAGACCTCTATGATCATTGAGCCCAAACATTGACCTAACAATTCCATAGCCATTCGGCTATCACAAAGTGCCTACAGGATTCTTGAACACCTTCAAGGATAGAGACTCCACCACCTCTCTCAGAAGCATATTGCAGTGCCTGACCACTCTCAGTAGACATTTTTCTCAATATCCAATTTAAACCTCCCTTGGCACAATTTCAGTCCATTTCCTCTCATTCTATGGCTTGACACTAGGGAGAAGAGACCAACACCCATGTCATAACAACCACCTTTCAGTTAGTTGTGCAGAACAGTAAGGCCTCCCCTCAGCATCCTCTACTCCAGACTAAAGAATCCCAGTGCCCTCAGCCTCTTCACATAAGACTTGTTCTCCAGACCCTTCATCAGCTTCAGTACCCTTCTCTGGACATGCTCCAGCAACTCAATGGCCCAAATCTGAAAAC
Organism: Eubucco bourcierii; assembly: GCA_013396675.1. NCBI lineage: Eukaryota > Metazoa > Chordata > Aves > Piciformes > Ramphastidae > Eubucco > Eubucco bourcierii. Next base: position 288,333 of record VWZE01008846.1, read on the forward strand.
TAGTCAAGGTGCAGCCTCACCAGTGCCAAGTGCAGGGGCACAATCACTTCCCTACTCCTGCTGGCCACACTACTCCTTAACACAGTCCAGGATACTGTTTGGCCTTCTTGGCCATGTGGGCATACTACTGGCTCATATTTGCCCAGTTCTCAGCCAGTTACCCCAGGTCCATTTCTGCTGGACAGCTTTCCAACCACTCTCCTCCAAGCCTCTAGTGTTGTATGGGGTTATTATGATCCAAGCATGGGACCCAACACATGGCCTTTTTTAAAGCTCATACAGTTGGCCTCAGTCAGAACCCTCTACAGAGCCTTCTTACTCTCAAGCAGATCAACACTCCCACCCAGTTTGGTATCATCTGCAGACTTACTGAAGGTGCACTCAATCCCCTCATCCAGATCCTTGATATTAAACAAGACTAACTCCAACACTGAGAGCTCTGGGGAACACCACTTGTGACTGGCCATCAACTAGGTTTAATTCCATTCATCTTTAGGTCTGGCCATCCAGTCAGTTTTTCCCTAGTGAAGCATCCACTCATCCAAGCCACAAGCAGACAGTTTGTCCAGTAGGATGATGTGGAAGACAATGTCAAATGCTTTACTAAAGTCCAAGTAAACAGCATCCCCAGCCTTTCCCTCATCCACTAAGCAAGTCACCTTGTGGTAGTAGGAGATGAGGTTCTTCAAGTAGGACCTGTTCTTCACAAGCCCACCTGATTCACCTGCACAAGCCACATAATGGTACTCAAGTCAAAAGAGAACCATTTCAACTTTTTCCAGGAATGAGTGAAGTTTTTGTGACTTTACTCAATGTTTTCTGCTTGCACAAAAGTGCAGACTTTTTCAGGTCCATCCAGTCCATATATTTTCAGGATGAGGAGGCAAAAAAGTTCCTGAAGCTGTTTCTGGTCCTAATAGCCAATGCCTCATTCAGGCAGGAATTTCTCCTTCTTTCTGCAGATAACACACCACTCTAAACTATGACTGAATGTACTCTGCATACAAGAGATCTAATGAACACTGTCCTATTTCAAATTGTTTATGCCAAAGCAATACTTCTGATAAAGAAGTTAGCCAATTGCAGTTGATCTACTAGGTGTCAATGCTTTGCGCCAAGCACAATCTGGATTTAGGGCCATGGAAACACAGGGTAGTGACAAACATGATGATCAGACATACATTCTCTTCTCCTGACAGACTCTTGATACATTTTTATTAAATGCTGCTGTCTTGCCCAAGGGAAACATCAGAAATCCACAGGATAGTACCAACTTGGCCAGCACTGCTCTTGGGAAGATGGACCACATGCTGGCCCAGAGAAGTGGTGGGAACACTGAGCTCAGGAGCCAGTCCATAGCTTTGGAGTGCTACTATGAGTTTCAGAGACTATGAGTTCTCACTGAAGAGTAGTCTGAGCAAAGTGTTCTGCAGCATTTAATTGCCTGGAAAAATCTCTCTTACTCTCATGGATGGCGAAGCCATGTGCCTAAAGGTCAACTATTTTTCCTCACTGTGTTCTCCTTTACCAGGATGCATCTTGGAGAGAAGAAAAGCTGGGTTGCATTGTAGCTCAAGGCCATGGCTGACACACACCACAGACAGAGAGAAACTAAGTGTTTTCATATCTGACTCTCCTTCTATGTGTCACTATGTCTGCCTTGACTAAAACACAGGTTTTATTTTTAAACCATTTCACTTTGTTAACCAAAGATTACTCCACAAAGTGCAATAGCAGCACCAGTTAACACAAATAAGTTGAGGCTTTCCATCATAATAAAAGATAATAAAAGCAATCAGCATTCACATAGCACTTTACATTTTGAAAGGAAGGTAAAGTCATTAAGTATTATTAAATATGTTTTATAGAGAGAATACAGAGAGGTTAAGGACCTTGTCCAGGATTAGGACGGAGGTGTGACCCGCTCTCAGCACACTCCTGAGTACTTTCAGCCACAAAAATCTTTGGGTGAAGAAACCTCCATGAACTCAGGTGCAAAATCTGTTTCTCATAAATAAGTAAAAAAAAAAAAGTATATATATGCAAAAAAAAAATTAAAAAGATACAAAAGCAACTGAACTTCTTTTTTATTTTTTTTTTTCAAAGAGAAAAAGGAAAGAAAGCCTTGCCAAGTTGAGTTGGGGGGAACTGTTTAAAGTGGGAGCAGGAAACCCCAAGGCAGGGAACTAACAAAGCATTCATTCTCAACTAGTTTTAAAGCATTCATTCATCTAGGCAAGCCAACTGCCTATACAAAAAAGTTTTTAAGCCTGAGTTTTCTTTCCCCTCCAAATAATCAGTTTTGAACATTATTAAATTAATAACAAATCTTACTACTAATAGTTACAACATCTGCTGTATAAGATTATTGCTGGTGAAAGTTTATCCCACTGCTTTTATAAAAGAAGAAGAGAGAAATATACATTTTTCTGTACAGAAATAAAGCACTAGTCAGCAAAAAGCCATGCTCATTATTACATGACAAATTACTGCAGCGCCATATAGCAGTTATTTAAAGCATGGTAATTATCATTCTTTCCTGCACTATAATCCTGATGTCCGAGACACAGGCTACATTTTTACAACAGTTAAGATGTTATTTTATGGTTCTTTCACCGCTGAGAGCTGTGTTATTTCTCATGAGTTCAGGCTTGCCAATAAAATGCACAGGACAGTATCTGCATGCTGAAAACAGGACAAGGGTAGATGTTCCCAGTTATTTAAGTGTAAGAACAGACCATTAATGGCATGAGAAAGCTTTGCATTTAAAGAGTGTCCTCTGAATCTTTCCTTGCACAGGTGAAGAATGATACTAGGTGATGTTTATTAGCTGCTAACTGAAATACAGAGTATGAAGTAATACCTCTTTTCTTTACTGTATCTGCAACAGTTAACTACATTATGCTAAATTTATACCAGCACTCAAGCCAGTTGTATATAGGCTTGGGGGTTTAATTTTGTCATTTTTGTAAGAGGTCACTGCTATGCAAAATGTTTTCCATCAAAGGCAGATCCAGTTAAAATAATTTGTGGATCTGGTTATGCATTTTTGTGTGACTTTTATGAACTCAAAAGACAGGCTCGTAAATACAAGCTATCCTCTCTGCCTCATTCTTTGCCCTTTTCCCCCTTCCCACTCCACCAGGACTGCTAATTTCCTACTCTTTTCTAATAGTTTAAGTGTTCAGCTAACTGATGAAACACAGCAAGAAGGAACATAACTAGGTGAGTGATGGGCAGTCAGGGAGCACCAACTACCTTGTATGGTGTATGCTTTGTGTAAACTTACCCTGAGATTTAAGGGCATGTCCAGCATGACTTGGATTGTTTTGTATGTTCAGCTGCATCCAAGAAAGCATGAGGTTTTCAGCATTTGTTTGACCTCCTTACTGAAGTACCAGGCTGTGCTCCAATTGTAACTCAAATCAAACATAAATAAGTGATGTTTTTGTGGATGTCAAGAAAAATCACTTGAGGCAAAAGCTCTCTTTAAAGCAATCACTCTCAAAGCAATCTATTTAGCTATCACGATTTTAAGAAAACATACAGTCACTGAAGAGGAAAAAGGAAGCAGACTGAAGTAGACTCTTTCACAGCTTTTTTAATGACACCAGCATGCCCCTATGAAGATTCAAACAGTTGCTTCAGTACACGGTTATCAGGGGAGAATTTTAAAGCTGAGGATCAACCTGTGAGTCTTCCCATCTGCATTCCTCTTTTACAGAGTACACCTACATGCTTTTACTGCATCCTCTCACTAATGTCATAAGCACTTGAATTGAGAAAGGTGCATTAGTTGGAACAGTACTATAACATCAGTGAGATCAGCAAGGCAAGTGGTGCTTTGTGCAAGGCTCTGCAGACCTGCTCAGAGTATTCCACTGTGCCCCTCGTAGACGGACCTTGATAGACAGAGTGGGACACACACGCTCTGAAAAGCCTCAGAGTGCATGAAGGCAATGCAAGTATGTCACACACTTTAGCAGCCATGTGCATGGCAGGATAGGGGTGGTAAGTGAAAATAATAAAAGTCAGTTGAAGTGCATCTGGAGACCTCCTTGATCACTGGCAGCTCACTTCTACTCCTCTGCATCCCATTTCCCCCACAAATGTTAGGGCATAAAAGTATCTCTACTGTTCCATTTTAAATCCTTTCAATTTCATTAATTGTAAGAGCTATATGAAGGACTTGAAGGTCATCATAACACAACCAAGAACATTTTGTAAAAGAGATAAAATTACCTAGCACAATGATCAGCTTCAACCACTCATCTAACATTATTTATTTATTGGACGAGTAGGAAGCTAAACTTCATGATTAGTAATCCTCTTCTTTCTGAATGTCCTTAATATCCTGGGTTTATACTTTTGACTATTTCTAGCAATTTTGTTGAAGACTTTAAGAACTAAAGATTAACCATTTCAGTCTATATCTCCACATGGAAGCTTCAGAAATAGCTCTTTTGAGTTCAGCACCTTGTTTAACTACAACAACTTTCATGTTGGGCTTTTAGAGGTCTACCCTCTCTCCTCCATTCACAAAGTCCAGTGAACAAAGTACTAAGTTTTCTGCTACTCGGTTTATTCCATTCCAAGATCTACTGTACTCACCAGTGAACAAATTAACATTCATTGCAGCAGAATCTGGGATTAGCAGAGAAGAGGATTGTTTTGCGGGCCAGAGAAAAGAAGGAAAAAATTGTCAAGTCTGTAGTGAACTTGAAGATTAAAACTACTTCAAACCTACAAATAGAAATGTTTAGAACATAGTGTACTGCACCCAAGAAATGAAGCATAACCTCAGAGTTCATGGTCTAGCCATTCTTTATAGTCATTAGGAAATAAAACTAGCTTGACTAGGGCACCTGCATCTATTTTATTTCTTCAGATTGTTCACTTTTGTGCAAGTCTTGTTTTTGCCTATTGTACTTTTCTGTAACAGAAGCTACTTAGGTATAGGCACTGTGTGGTGTTCATTACATTGGCAGGTACCTAAACAAAAAAAGAAACACAAGCGTATATAAATCAGACTCAAAAGTTCATCTTCCCTCCTTTTCACCCCTACATGACTGGTTTTTGAACAGAAACTAATCTCTGTAAAATTATCCAAGAAATTGTAACAACACATCAAAGAGAAGAGAGACAGCAAAATTAATTGCAGCAATTTCCTTTAACCACTACAACAAGAGCAGCATTTTAGCAGCTGTGTGGGAGTGTCAGCATATGACAGAGCAAAGGAATACATTACAGGGAAGGCAAGACACTGGAATGTAGCTGGTCTTTTATATTCGTTTTCTTGTCCAGGGAAACAGTAAGTTAGTAAGGAGCATGTTTCATGGAAACACGAAATTCACCTAAGCCCCTTTTTTTGCAGACTGTCTTTCAATGGATAACAAACCCAAGGGACATTTCAGCATCTGCAAAACCTCAGGCAACTGACAAAACTGCAGTATGTTGCATGGACCAGGCTTAGGTGTGCGTACAAAACACAGGTGTTGCACTAAGTTGTACTCAAGCTCCTATATTGCTTGCTGAAATACCTGCTGAACCTAGAGCTGGTCGGAAACACTCTGACAGAGCATTTTACATTGGAAAGTGACAGGTTGAAGAGCTAAAAACACTCTGTAAAACATGTCAGACTTCACAAAATGAAAATAAACAAACAAAACCAGGCTGGTGCCCCTCTCGGATACCTCATTGTAGTTTTTTGGACTCCATCAGGCACTTATTCCTACTCAGCGCTGTAAAAGGCAAACAGACTTCTAAGGAAATCCAGGACTCTGTTTCCCCCAAATTATCTTAAATTTGAAAAGATGACTAAAGGATTTGAAATCTGTATGAAATCTATTCATTACTGTTGAATAAGTTGATTCATTTCACCTGAAAAAGTTTTTGTCTAGCAAAAAGTTCCAGAGACATTCAATGAAAATTATTCTTTTTTCATTGTTTGAATCTGCCATGAAACAAATAAATTAATTATTCACACAATCCTGATAGAGACAGATGGAAAAGCTTTGAAGCAGTGTACAAACTCATCCAAAGTAACTGGACCTATAAAGGCTATTCCTCATCCTTTTTTCAGAACTGGAAATTTGCATGGAATTCCATTACATTAAAAGAATTGCAGTAGTGTCTTCTAATAAGTGCAATAACAGAAGCTACAGATTAAAATGAAAATGTGTTACTTACAATTCAGCAAGTTTTCCCTGGAAATATAATTTGATAATTTTTTCAAACTGTTGTACCACTTCAAAAAGTGATAGTTCTAATCTTTCTTGTTTACAGAGAAAAATTGACTTATTTTGCTTTTCCTTCATCTGCATATGAACCATTCAGGCATAGACTAGGAGACCATTTTAGGAATAGCATCATCACACTGACCCTCAAGGCACAATTTGTTTTTTTATATAGAAGACCTTTTCCAGGCTGAAGACTCCTATCCTCAGGGGCAGAACTATGTTTGGTGTAAAAGCCCTGAGGCAGCAAGTATCACCTGGCTGCTACTCAAATAACGTTGCCCATATTTGATGGTATCCAGAAAAATCTTGGGTTCTTGTTATATATTTGTACAGCTCCTGCATGTTTCTAAGACTCTACAAGCACAGTTGATGTAACCCTGCCCCCCTGTAAACATTAGGTATTATCAATCTGCTCAGAGAGTCAAAAGCCAAGAGACACAGTGTCAGGTTGTCAGGTGGAAGGGGAAGAACAGCACATCAGCATTACACAGAGCTACTTTTGACATCCCATTACTGAATTATTTCAGAGCAACTGCTGACAAGCAGATAGCTCTGTTTCTTGAGTACTTGAAATCAGCACTTAAATATTACTCCACAGCATTGCTTGTAAATAAAATATCTTCCACACAATCTGGCAACAATTATTCACTGTCAGTTGAAGAAGAGCAGACCTGAATCAGGGGGATTGTGGAGCCTCCATCTCTGGAGACATTCAAAACCTGCCTGGATGAGCTCCTGTGTGATCCGGTATAGGTGATCCTGCTCTGGCAGGGGGGTTGGACTGGATGATCTTTTGAGGTCGCTTCCAGCCCCCGACATTCTGTGATTTTGTGATTCTGTAATTCTTAGAAGCATTAGAATTTTCCATAATGAAGAGAAAAGGCAGTATTTTCTTATAGCCCCTCTTAGCTGAGAATAAACTCCCACAGGAACAAGAGAGTTGCAGATTTCTCACTCCCCATTCTGCTGTGGGATGTGCTTTAACTTGCATTCACTAGTTTCAAACCACAGCAGTCCACAACTAACACACAGACAAAACAACATACCCTTTACACACATAGTTCATTTCCTGGAGAGATAATCAAAGAAAATAAATGAGCTGCATAACAGATGTGTCATATAACATGCTGTTGCAGTGGTAGAGATAGGGTAAGAACCTATCCAAAAGAAGCCTGCAATAAATCTTTTCTAATTACATCTATGCATCTCAAAACCTTCTATATATCAAATGCGAGATTTTAGTGAACAACTCACTTGAACAGAAAAATAATACAGGTTATATTAAAATAACATCTAAATAGGAATTACAGATGACATTGCTCTAAGATGTAGTACTGGAAGAGAAATGAAAGGAGTTAGGCTAAAGTTATTAACCACCAAGTAAAAAGGGCCAATTTATGTGAACTGTGTGAGCAGAGAACAATGGATATGTGCACATGCACATACATATCGCATCAGTGCTTCCCAACAATCACATATTCTTTTTGTAAATTATTTTAAGAAATAAATAAATCAGGATGGATCATTACCTACTCTTTCCTCAGAGTGGAAATTAACAAGCATTTCTTGGAAAGCTCCAAGGTTCAGCATAGCTTAAGACTCGTCCAAGAGTGTAAATTACTTATCATCTAAAGAAAAATAGCAGGAAATGTTGTATAAAATGATAGTTTCTTTTAGAAACAAAACATTACAGTTTAAGCATTTGACTTCCTTAAATTTTGGCTAGAAACATATAAAATATTACTGTGGACGCTCAGTTTTTGCCTCTTTCTTTGCCAAGACCAATAGAATCAATCTTCAAGCATTTATTGTCAAATGAATTTGACAATAAATGTTATTGGATGCCGAACAAACTTCAACATATAGGTTGTTTTTGTTAAAAGAATGTCAGCTCCTTACCTGTTGCTTGTTAATTCTCATCTGCCAGTATTTGACAAACAAATAGACAAGATTACTTATAATCACTCAATCTTAGTTACCGAAGATATTTTTTTCTTGGAGACAGCTTGTTAGGAAACCACAAAATAAAAAATTTTGAAATTTAAATCTCACAGAATCAAAATCACAGAACATTAGAGGTTGGAAGTGACCTCCACAGATCATCAAGTCCAACCCCTTCTGCCAAAACCACGATCACCTATAGTAGTCCGCACAGGAATGCATCCAGGTGGGTTTCGAAACTCTCCAGAGAAGGAGACTCCACAAGCTCTCTGGGCAGCCTTTTCCAGTGCTCCATCACCCTCACCATAAAGCAGTTTCTCCTCATGTTGAGGTGAAACCTTCTATGTTCAAGTTTGTATCCACTGTTCCTTGTCTTATTGCTGCTGATGATCGAAAAGAGATTGTCCCCATCCACTTGACACCCACCCCTCAGATGTTTGTACACATTGATCAGATCTCCTCTCAGTCTTCCCTTCTCCAGACTGAACAGTCTCAGGTTTCTCAGTCTCTTCACAGGGCAGATGCTGAAGTCCCCCAATCACTCTTGTGGCTCTCTGTTGGACTTTTCCCAGCAGGTCCCTGTCTCTCTTGAACTGGGAAGCCCAAAATTGGACACTATTCTAGGTGTGGTCTCACTGGAGCAGAACAGAGGGGGAGAAGAACCTCCCTAGACCTGCTGGCCACACTTTTCCTGATGCACCCCAGGATGCCATTGGCTCTCTTGGCTAGAAATATTTCTTACTCTAGAATAAGTTCTGAACAAACTCTGTCCTGTAATAGCACTTTGGGTCTTGATTTTAAAATCACTGTGAAACTTTACATATGTGTAGTGCCATAATCTATTACTAATTTGGATATGGCATACTTATTGAAGGGGATTTACAAGTTTGTCTTCAGATTTAAATTTCAGCACATACTTTGAGGATATTTTAGATGGTAAGTTGTGTTTGAGGTTCACCACTCTAAAGATGGGTGTTTCTTAAAAAAAATCACCTAGAGTAGATTGTCATTCCTGTGCTGAGCTAATAAATGGATGGCTTTGCAGATGCTGTCATTAATTGTTCCTCAAATTATTCAGTTGCACAAAGAAGGAAACCATGACATCTCTGCAAAAACAAATATTAAGGATTATTTTTTTTTTAAATGGAGCTCCAACTGTGGTTGATTTATTGGGCAAATATTATGAAGAATATTGTTAGCTATACATCCTTTTTTTTTTCTAAATATATGAAACACGTTTCACCTGAAAACAAAACAAACCAACCCCCAAACTAAGAATGTGTATTTTCACAGCATGTTACACACATTCACCTCCATCATAACAGAAACTCTTACACTTAAAAGAAAGGCCACAGTCGTTTTTTTCTCATTTCAAGGGTAGTGAGGCACTGAAACAAGTTGTGGTTGCTCAGTTCCTAGAATTGTTCAGTGCCAAGCTGGATGGGACTTCGAGCAACCTGGTCTAGTGGAAGGTGTCCCTGCCTATGGCAGGGCAGTTGGAACCAGATGATGGTTTCTTCCAATCCAACCATTCTAGAGTTCTATGATTTTAGGATTTTTCAGTACTATGCACAGAGAACAGCTATGGTTATGCAATGTAAGACAGGCAGTTTTATTCTGTGTTTGTCTATAAACTTATATCTTACTACAACTTTCCTAAATTAAAGCAGCCTAGAAAGATGGATAACTTGCTTGATTCAATACACTTTGGCATTCAACCCTCTATGCAAAGCAATTACTTCTATGAATGAAAGGACAATATATCACTCTCTATAAATTACATTAAGATTGCACTTTGGCAATACTAGAAAGAATTGTCCTGGTTTTGAATGAAATATCACCCTACATATGAAGGAGAGTTTTTCATTGTCACCACAGAATGTTGCTAAAAAAAGATACGGGCAGATGCACTCACAGAAGGGCATCAAGACCTGACTTATTCTTCAGCCTCTCTTCTTCTGGACAAAGAAGTAAAATCTGGAAAGGTAAGGCATAAGCTATAGAAACTTGTAAAAGAAAAAAAATCTAATAAAAACAATCAAAAAATCATTAAATGATGCAAGCTGTGTATGAGAAAATCCTCAAGGATGTACATTTCAGCTGATTCAAAGGTTCTCTAAGGAAAGATTCAAAATGGTTCTTTAAGTACTTTTCGTTTCCTAATTCTGCTTTCCCTTGACTGAAAACTCATGCAAATGAAGTGACTTTGAATATATTCTTGTAATCCCTACTGCCAGGAAATTTCTGATGAAAAAGTGGTGTATGAATCTCAATGACTATGCCTCGTAAGAGGAAATGGGGAAGGAGTATTGAGTAGAAAACATTCCAAGGTTGTCCATGTGGCAGAGGGAAGAGGCAACAACCAGATCATTCCACTTTTAAGAACAAATTACTGACCTTTACCAAGAGCACTGAACTTGGTGCTGGCTCATCTGACTGATTCCCAATTTTCTTCCTTTGGTCCTCTTGCATGTGCTCTCTATTTTGTAGTCCCAGCTGGAGTCTCCTTGATGCTGGTCATGTTGCTAACTCTAGTCCTTAGGCATATATCTCTAACTCCAGGAACTCTCTAGAGTTAGACAATCACTGTATTTGGGTACCTCTTACATTTCCAGTATCACATTTGTTATTCAGACCCTGAGTATTTTCTTATCCTGCTATTGTTTTCTTCCAGTCTTTAGCCAGTGAAAGCACTGCCTGTGCTTTTGTTCCCATAGATGCTTGTAGCCAAAGTTTATGTTCCTTTCCAACCATTTCTTCTGAGTTGTTTCTTCTCACCTTTGGTTTTTCCCTGTCTGACACAAGATCCTGGCGTATATAACTCTGTTGGACATCTACCTGTTCTGTAGAATCAGCATCTTCCCTGTGGCCTCTCAGCAGGAAGCCATTATGTCGAACATGTCTCTCTTTTCTCTCATTAAAATTTCTCCACAGGAGGAAATACACCTCAATGTGTTTCAAAAGCACTAAAAGACAATTCTCTATATAATAAAAATACAAGCTAGTTGCAGAAGTGCATTTATCTCATACTACAGTCAGAAGCTTCTGGAGTAGGACAGGAAGGGGGATTTGAATGACTTTACACAGTAAATAAGAAAGACTTAAGATGCTTCCCATACTAAGAAAACATAGAGATGGAAAACTTTGATTTCATAATCAATATTTGTAACTATATTGCCCTGATAATCCTGCTATTGCATGATACCTCTCAGTCTGATGTTTGGATTCAAATGGCATTCCATTATAAAGATTGTCTCATTTCATTCATGGTAAACCAAAACTTCACAGAAAAAGAATTAGCAAGAAGCAGCCATAAAGTATCATCTAGATGCTTCCTATAATTTCTCTTTTGCTTACAGATGTATTTACTTTCTCTGGTTTTGCCCTAGGAAGTGAATGGAGAAGCTAGAGTATCACTTCAATATATTAAAGAGATAAGCAGAGAGGTGGGTTTTTCACTATCATTTCACAGATCTCCACATCAAGTCAAAGCAGAAGAGACTATAAAGGATGCATTTTGGAAGTTATATTACAGGAATTGCAAGCCATACCTATTTTGAAGCTAAGTGTAAATTTTTTTGCCAGGAGGATCTCTACACTTAGGAGCTCTGTAAGCTAACCTGCACCTAAAGGCTTAATAACAGATATAGCCCTTGTGTAAGACTTCCTTCCTTCCACTCCAAGCTGACTTTTTTTTTTTTTTTTTTTTTCTGAAGGTTTGGTCTCACTGAAGTGCAGTGTAAAAATTGTGGCTATTGTTGGCCTCTTTACACACTGTTCGTAATTTAGCAAACAGAACAGTTTAGAAGGTCAGCTAGGAAAACAATATCTTAAGAAAACAGCAATTCCTGTGGCTTTGAAATTAAAAAAAAAAAAAAAGAAAGAAAAAAAATCTGTGCCAAAATGTTTATCTCCTCGGTTCACGAAGCCGTAAAATAAGTACAGCACCGTGAATCATCTCACAACTTCAAAGCTTGTATGCCCAGTGTACCATTTTAGGGCTATTAAGTTGTACAGTTACTGTACTTGTAGTAAATAGTTATACAAGATTGTGGCAGCAGTGCCAAAAAATTCACCCTTGCCACAAAATTCCCTTAAAGCTACAGTCTTTACCATGAGCTCACTGTAAAAGCTTGTCATCTCAAGAGCTGCTGCACAAAACCAAGAAATTTGGAGGATTACGTTGAAAATATCAGCTTCCTTTAGAGAAGACAGCACTTCAAATATAGATATTAAATGAAATTAAGTAAGTTAATTCCTTTGACATATTAGCATTTCTGTAGAAAAGGAATGGTTTTGCTCATTGCACCAAAGATCATGATGCAAATTCACTGCGCTAAAAAAAAAAATCTCATGGCCCTGCGGTGGGTACTATAACTCAGAGATGTTATGGAAACCAAGAGAAAACAGAAAGCCATATCTTTCAGGAATATGTGATTCAAAGATTAACAGAACATTTATTTATCTACACCAATACCTTGCCTACAGGTGATTTTAGTGATTTCTCAAAGGTAAATGGCAAAAGGATCAATTTCTGTATGTATGTCAAGTGTAGCCCATCACAATATGTTTACACCTGCCTTATCTGCAGCTGTTTGCTATTTCAGCTGTCTGGGGCAATCAAAAGGCACCACTAGAATCTTACAGATGTCATCTGGGAGGACTTAAGCCAAAATCCCCATAGCCCATGCTGACGGGCATTCTGAGTATTTTGTATATGGCACAGGGCACTGTACAAGATCTTTGTTCATGTAATCTGGCAAATCCACTTACACTAGCAGACAGGTTTTCAAAGAAAAAAATAAAACAAGCTATTATGCAATTGGCATGCTATGAAATTGCATTGCCCTGGGAAAACTTCATTATGATCTGTGTTAACAACTAAGTTATATATAAATATTTAACATAATTTTTTTAAGGTTATGCACAAGATGCTGCTACAAGGTCTCTTTTCCACACAAACTGCTACCGCCAAGATTATAGAGTCAATTTGTACTGTACCATGCTGTGTTTTGGCACGCTCCCTGTGCTGATAAAAAACAGATTCATTTTTAGTAAAAGATGTTTTATCTCTTGATTCCAAACTACAAAACTTTAGTAAATTAGCCAAGAAAATAAGGGAGTGGAATCCCGTGAAGCAGTTACACACAACACTTCACCTATTAGAAAAGTTATTCAGTTTCTCTGTTTATGCACAAAGTATACAAAAATTCTCTCTAATCAAGTAGCATTGCTTAATTCCTAGTATTAATGAAATAGCCCAAGGTAGCATAATGTAGAGGTGAAGACACTAGTTACATTGCCAGGCACGTTTCTCTTAGTGTACTTTTATTGCCAGTATAACCCAGGAGAAGGAAACCTAGGCAGACAGACCAAGCAAAGGCCTTTGAAAAGCAATTAACACTTCAAGATTTAATATCACCAACTAGGAACACTCAATCTTTTCCAGGGGCCAAATGAGAGATCAGAAGAAAAAATGTTTTAAACACCTAGTTCCAAAATTCCTACTCTCAGACGACCCAGTTTTAGAGGTAGGTAAACAATTAGCCCAGAATTTGTTTAAATCAGCACTCAAAAATAGAGGGTTTGGTTATGCATACCACCCTCCAAGAATCAGCTAAGTCCCCAGCACTTTCAGAATCCTTAAACTATTCATATTCTGTATCTCCTGTTATAGGATTTTCCTTAGGTATGGTGCCTAACAGATCAAACTATGACTGGGAAAGATTTTTTTTCCTTTTCCTAGTCAAAGTTTCCCAGATTTGTATCTGTTAAAGTACTGTTAGAGTACTTACTTACACATCTACCTAGAGCCATTTGGTTTACTTTTTCTTAAGGAGCTTTTTTGGCAATTAACAGGCACAGTAAATGTAAAACACATTGGATATACACAGTTTAAAATCTTACACATTTGATTTCCCTATTTCAGAAGCTTGCTTATGAAATGAAGGGTATATTTTGTAAACCAGGAAGTATTTTGATCTTCACCACATACAATTGCCTTGTGACAAGCAGTTTGAGAGAGGTTTCTGAATGAAAAATGGATTTGAGTATTGCTCATGTCTAAACACGCTTTCATTAAGTACATTAACAACGAAAATCAAATGTCATAGAAGAAAAGTGTTTCCCATTGGGCAACCTAATGAATTTACTAAATGATATATTCATGTTGAATGTAAATGAGTGGAATTTAACAGACTCATATTAACTATGTCTCTAAAGTCGGTAGAAAAGTCATTCGAATTTAACTGTTTTGGTAGTAAATAGCTTTAAACACTACGGACGTACATTCATTTTTCAAACAGATTTTGTAAAGGCATGGTCCAAAGCATAACTAAATGAACAAGAGAACCTACCCTTGTCTTGTACAGACTGTGAGTCAGGCCTTGAACACTGTGAATTTGTCACAAATAAAGTCTCAGGTGATTTCTTCTAAGATACGATGAGAAATGAAAACCACACAAGTTCTCATTGATCATAGCTGGAGCCCACAAAGTGACATGTGAAAAGTGGTAAAAGAGAAACCCATGAGGACTGGAAAAGACTCAGATTTTATGGGTTATTGATTCACCAGGAAATGTCTTGCCAAGTTTAAATGAAAGAAAACAGAAAAATGGTATAACCTGTCTCTAATGTACTATGTGTACTACTGTGGTAGTATTCTCTAACATCTCTTCATAAAGCAGTTTTATAACAGGTTAAATAAATGGCTACAGTAAAAATTTAAGGAACCAGAATCCCAATGAATTTATAAATTGCATGTATGGCAGTGTTTTTACTAAGCAGGCATACCAGCAGGCAAGATACATTTCTAATAAAAATTTAAATGCTAACATTAAAAGTAGTCTTGCAGACTGAAATTTTAAAAGGTTATGAACTGGAATTATAAAAATACTCTCCAATTTCATTAATATAAATTAATTAAACCACATGAATGAATGTGTGACATATGTTCAACCAAAACTGTTACATACTTCCCACAGTTCTGTAATTCCTTTCCAGAAAAGAGGGGTCATAACTCAGCAATCATGATGCACCAAAATGATGATGATAAAAAACCCCTAGCTCCAGTAGGAAAAAATGCTAGACAAAAATTGCTACTCTGGTTCTGTTTTCTGAACTCCAAATTCATGGAAGATCTGTAACTTATGGTCAAAAATGTAAAATGTTAATTAAATAAATAATACTGATACTCATTAGTATCCTTAGTGATGCTGAATTTATGGTCTGTATTACAGACAAGATAGTAATTATTTTTTTCAGAGGGATATAAATAGTTATCATAATTTGATTAGAACAAAGTTTTTAGCTTCAGCTTTTTGTAATCGACTTTTACATTTAATTTTGATGGGTTTCACCCAAAGAAAGCATATGCAATCCAAAAACTGTCTGACATTCTATAGTGTGAGGAAATATTTTTCTTGCACAAATCTCTAGTCAAAAGTTTGCTTATATTGCAATATAGTTGTTGGTTTTTTTCTTTATCAGGTAATATATCATGTGTGGGGTTTTATGTATTTATATTTAAGTGAAGAAATTTCATAAAATTAGAATATGAGTGTGCAGGTCAGTGAGTCTTTTTCCTATTGGTTTGTCATGCATAAGATTGTATGGTCCACTAGGGTTGGCGTTTTTTTTCCCTTACCTGGAACTCTCTTTGCCCAGTTGATCATGTGCACTAATTCTCTGTCTGCAAGGTTGGTCAACAGGGTCATCATAGAGGCTTCATTGAATGGTCTATTTGGGTCATATTCCGAATAAACTATGGGTGGCTCAGCTTCCAGCAAGGCACTGACCATCTGTTCTGCTGTCAGGGACAGGGCTGGACTATTCTTCTTGTTATGTTTAACCACCAATGGACTTGTCCAAAGGGTGGGAGCTCGCAACTCTGTAGAAGCTTCCCCGTTCCTGGAATCCTGTTCCTCTCTCTGTCGTTTCTGTTTCATCATTCGCCCACCTCTGCGATCCTTACGTATCCCTAGAGACACAAGAAAACATAGTTAACAACTTTCCTTCAACATATGTATCATATACACATGGCTTCAGCCAATCAGTTGACAGACCCAGGTGACATTAACTCTTGGTTTATTTTCTGAAGGCTGCTTTCTATATACGGAATCGTACATCAGTAGGTGGAGAGTAAAAATCTGGTTTTAAAAGTATATTGTCAGGAACGGTGCACACCTTCCTAAAATCCAGACAGGACTCTACATTAGTGCCACAAAGGTAAGTCAGTAAATAAATATTGCTTTGCAGCACAAACTTCAAAGTATGTTCCAAAGTCTAGCAGACAACTACTCTATAAATGACCGCTAATAATTTCATAATCTCTGTGGGCCAGATGGATCACAGAGGTAGCTCTCAAAAACTACTGATGTTTTGCTCCAGTTATTTGAATTAATCATCTTACTACTAAGTTTGTGATCTTCACTATTACACAAAAAAAATCAAAACAAAAAAGTTCCCATTTTAAGATAAGTTTATAAACCTATATAAGTAGAGAAACAGAAGTAAGAGGAAAGATAATTGCAACCTGAGAATCTAATGTGGGAGACCTACTTTCAAAAGGCTGTAATAAATGCAACAGAAACTGTCTCATCATTACTGCACATTTTGCAATGTGCTTAGCACTGTATAACCCTGAACTTTGGGATAATATCAAGTCAGCCATAGCAATTAGAACAACATAAGACCTTACAGGGGAACAAAATCTCCCTTTGTGGAAAGGTTACAAGAAAAATACATTGATAAAGCCAATGCGGACTCCAACCATAAAGGGAAGATTAAGTCTGGATCTGTGTGGAGGAGGCATAGGCATTTTGAGGTTGAATTAAAAATTTTAATCAATGATCAACTAGGAGTGGGGAACAAGCAAGTAATAAGGAAAACACATAAGGGATTAAACTATGAGGAGGTGGTGCTTATTCTGGAGTTCTCATGCAATAAGGCAAAACAGTACTAGTCTCAGCTTGAAAAATAAAAATAAGAAGTATCTATATGGAAGGAGTAAACAAACAATTCAAATAACAGAGAAGAGAGAACAATTTAAAACCCAAAATAAAAACAGTTTTGAGAAGTGCTGGCATTCGCAAGCAATCAATGAAAGTCTTTCTGTAGGGGGAAAGAGTCTTTGCTCAGTTGTCTTCACACCACAAAAATTTAAGCCTCTAGATCCCATTCCCAGATGTTAGAAACACCTTCATCTCACACAAAATATTCCTTTAGCAGGTGCCTTTTCCCAGTCTCAAAAGAGCAGAGAGGATTTTTAGATCTGCCTGCTTCTTGAATATGGTGATATATTTACTGAATTAGTAGTTGAAGATTAAACATTTTCAGTCTAATTCCTTTGAAATCTAGTAGGCCTCCTGATTCTATTAATCTTTCCTGATAAAGTAAGTTCACTAAGTCTTTCATCACTCCTACTACTTATCCTCTCTGCATTTTCACATTCATTAAAGTAGTTGTAAGCCCAAAGCATTGCTGCTCCCATTTTTCATTCAGCAATTCCAAGTTTTTCCTACCTCTAAACTGTTTCTGTTCCAGAGACAAATATTCTTACTATTAAAAAAAAATTCAAGACCTATTTTGGCCGAACATCATCCTAGAATTATTCTCATTACTGGCTTATTTCACTGGACTACTTAATATAATGCATGTCCTATTTGTAACAGGTATTTTTTGCTGCATGCTTTATATCCATGTAAAGTTTTTAAACTAAAATTGCCCTGTGAAACATGCAGACATAATCCCATGAACAAAATCACATGATGGATACACACTAAAGCATTTGTTGACTTTCTCACATCTCAAATTCTTTATCTGGTTATCTAGCAATTTCCTTTCAAAGAGTTAAAAGTATCCTTGGGGTTTGTGCTGTTCAACATACTCATAAATAGATGGACTCAGAACTGACATAATTCAGAAAAAAGATCTTGAGGTTAGAATAATACTATAAAAACATCAGATAAGTTAGTTTAGAAAGTAAATAGAGGGCTTGAAATTACTAGGAGAGGAAGGGAGGACAAAGCATCTTCATAAATCACAGATTTTATTAACTCATGAGGCATACTACATTTTGTGAAGTTCTGTTCCTCCTCTTAAAAAAAAAAAAAAAGAAAAAGAAAAAGAGAGAGAGAGAGATAAAAGACATTTTAAAAGGGGTAAGAGAATGATAGGCAGGATTGTCCAAAGTGTGAAATAAGTTTGCAAGAAACAGTTAGATTAATTAGGTGCTAGTGGCCTGCAAGCCACATACAGGACTACCAAATCAGGAGTAGCAAGATGAATAAGGTATGAACACTGAAGCTTCTCATCTAATACAAGATGGTATCAAATTAAATCACCCTGTCAAGGTTCAGGACAGACAAGGAGAGTGTATTTTTCACACCATGCAGAAACAAAGCTGAAAGTGCAAACTCAATAGAAGGTTTTATATGTTAGAAAGTTGTCAGGCAAATCTGATGGAGAAAAGAATCCATAAAGGGTTAATAAAGGCAAATAGGGCACCTTTGGCTTATATATCCATGGCATAGACTACTGGAAGATCAGAGGGGTTTTTCTGTGGGGAAGTCATTCTTTGCTTTTGCTTCTTAATCTAGGCCCACCTTGTTAAGTAAAGCAAGCACATGATGACAATTTGACATGATAGGGGAAAGGTGGAAGCTGTAGGGACATTTAGCTGCTTACAAATAAACTAGATTCTAAACTAGAACAACAGCTTTAATTTGTCTGAAGACTTCCCATTTGATCTTAAAAAAAAAAAAAAGTGGTGCATTGAGCAAAGCTAAACATAACCACTTTGGAGGAGATGCTTCACACAAATCTATTTTTACAGTTTTATTTCAGGATTTAAAAAAAACTCAACCAATCAAACATAGTAAGCCTACATTGGATTTTGTAGAGACGAGGTCTGAAAAAAAAAAAAAAAAAGTCAGCAAGATTATGCATTCCTTCTGCATCACATCAGCAGCTTTTATCATCAGAGACAGAGAGGTCTTTGAATCTGTATAAGCATCATACTCATGAGAGATTTATAGAAATTGCTTCTAAACTCTACACCCAACCCTAAGTGGACAGGCAACATAGTGATTTTATTATTCATTTTCTTGGACTGAATAGGAGTGAATATCTCTTTTAAAAATGCAAGTGTCTCCAAATCTCCTTCAACTTAATCAAATTTTATCTCTGTTAAAAAGTATAGCAATGCACAATCACTGATTGCAAAACAGACAACTCTATCAAGCTACAACTCCATTGCCAACAGTACAGTGATCCTGTAAGACTTTTTAAAATATGTGAATGCATTAATTCTGATTCCACAATTCAGCCAATAAAAGAACTTGAATTGCCAAACGTTGTGGAGAACTACATTCTACCATAAATGGAAGTACTATGTACCTTGCCAAAGCTCCAAAACAATTTCCACTTGATTTTTAAAGTTATAAGAGGCAATATTTTCAAAGGCAACTTTATGAAACGTCATATGTAAATTCAGTCCTTCTTTCAGACTATGGAGGCAGGTTTCAAAACTGCTGAGTAATTACCTACTCCAGTCAGAAGAACCTCATCAGCAATAAAATTACATACGGACTGTGGAGCCAGTGTTTACCAAGGGAAACATTTCACTGGTGCTATCCAACATGTGGTTAAAAAAAAAAACAAACAAACAAAAAAACAAACAAAAAAAATATATTAGAATTGCAGACATCTTACAGCTGGTTTCTTCCTACCCATAGTTAAGAACAAAACTCCATCCTTTTATCTCCTGTATTATAGGAAAGAAATAAAGAATATTTCCAGGAAGAAGAAAACAAATAGAAACAATTTTATTTCGGTCTGTGAGAACCATAGAATTAAACATTTTAGATTTAAAGATATATTTATAACCTCATATCCTGCTCTACTTAAATATACTTCCTATGCTTTACATAATAATCTTTAATTTCTTCATTGTTAGGAATTTTGTAGGAATGCTTGTCAAGAGTGAGAGCTTATTGTTTGCAATAAATGGAAGCAGATTTGATATAAGTCAATCTTCTTTTTTTTGGCACTAATACTGAATAAAACCCAGCTTTAAGTGATAAAACTGAAACAGTCAAGATATTTTTATGTCCTTTCCATTGTTTGCTATACTAGAAATCCTAAACACAACAGCTACTGCTTTTGTCTTTCTTTGAACAACCACCTGCTACCTGGAAAGCCTATCATGCTATTTTTATCATGATACATAAAATTAAAAAAAAAAAAAAAACAACATTTGTTTTCTCTTTCCCTTACATGCACAACATTCACTCTGCTTCGCATGAGGGATGGGTATAAATACAGAAATTGCATCTGCTTGCCAGTGTAAAGTCTATTAATTCAAAACCTATTTATTAACTCATCTGTCTTCATGCTCCACATCAGTTTTGTTGGAGTTCTGGATAATTTTCAAACAGATACAAGCAAAAACTGCAAAAAATACCTTTCCTTGGAGGTTAAAACTCTCAGGTGAATACTATGCCTGACATTATCTTGTTTACCTGCACATGTAGGAAAATAAACAAGCAAATAAATAAAGTAAATAAACAAATATGTGTGCGGATAAATAATTAAATAAGTAAATACATAGGTAGACTAACAGCTAAATAAATAAATAATCAACCCACTAGCTGATAATTTTGGAATTAAACCTACTTCAGAAGTCTACAGAAATATATACCTCTGTGTTTTAATATACATATTTTTCAGCAAATTATTTTCTTACTATCTGTATCAGTGGTCATCTACCACTGAGAGAGATCCAGGCACTTTACATGTGGAACCCAGCCTCATGAATACAAACTCTTCTTGATTTGTGGTGGCCTGGATCACCTTGCCAAAGGTGAGACACCAGCCCTGAGCAATGTCCACAAGCCGAACCAACATACAGCTTTCTACCACCTTTCAGGTAGTTTTAAAGAGCAGTAAGTTCTCCCCTCAGCCTCCTTTTCTCCAGACTAAAGAAAATCAATTCCCTCAGATATTCCTCATAAGACCTGCTCACCAGACCCTTCACCAGCATCATTACCCTTATCTAGACACAGTCCAGGACCTCCATGTCTGTCTTGCAATGAGTGTCATGGTAGGCCTAAGCAGGCCAAAATCCTGGCTTGCCCAGACACATTTATCTGTCCTCCCCCCTTTTGCTATGAGAAGCAACTGTGGGAAAGAGGACAAAGAACCTGGAGCCACTGGGTCTAAGGACTCTGGCTTGCCCAGACATATTCTCCTGCTCCCCCTCCTTCTGTGCTGGGGGAAGCAACCACGGGAAAGGAAAACAAAAGCCCTGGCTACACCTAATATGGCCAAGCTTGGCAAAGTGCCATCCTTATTGGCTAATCTGTCCAAAGGCCCATTAGTCTTGGGCTGTGTTGATAAATGGGATGAGCAGGTAACACAACGTGCTCTCTGCCATTGTATTCATGTCTGATGCTACTGCCTCACTGCATCCTGAACTGTATGGAAACTCCACTGCCTCGAGTTTTTATCAGGAACAGGCTCTAAATGCCTCCACGTGATCAGTCTGCATAGCCAGTGCTACATTGTACCAAGACCGCACATGGCATTGCACCCTGCCTGCCCCTCTGCAAGGCTTCTGCTGAACCAGGAGTCAAGAGGAACCAGGTCAGAGACTGTGCCAGACTCCCAGCTGCCTGAAAAAAGAGCCTGGGAAAACTCCAAAGCCTCTAATGGCTTTGAGACCACCGACAGTAACCCTGCCATGTGCTTTGGGTACTGTCCGATAATATTTTGTGAGTAAATACTTACAGCCTCTTGTAATTCACTAATTGCATTCTGCCATAAGCAGAAAGGAGCTTCCCGCATCCATCTAGTGGATAAGCAGCATAATTAATCACAAGAGGTGTATTGACAGCAAGGACCTTCTCTTCCAGGATATTGGTTACGTTTGCTAGTTACCTCTTACAGTGTTCCAGTTTTGCCTGTTCCCCATGTGTATAAATTTCCAAACCGTGTGTTTTGAACCTTGTAAATAAGTTTTCTGTCGAGATTTAATGTTAATAAACAATTTTTGTAGTTATTAGCCATCTTGGCCTAATATGAAGTAATAATATTGATTAATAATACTGATTAATAATATAGATTATTAATTTTGCATCATCTATAACAATGAGGAGCTGAGAACTGACACAATGCTCAAAGTGTGACCTCATTGATGCTGGGTAAAGGAGAATAATCACTACTTTGGTCCTGCTTGTCACACTATTACTGATAGAGGTCAGGTTGCTCTTGATCTCTTTGGTCATTTGGGCACAATGCTTGCTCATGTTCAGACGGCTTTCAATCAACGCTCCCAGGTCTTTCTCTACTGGCCAGTTTTCCAGTAACTCTGGCCCAAGCCTGTAATATTCCATGAGCTTTTTGTGACCCAGGTGCGGGACCCAGCACTTGGCCTTGTTGAATCTCATACCACTGGCCTCAGCCCATCAATCCAGCCTGTCCCAATCCCACTGTAGGGCCTTCCTGCCCTCAAGCAGATCAACACTCTCTCCTGGCTTAGTGTCATCTCCAAACTTACAAAAGATACACTCAATTGCCTTGTTCAGATCTTTGATAAAGACGTTAAAGAGAACTGGTCTCAGTATTGATGCCTGGGGAACACAAACTACATTTAATCTCATTTAACATCACTCTTTGGGCCTGGCCACACAGTTAGTTTTCTATCCAGTGAAATATATACCCATCCAAGCCATGTGCAACCAGTTTCTCCAACAATCAAGAATCTATAATCTCATGATTACTGTGCCCAAGACAGCATCCAACTGGTGTATAGTTAGCACTCTATAAATCCTTGCAGCAGTCAGTGCTCTACAAATGAGCCTCCACTTTGCACTTGACAGGCATTTGGATGGTTTTTCAAGTATCTTAACCAGAGGAAACAAAGCAAATTCTGAAACTTGACGAGTCAAAACACAAAGGCAATCTAAGTGTCAGAACTGGAGAACCAGACTTTAGTTTCTAGATAGCAAGCATATAAGCGACAATATCTCACTCATATCAGGGTTATTTTGTATCTTACAATTTTTAAACTGGGGAAGAAATTACACAGAATCACAGAATTAACCAGGTTGAAAAAGACCTTCAAGATCATCAAATCCAAGCTATATTACCCAACATTATCTAATCAAATACACCATGGCATTAGGGACCACATCCAGTCTTTTTAAACACTTCCAGAGATGGTGACTCCACCACCTCTCTGGGCAGCCCATTCCAATGGCCAGTCACTCTTTCCATGAAGAACTTCTTCCTAACATCCAGCTTAAACCTGTCCTGGCACAAATGGAGAGTGTCTCCTCTTGTTCTGTCACTGGGTGCCTGGGAGATCAACCCCCATCTGGCTACAGCCTCCCTTCAGGTTGTTATAGACAGCGATAAGGTCTTCCCTGCGCCTCCTCTTCTCCAGGCTAAACAACCCCAGCTGCCTCGGCCATTCCTTGTAGGGTTGTGCTCCTCTCACCAGCCTTGTTGCCCTTCTCTGGACACATTCAAGCACCTCAACATCTTTCTGAAATTGAGGGGCCCAGAATGGGACACATTACTCAAGGTGTGGTCTAACCAGTGCTGAGTACAGGGGCTGAAGGACTTTCCCGGTCCTGTTGGCCACACCATTCATGGTACAGGCCAGGATACCCTTGGCCTTCTTGGCCATCTGGGCACACTGCTGGCTCATGTTCATTTGCCGGTCAACCAGGCCCCCAGGTCCCTCTCTACCTGGCTGCTCTCCAGCCACTCTGTCCCTAGCCTGTAGTGTTGCATGGGGTTGTTGTGGCCAAAGTGTAGAACACAGCACTTGGACTTGTTAAGTCTTATGCCGTTGGACTCAGCTCATCTATCCAGCAGGCCTCTGTTGAGTCCTCCTATCATCTAATGGATCAATTTGTTTGTATCTTTAAAGATTTTTTTTTCCCCTATTTGTGGCTCCTGGTAATTCAGACTTTTGTTTTTATTGCTTCATTTCCATTTCAACAGCACAGTTACTGCAGCTCCTAGGAAGAACAGGTTAGGAACAGTCCTGGTGAAAATTTTATAGGGAAGAAAAAGGTTGAAACAGAGAGGTTAAACAGGATTAGAAAATTAAGATATTTGGCATATAAGAACACTGGGGAAAAAANNNAAAAAAAAAAAAGGGGAAGAAAAAAAAAAAAAAAAAAAAAAAAAGACTAAATGGGAATAGTGAATGTGAGAATGGTGTGGGAACCATGCCGGAACATTTTGTAGCAATCAACACAATTTGTGTCCACACTTGGGGGAAGGGGGTGGGGAGGGAGGAATCATAGCAGGTCCTTTTTTTCCTAAGAGGGCAACAAAAAGATGAATTTGTTATTGGTTTTGGAACCAGTGATTGATAAACTGTTTACCAGTTAGCCTTCCAGTCTGGGACAACCTTTGAACCTGAGGCTCTTTGTCCACAGTTTTGCTCCTCATCAGCAGACTGGAGATGGTAAAAGATACTTGACACTTCTATATACACACAGAGCCTTGCAGCCTAAAAGGTCTATGATTTTGTCACTTTGCCAAACGACAAAAGTGCTTGGAAACACCTTCTCTCCTAGACAGTTTTGTTACTTTCACCTCAGAATTATGTTTAAAATTACCAAAGAGAAGGAATTTCTGGTGGTTTGTAAAATAAATCCTGCTGGAGAATAAAGACTGAATGCATGTGGTAAGGAAAAGAGGTTGTAAGACATCCTTTACAAAGACAGAGTCTAGAGCCCAGCTGATGACCACAATATCAAAGGAGCACACAGAGAAGAACAGTATCTCTCAAATGTTCTAATACAAGAGGTATTCAAGAAACTGCTGGAGAAGAGCTGCAGGACTCAGTGCACACTCCTTTTGTTGTCATTGTGCTCTTGGCAAAAGTAAGTGATTGCAAAAAGAAAATGGTGTGAACACACCAACAGATCCTTTATGAACACAAACCTCAGTGTCATCTAAGCACAAATGACTAAGAGTAGATGCAAGCAATGTAACTGTCTCCTAATGATCTCTTACAGTAATTTTGCTTTTCAGATAGACCTCACTAGACACACCTCAGCTAAATTCAATGATTTTTACATACTTCTTTGGAAATAACTTAAAATCTTACAGCTTCCTTTAAAACATGAGGTCACTGTAGCTGCTGTACATAAGCAAAGGTCAGGAATATAATTTAATTATTGGTAGATTTGTAACAAATATAGATTGCTGAAGTTTTGACTGCAAGGTAGGTCATAATACTGTAATTATCTTAGCATGATGCACCTTCCAAGGTGGTTTTGGGAGCTTTGAGATTTTGAGAGCTTTTCTTACCTGGTCCTCTACACATAAATACATTATTTGGTCACAGAAAAGTAATGTCAGTTTCCAAATTAAAAAATGTATAGGCTTAATGAACTCCTTCTTTGCAATATGATTCAGACAGTCAGACTCTTCATTTCATATCTTTTAGAAAATCCAACAGAAATGTAAATTGTGCTGAAACCCCAAGTGGATTGACAATAATTCAAATTAGAAACATTGTCTGAAATCTTGAAAATTAGCTAGAATTTAATGTCTATTCTTGAACAGGCCTGCTGTGAGTATATAATGGTCTGGTTTCTGACAAGGGTAACTAGACACTGAGTAGTATAAATAATAATTACAGATTGAGTATGGTCTGTGCATCTGGATATTGCAATTTTTTCCTGCTCCCAAGTGGTTGAGGAATACTGTGTGCCTCTTTATGTAAGTATTTCTCACAAAAAATGTCTCACATCCTTTTCCAGACCACCGAATCACAGAATGTCAGGAGCTAGAAGGGACCTTGAAAGATCACCTAGTCCAACTCCCTGCTAAAGTAGGATCACCCAGACCAGATCACACAGGAATGCATCCAGGCAGCTTTTTAATATCTCCAGAGATGGAGACTCCACAAGCTCCCTGGGTAGCCTGTTCCAATGTTCTGACCAAGGCCTTTTTGTCCTCCATAAACAGGGTTACCTTTTATTAAAATGGAGATAGAGAGAGAAGCAGTAGTGGACAGATGCAGAGCGCAGGGTTTGCATTCAGGTGTTCTAGTTTGGCTCCTGGAAATGCTAACTTTTGCTCAGTGATCAGGTCACATTAAACATCACAGTTACAATGCAAATCATAAGGCCAGTCTATCATGCAAAGTTTTAAAATCCCTGGTGACAAAAAATGCTGTTAACAAGCAGGCAAACACAATTCACAATTTGAGAACCAATGATCTACTAATAACAGGTGAAGGTGCAAGATAGTATTCATAGAATCACAGAACCATAGAATGGTAAGGTTGGAAGGGACCTCAAGGATCATCCAGTTCCAAACACCTGCCATAGGCAGGGACACCTCCCACTAGTACAGGTGAGCTCCTAAGAAACCTAAATGTGCACAAGTCCATGGGGCCTGATGAGATCCACCCATGGGTCCTGAGGGAACTGGCAGATGAAGTTGCCAAACCACTGTCCATCATATTTGAAAAGTCATGGCAGACTGGTGAAGTTCCTGCTGACTGGAGGAGGGCAAACATAACACCCATCTTCAAGAAGGGTAAAAAGAATGACCCTGGAAACTACAGACCAGTCAGCCTCACCTCTGTGCCTGGCAAGATCATGGAGCAGATCCTGCTGAAAGTCCTGCTAAGGCAAATGGAAAACAAAGTAGAAGTGATTGGTGGGAACCAGTATGGCTTCACCAAGGGCAGATCTTGCCTGACAAATTTAGTGGCTTTCTATGATGAAGTCACAGCGACAGTGGACAAGGGAAAGGCAGCTGATGTCATCTACCTGGACCTGAGTAAGGCATTTGACTCTGTCCCACATGACATCCTGGTCACCAAACTGGAAAAACATGGACTTGATGGATGGACCACTCGCTGGATAAGGAATTGGCTGGATGGTCGAACCCAGAGAGTGGTGATCAACGGCACAATGTCCACCTGGAGACCAGTGACAAGTGGTGTCCCTCAGGGGTCAGTGCTGGGACCAGTGCTGTTTAACATCTTTGTCAGTGACATGGACAGAGGAATGGAGTGCACCCTCAGCAAGTTTGCAGATGACACCAAGCTGTGTGGCACAGTCGACTTGCTAGAGGGCAGGGATGCCATCCAGAGGGACCTGGACAGGCTGGAGAGGTGGGCCCAGGCCAACCTCATGAAATTCAATAAGGCCAAGTGTAAGGTCCTGCACCTGGGTAGGCACAATCCCAAGCACAAATACAGGCTGGGTGGTGAATGGCTGGAGAGCAGCCCTGAGGAAAAGGACCTTGGAGTCTGGGTTGATGAAAAGCTCAACATGAGCCTGCAGTGTGCACATGCAGCCCAGACAGCCAACCGAGTCCTAGGCTGCATCAAGAGAAGCGTGGCCAGCAGGGCAAGGGAGGTGATTCTGCCCCTTTACTCTGCTCTCGTCAGACCCCACCTGGAGTACTGTGTGCAGTTCTGGAACCCTCAGCACAGGAAGGACATGGAAGTGTTGGAGCGGGTCCAGAGGAGGGCCACAAAGATGATCAGAGGGCTGGAGCAGCTCTCCTATGAGGACAGGCTGAGGGAGTTGGGGCTCTTCAGCCTGGAGAAGAGAAGGCTTCGAGGGGACCTGATAGTAGCCTTCCAGTATCTGAAGGGGGCCTACAGGAAGGCTGGGGAAGGATTATTTACAAGGTCCTGCAATGACAGGACAAGGGGCAATGGGGTTAAACTGGCAGAGGGGAGATTTAGACTAGATGTTAGGAGGAAGTTCTTTCCAGTGAGGGTGGTGAGGCACTGGAACAGGTTGCCCAGGGAGGTTGTGGATGCTCCCTCCCTGGATGTGTTCAAGGCCAGATTGGATGAGGCCTTGAGTGAGCTGTACTAGTGGGAGGTGTCCCTGCCTATGGCAGGGGGTTGGAACTAGATGATCCTTGAGGTCCCTTCCAACCTTACCATTCTATGATTCTATGATTCTAGGTTACTCAAGGCCTCATCCAATCTGGCCTTGAACACCCTAATCTGTATTTAACATTCAACCTGTAGCATTCATAGCACATGTTTTAAAGAGTGTCAGAGGACATGTATAAAAGAAGCAAGAGAAATTCAATTAATTCATCATTCGACTGAATCCCTTTCAGTGCTGACACTCTTATACAAATCATGCTAAGTTTTGGCTACAGTAAATATGGCAACAGCCCCATTTCTAGGCAATATCTACAGCAAAGCTACTGACATTTCAGAGGGGTCACAATAAAACCTTTATAAGAATCATACATTAACCACACTTTGGAAAAGATGAGTAGTTTTAGGAGTATGAGTCCATTAATATAATTCTCAAAGACAGTGAGAAATTGTAATTTTAGAAATTAGATTAATTAGGATATTCAAGATAATTGACATAATTTATCAGGGCTGGCAGTGCTAGAATTCAACTTTAAATGTCTAACCAAGTGAAGAACCAGAGGCTCTAGTACTCTAGGGATTTCTCGGGCTCAGCAAAGGGAAGACACGAGCTGTTCTGACCTGCATAGGCTTGCTCTAAACCGGTAAGTGCAGTAAATACCCTGAGGTACTTGCAGTACAAACAAGTAGCAGACAAGGATCCTAGACTTCATTTAAAATTAGTCAGCAACTTAAATAGGGACTGTCTCATAGCCATATCTACCTCCAAATTATATCACAAATAAAATAATTCCTAATTCAGGTACATAAACTGTAAATGTAAACAAATATAAGAGTATGACTGCCTTTACAATCTCAAACAAGCATTCAAGAGTAAAAGATGAAAAACATCTGCAGTATTACAAACATTTTACACAACTATAGCATATGAATAAGCACAAGACAGGTTGTCCCAGTTACACTTGACTGTAAAAGTCTTGAACAATATTTTCTAGATTCAGTGTTCAGGTTGCCTAGCACGGGAACCCCCTGGAGTTTCTTTGAGCCCAAATCATCCTTTGGAATGTATTTTTGGCAAAAGTGTTCACAGCAATGGTCTCTCTTTCTTATGTTGGGGCAGGCAGGAGTGAAATATTATATTTTGGGGACGACTCAAAGTCAATAATCCCCCTTGCATGTGTACAAAGAGAAAAAAGAAACATTTCACAAGGAAGTCGGGCTTCCATTCCTTATTTTTCAGGAAGCTATTCTACACTTATTAAGCTTTGCTTCACATACTGCTTGAACAAATGCTTGCAGCCTATCAATTATATGTTTAAAATGTGCATTTCTTCATACATTTATTGGGCCCTACCTACACAGCTATTTGGCTGACTACAGAAGAGTACATGCAATACCCATCATAAAGACTCTTCTCAGACAAAACAAAATAGTTCCATGTCGTTAATCCATGTTCCTTCATTCACTAATTTCTACTTTTAATATATTTCATTAAAAGATGATTACATGAAGAATTGGAAAGTCTAGAGCCCTCCTGGTGTTTGCATCAAACATCAATTTGCTTTTGCTTTTGAGAATTATTTTGATAACTCTCTAGTCTTCAGGCATTAAGCAAGGAAGCACAGCTCTAGCTATTTAATGGCAAAAAAACAGCAAGGTTTTTCTCTCAGAGGATAGTAAATTTGTCACACTTATTAGCTTCCTGGTAAAAAATGTCTTAAACTTCAACATTGTCATAAGAAACCAGACTAAAATCCTGTGTTGTTACAGGTGGGTCCTATTTCAACAAAATGTGAAAGGAAACCTGAAAACCTCCATTCTCTAGACTCCAATCTGGAAGTTAATGAATGTTTCTACAGACACCTGGCATGTGGTTACAGTACAATATTACAGTAACCATTCACTGCTACTCCTTGGCTGTACCACAGTAATCTCCAAAATGTTCACAGGTACTTTGTGAGGGCAGCACTGACAGATCCAAGCTTTAAAGGCACTGTAATGCATAATTTTATTATCACAAGAAACAACACTCACACTCTTCTCTCTACAACATGAATTTTCAGGCTGTCCAAAGACAGTATATACCCTTGGTTGTATACATGATCACCATCTGGATCTAGCACATGGCCATTGAAACCCTTGACTGCCATACACATTTCATATGTCTTGAAGTTGGGAAACCATTAGTATTCAGCAACTGACAGAATGTAGGGCTCAGGGTGGCTGAAAATATGTTGCCAAGCAAATTATTGATTTTTCAGTAAGGATCCAGTATTTAATATAATGGCGTTGGTTTTGGTTGTTGGTTTTTCTTTTGTTTGGTTTCTTTTTTTGTTTGTTTTTTTTTTTCTTTTTGCCATGGCTACTGATTCCACCAACATTGTTTCTCTGATCCCACAGAGCACTTGAAGTTAAATCTGACTTGTCGCACATGAAAGGAGAGGAAGACTGTGGCATTCTACTGACTAGAAATCCCCATTCATTTGCTACACTATAAAAATACTTATACAACAAATAACAAAATATGGTGCTTTTACCTTCACAGAATAAGGACCTTCGGGACCAAGTCATCAGAAAGTCATTAAAACAATGAAGAAATGAAAAACTAGATCTTTATGGGAGGAGAGATTGCCTGCACCATGTGTAAGGGTGGAGAATGAGGATTGTGATTGCTGTAAAAACTCAATTTATAAGCCCCACATCACTCAAAATAGTAAGTTGGAATATACCGCTTCAAACCAGAACAGAAATAACCTTCAAGAAAACATCAGTGGATCATAAACTCAAGCATTTATCCTTCCTTACAAACAGGGACACACAGACTAAATAATAACATAGAATTTTAAGGCATTTTTGGCTTATTCAGAAAGAGAGATTGAAGCATTTGGACAAAATATAACAGCTATAAATTCTGCCCCTGATACTGACTGCGTCAGTAGAGACTCTGGCAGTCTACTTGTCTGCCTCTCAAAGCAGCACACTAAGAGATGGAGAAGGAAACACTTGCAAGCATAAGAGCAGGAAAAGAAAATAACTCATCGGGACTGCAAGAAGCTTTTAGAGGATGAAAGAACATCAGTACAAAAAAACCAATAAAATTTCTACAGAAACTCATAAGTAAATGTTCCTGCAGCACAGCTCAAGAGACCCTTGAAGCCTGCATTTTTTTTTAATGAAGTCCCCAAAAATATTAGCAAGTTGTGTTTGCTCTAGTAAAAATTACACATATAAACAATTTTTATGTTGCATCATGACCTTCTATGAGAAAAACCTCAGCAGTCATAGCTTATAACAAACAAGGAAAGTTGAAAACATTAATAGAAGAATCTTCAAAATCAATTTTTCTATTAAGTTTGATGTAAATTTGGGCAAGATTAATAACATGGTATTTGAGAGTTGGGGGTGTGTGGTGTGTGTCATTTATTGAATTTCCCTTTGATTTAATATACTTCAGCAGAACAAAATTAGTTGCTTCCTCATTTAGGAACCATATTATCTATCCAATGAAGCTAACAGACAGGAAGGCAAACACCAAGTTGAGAATTTGTTGATTGCTGTGTACATACCACCTTTCATCATTCCCACTTCGTAGCATTTTCTTAGTCGACAAGCCTGGCAGCTCTTTCTTCTGTTCTTGTCAATGGTGCACTGGTTAGTGGCAGGACACATGTAGTCATTATGCCCTGTAAAATCAGAGCGAAGGTAAGGACAAAGTTACACACAGACGTAAAACTGTCTGCAGTGCTCTCTAATTTTTATATTGAGTATTAAGTACAGCATCTAATATTTTGGGAAGAAAGTAGAGTTGCCTCCATAACCTATCATGAAAGTATTGATACAGACAGTAAAAGTAGCATCTACTCAAAAGTTCTTTAAAAGTACCTTTAAAAATGAAAATTATAACTTCTGCAGAATGGTGAAAGTAATTGACAGTTAAAGCAGTCACAAAAGAGGATCGATTAATATGAACAAGCCCCTCGACCTCCTTTTTAGCCTGAAAAACATAATGCCACTTGGTCCAAGTGTCTATGTTGCTGTTTGATCAATAGACCGCACAAAATGTCTAGACATTTATTGAAATAAGAAAATCTGTACACAGAACATTTTTTAATATCTACCACAGTGTGGGGCAGTTAAGAAAAAACATAAAATAGAAGCTGCATTAATTGCAGTAGACATATAATTCCAATTATATGCAATAGACATATAATTCCAATTATATGCAATAGACATATAATTCCTAATTCCAATTATATTTCTACTGATACATGTCAAAACCTTTTGTCACAAAAAAATCTGAAATTACCATATGCTGCAACCAAGTTTGGTACTGGTATCTTTTCCTTCAGACCTTCCCTTCCTCGTTTATTAACTTCTACGTCTCAGATTTTATTACAAATATTTTCAGCGTTCTTTTTTTTTTTTTTCCTGCCTGAAAGCCCTATTACAATTTTCTCTTGGAAAAAAATGTATATTTAATCTGTTAGAAAATTACTTTCTAAACATCGAAAGTTAGCAAGGACAAATACTGCTGCCCAAAATTATCTTATTAGTGCTCTGTATTCATCTGAATACAACTAAGGTACAGCACACAACAAAACCATTTTACTGCAGAACTGTTTGTTCTTTCCTTCAGGTCAAGGGACCAGTTTGAGGTAGAGTAGGGTGGAGGTTTGACAGAGGCCTTGGTCTCATCAAATCATCTATCCTTGACTAGAAATTAGAAAATAGAGTAAAAATTACTATCAGATTACAACAGGAACATCTGCTCTCTACTGCTGCATAACTGGGATTCAAGTAAAATAAGCAGCCAAACTGTAAACTTGTTAGTATAGTAGCACCTGACTACACAATGTCTCAAATAGACAGTATTACTAATTTTCAGGTCTACTTCATAGAACAGTAACATACTGGGAAAATCTGAATTCACAGGCTTCACTCCAGCATTGAGATAAAAAGGTAGAACAGAAACACTGCCTCAAACTCAGCATGAAGGACCATTTTAATTTTCAGTGCCTGTGGTATGATACAGACTGTTCCATATCTGATTCAAATGATCTCACATGTAAGGAAAAAAAAAAAAAGAAAACCAATCTCAAACATACAAAAATGCAGGAGAAAGAATTAAAAAGAAAAAGTTACATTTTAATGAAAATACACACTAAGAAGCAGTAAAAGACTGTGCCATCAGACCTCTTACATTAGCCTTGTTCTTTAAGTCAACCTCTGAAATAGCATGAGAGAAACTAAGAAAGATTTCGACCGAGTCTGATCTTCTTCATAGTGAACTTAAAAGTTAAACTGACAAAAGAAACAAGTGTAGGCTTGAAATTCAGCTAAAAAAACCAAAAAAAACCAGATCACCATTAGCTGCCAGTAAAATAGGGAAGGGAAGGGAAGTTTCCACTTAGGTCACGCTAGATGCTAACAAAGGTACTAACCACCTTTGCTGGACTGGTGGTGCTCATAAGATTCAACTTTCAGGAATAAAACATCATGAATAAAATAAAAATTGACACTATGTAAAAATCAAAAATCAAGTGGAGTCAATATGTGCAGGACAGCCACCCTTTTTCACAGTGCTGATGGGGATGACAGCCTTTTCTTTTGCTCCGAATGTAGAATTCCTTATGCAAACTGCAAACTTGCCGTTTGGGTTGTAAAACAGTACATTAACAATATTATTTGGGATTGAGTTGCAGTCTCTGATGAAATGTGTATGATTCATAATATGATAGTTTTACACTGAAAAGTTTAATCTTAAAAATATGCTCTGAAGGTTAGTATAATTAGTCATTCTGTGGTTCAGCAATTTCTCATTTGTGGAAACGGTGAATCAACAGGTGCCCAACTGCCCTACACTTCATTTTCATTCTATCCAAAGAGTAATACATACTATGAGAGAGAGTCTAATTAGGCCATTTGGAGAGGCAGTATCACAGGAATAGTAAGAGAAAGAAATATCTTCAGCAATCACTAACACTTGTAAAGGGAAACACAACCCAGTTGGACTCTGTGGTTTTAATTGTTTTTTAAACACACATTATCAAATAACCACAATATTAAAGAAAGTGAGATTAATAGGACAAACTTCCAAACTTTAATGCTCTCTTATGTATGATTTACACTATTATCAACTGCAAAGGAAGACTTTGAGGAGATGTTGGAGGAGCTTGCAGAGGGGTGGTCTGTTTTTCTTGTGATAATTGTACAATTTAAACCACGATGAATAACTTTAAGTACCATTACAGCACTTTAGTAAATGCTAAAATCTTTCCAGAACAGGGTGCAAAGATGCAACTCTTGTCTAAAAGCATTCTTTTAGAGGTAGCAATCTGCATGATAATGACCAAGAGTGAAGAGGAGGAGGAAGCAAAGCGTGACAAAGAAGATAATGTTTGGAATTAGGATCGTTTTGAGTTTATTCTAACCTAGCTGGTCACAAAGGAGCTTTTTCTTACTGCACATGTGAGTCATGTGGTTAGCATTTATGTTCAGACCCTCAACATCATCTGTCTAAGGATTCTCAATATAGCTGTGGTGTTTGCAACAACAGTGCATGCGTTCTACAATCATAGTGGGTGGGTGATTGAATATGGAGTGTTTTGCTGTCTGAACCTTTAGTCAGCAAAACACTCTGTATTTCTTTAGGGTACTACACTCAGCAGAATATTGAAGCACCTGTGTATTTCTAGCACATAGTAGAGCACAGTATATGCGGTTAAAGTATGTACTTGAGTGTTTTCAGCGAATTGAAGTTTTGCAGAGATGAGTTCATTACGTCCTTCATCAGCAGAGATGAAAACTGGGTTCATATTAATATATCAGCAGCAGCTAATGTGATACAGAAATACTTTTTACTCTTAAATGTGTAAAAAGTTTCCACATTATGTTCCAATGAGCATCAAGATCAGCCTGAGAGAATGATTAGTTTAAGTAGTACAAAAGTTGTACACAAAAAAAGAACTGAAGAAATGGGCATGTCAGAGTGCCAGCTTAAGAATGGTTAATCACAATTCTACAAAGCAAGGAAAGGAATGTTTTTGTCAGGTGAAGTTTCCACGATAGCTAAACTACTGTATCTGAGTCGATACTTAATAAATTCAAACAAAACCAATAATAAATATAATTCTACTAATACGTGTTCTTCCTTTAATTATTCTTTTTTTTTTTTTCAGTCTTCATGTCACAGAAATTTCTTCAACTATTCTTGATTAACCTGCATAAGGCATCAACCCAGGTTAGCTGTTACCTGTGGAAATATCTAGTCCTTCTATGATCTTATTCTGACAGTCAAATTAGCAGAATTTAATATGTGTAGGTGAAGGAAACCCTCAGTTGTAGACTTTATCCACACCTTAAGGTGCCAAGCAAATGACAAGTGAGAATTCTGCAGACAAAAAATAAAATCGTGGAAAGACGACAACCCAACAGCAAGTGGAAAGTTTTCATAAATGGCAAAAAGAAAAAGCAATAGCATCTGGACATTACAAATGCTAACCCAATATAAACAAATCTTCATTATCAACATCAGTAAAAAGCTATATCAATTTTACATTACAGTACTCCAATAAAACTGTACTAACCGTTTTTAAAATCTCACTCTTTGATAACAGGTTTCACAAAAGAACAGAAGGTCATGTCTAATTCCTTCATAAGCACAGACACTCAAACTCACAGTTTAATTATCCTCAGATAAGGCCTTTGGATTTGGAATTTGGGTTTTCTTAGCAACTATACAGCACTGCTGAGAATATTAACCATTTCCTGTTTTTAAAATAGCAACATCCACATGTGATAGTGTGGAAAAGGATCTAGAAGATCCTAAAGTATACTTCTTTTGCATCCAGTGAAGAAGTACTTCTTTTGTGCTTACCTTGGAAAGAAAAACACAAAACCACTAAATAATAAGAAAGAAGGAAAGGTTGAGATCTGTGTACTTCAGCTGTGTCATGTAGCTCCCACACTGAGTTTTCCCCTTCTAGTAAAATCTTCTTGCCTTCATGTGTCATAGAATCAACCAGGTTGGAAGAGACCTCCAAGATCACCCAGTCCAACCTATCACCCAGCCCTATCCAATCAAATAGACCATGGCATTAAGTGCCTCATCCAGTCTATTCTTGAACACCTCCAGGGATGGCAACTCTACCACGTCCCTAGGCAGCCCATTCCAATGCAAATCACTCTCTTTGTGAAGAACTTAATCCTAATATCCAGCTGATACCTCCACAACTTGAGACTGTGTCCTCTTGTCCTGTTTCTGATTGCCTGGGAGAAGAGACTGACCCCCACCTGGCTACGACTTCCCATCAGGTAGTTGTAGACAGCAATGAGGTCACCCTTGACCCTCCTCTTCTCCAGGATAAACAACCCCAGCTCCCACAGCCTCTCCTCACAGGGTTGTGCTCCAGCCCCCTCACCCCTCTCTGGACACATTCCAGTAAGGGCCAGGATACCATTAACTCTCCTGGGCACACTGCTGGCTCATGTTCAGCTACTACATACCAGCACCCCCAGGTCCCTTTCTGCCTGGTTGCTCTCCAGCCACTCTGTCCCCAGCCTGTAGCACTGCTTGGGGTTGCTGTGGCCAAAGTGTAGAACCCTGCACTTAGCCTTGTTGAATCTCATCCCATTGACCTCTGCCCACCCATCCAGCTTGTCCAGGTCCCTCTGCAGAGCCCTCCTACCCTCCAATGAATCAACACCTGCTCCTAACTTGACGTCATCTGCAACCTTACTGATGCTGGACTCAATCCCCTGGTCCAGATTATCAATAGAGACATTGAAGAGGACCGGGCCCAGCTCTCATCCCTGGAGGACACCACTAGTGACAGCAGCCAACTGGATGTGGCACCATTCACCACCACTCTCTGGGCCTGGGCCTCCAGCCAGTTCTTGACCCATATCAGAGTGAATCTGCCCAAGCTGCAAGCTGCCAGCTTTGCCAGGAGCTTGTTGTGTCAGACGGTGTCAAAGACTTTGCTGAAATCCAGGTAGACTACATCTACAGCCTTCCCCCATTCACCAGGAGGGTAACCTGATCATAAAAGGATGTGCAGCACTGTTCACATGAGAAGTTAATTCAAGCCAAATGACTATGACACCAATGATCCCTTTAACTTTTCCATATATATTGCATCCAGCGGGAAAAATTATGAAAGAAGAATGAGAATAGCCATTGCATGAGGATATCAAATCTGCTGCTCTCTCTCATCGCTTTGATAATGCATGGTCACATACACTGAGATAATATGACATATAACAAGTAAACCACTATTTAAGTTTATCAATATATAAATACATAATTGTATTTTCTCCATCAGATAATTTCAAAGTTTTTATCATTGCCTTAGTCCTAGAATTGTGTGTCTCATCTTCTACTCTAGCCTACTTCTATTCAAATTCCATTCTCTGGTTTTATTTAATTTTATTTTAGACAAAGTAACAAAATAAGAACTATAGTTTATGACAAATTAAAAAAATATGCCAATTCAGATCCCAATCTTTACAAAATATGGCATGGAGTGTGACATCTAGTTTCTGTTTCCCTATCTGGTAAACCACAATTGCTTTGAATCCTTGGCAGATGATTAAACCAACAGCTGCACTAAAGAAAAAACTCCCACAATGTATTACTCACAACCACCTCAATATGTTCACTCCAGAGACAAAAAGCATTTTCAGATAGAGTTGTAGACAAGCCATAACTATCTTATTCCCATAGACTTTGAATTGAATCCTGTGTATTTTTAGCTTCCCAGTCTATCTGAGCTAAAAAGGAAAGGGGTGGAATTCTGTTACAGGAAACTCCCACAACTAATAGAGAGGCTGAAAAGCTAAAAATACTGAAAATTACTCTTGTGTACTTAGAATTCAATAAACTGTTCCCAACAAGAAAATTAATACAACTCAATCGATTAAGTTCATCTAGTCTTTTATTTCGATCTTTGGTATCTGAATGGTTCCTGGTATCTTAGAGTTTTCAAGAAGTTGTAATGTATTTATCCTCATAACACTGCTGTAAAGTAAGTGTTGGTATTTCCTTATACTGGGGCAGGGATGGAATTCTTACTGCAGAGAGTGTGCAGTGTACATGGGCACTTCTAAGCACATTGAGTGTTTTGCATTGAATTCTGTGAAACTGAAACAGCAGTACAGGTAACTTGTGGTTTGTTGATTTATTATACTAAACTTTAACATTAGCAAAAGCCCCTTTTCTGCTTATGTACTACTTTATCATGCAAGTAAAACCTAGTTATGCTGTTATTTCATCTACTGGTATATATCTGCAGTCCTTGTTTTGTTTGCTTGTATTCTATCATCCGTATTCTGTAGAAGGTTTCATCCATTTCATAATCAGAAGGGCCAACAACATCAGTTTGCTCTGTCTTCCTGTACATCTCTAGCTACATTTTAGAGTGTGTTTGAGTTATTTATAGCAAGGAAGTCCAACTATTTCAATGATTTGTAACCAAATTAAATTTTTGAGAGAAATACTTAATGTTACTGAAATAATTCAGGCAATGAGATGTTTACTAGATCTATGACTAAATTATGCCAACAGTTAATTACCATGCTGGTTCTTTTACAAAAACTCAGATACAGTACACATACTTCAACAGTTACTTCAATAGTTTGTTAATAGTCTTCTTTTGGAAATAAATTATGTCAAAGATCACTTCATGCACTACCAATGCACTTCATGCACTACCATTCT
Organism: Eubucco bourcierii; assembly: GCA_013396675.1. Lineage (NCBI taxonomy): Eukaryota > Metazoa > Chordata > Aves > Piciformes > Ramphastidae > Eubucco > Eubucco bourcierii. The sequence continues at coordinate 327,121 of VWZE01008846.1, forward strand.
AGCAATCTTACATGGTTCTCTCTAATTTGATTTCCACTTTTCAAAAGTAGCTGCAAAGGACAATTTAACCTACAGAAAGCCTGAAAGTTTGTGGTAGCGAAACTCACAGGGTCAGTTTAAATCAATAACCTACCTGAATTAAATGGGGTTACAAAAACATATTTCCCTTCACATGCTCTAAAACGAAGTAGAACAGTTAATCAATTTGCTGCTGGACAAACACGCTCTCTTGTAATTTGTAAATGTATTTATTTTCCCTGTGTGAATATTTTGAACTTTTGACAGGTTGAATGAACCCTGAGCTAGACGTAATGTGAGTTTCCAACTGAAATATTCATTAAATATATGAAACAGGAACATTGTTAAAGTCTTTTTGTACTTTGATATGGGACAGTAATCATATTTTAGAGGAAGTAAAACAACATTAAAGTTAATAATACAGGATACATTAAGTATGGCTTCTAAGTGACAGGAATTTTGTCTAGGAGGTGGAAAAAGGTTTGGACTTAGCAGAAGAAACAGTGACTATATAAAGCCAGATAACAACAAATGAGTGTCCTCTACTTTCTGGGAAAGTGTGTTGCCAGCTTCAGAAAGGCTTTTCATCATTGCTTGGGGTGACATTTCATATGAAAATATAGTTTAGATTATTTCAGTAAAACCAGCATCAAGAATGAACTATTAGAGTTCAATGTTACAATGGAATCTGATTTTGAGTGAGGCTTCATAGTGTCTGTCCTGGATTCATTTCTACACAGTGTTTTCCTCACTGATGTGTAATGGATTTTAGGTGGCATTTATACATGTTAGAAGAACAGAGAAAATACCAGACTGCTTTGTTAGTCATGCAGAAAGACATATTAAATAACTAGCAGGACTGCACAAGGTAAGAATCCTAAATTATCTTTGCAAACCAGAGGTAAACACATGGGGGAAAACTATGTAAAAATAAGGAACAGTATAAATCCCTGCATTAAACCAGGAATAATCTGATGGACAAAATAAGATGGGAAAGAAGTGGTTTCCTTTCTAGAAAAGTATGCCTGAGTTTATAGTACATCACACTGATAGTGAGTGAACAGTGTCATTTTTTTAAATACAGCAAATATTAGTGTTACAGATATAGAAAAATATCACCAACTGGCCTTGCAAGGTCATCTTACTACTCTGTTCAGTATTTGTAAAGCATCATACAGAAGGAAATCAAGCTTTAAAGGAAAAAAAAATAAGGAGAAAGAAAAAAGAAAAAAGAAAAAAGAAATCTAAACAAACAAAAAAAAAACTATGAGGAAGACTAGGTAAAACTTTCAGGCTAGATAAAACAATACTTTTAAATTTTTTTTTCTTTAAATGTGATGGCAATTTGTGCTTTAAAAGCTATTGCAAAAGGAAAGAGAACAATTCGTTTTCTGTGGCAGAATAAACAGGAAAATAAGTAATGATTTTAAGTTGTGGAAAGAACTATTCAAATTTCAAAACTGTCCTCAAAGATTTGGAGAATAAAACACTGTTAGGATACAGGATTTTAAGAAGCAGTTCAATAAACATACATAAGGAACTGGTAGAATGGTTTCATAGAATGGTTTCAGTTGGAAAAGACCTCAAAATCATTGAGTTCAACTGTTACCTATTGCTACCAGGTCTGGCACTAAACCATGTCCCTTAGCATATCCATGTATCTTTTAAACACCTCCAGGGATGGGTATTCAGCTACCTTCCTGGAAAGCCTATTCCAGTGTTTAATAACCCTTTCAGTAAAGAACTTTCTTCTGATATCAAATTTAAACCTTCCTGGTGGAACTTGAGGCTGTTTCCTTCCATCCTATGACTTGGTAATAGGGAGAAGAGACCAGCAACGACCCCACCACAATCTCCTTTCAGGTAGTTGTGGAGAACAATAAGGGCTCCCCTGAGCCTCCGTTTCTCCTGAATAAACAACCCACCTTCCTTCAGTTACTCTTCATAAGACCTGCTCTTCAGACTCTTCACCAGCTTTGCTGCCCTTCTCTAGGCACACAACAGTTTGTCCTATCACAGGAAAGAAAGATGGACTAGGACACAAGGTCCACTGCAGCCCTACAATTTGCTAAGGCTGAGAAAAGGATTCTCATGTCAACAACTTAAGTCACTGACACATCCATGATGAAAATAACACATAAACCTCACTAGAAAAATACCACATTCAAAATTCCCTTAGTAGGTAAAAAGAGGTATTGAGTTTTGCCTTTCAATAGCACCCAAGTTTCTGAAACAAGAACATCATCGATTATAGAATCATAGAATGGTAAGGTTGGAAGGGATCTCAAAGATCATCCAGTTCCAACACCCTGCCATAGGCAGGAACACCTCCCACTAGTACAGGTCACTCAAGGCCTCATCCAACCTGGCCTTGAACACCTGCAGGGAGGGAGCAGCCACAACCTCCCTGGGCAACCTGTGCCAGTGTCTCACCACCCTCACTGGAAAGAACTTCTTCCTAACATCCAGTTTAAACCTCCCCTCTTCCACTTTAAACCCATTGCCCCTCATCCTGTCATTGCAAGACCTTGTAAATAGTCCCTGCCCAGCCTTCCTGTAGGCCCCCTTCAGACACTGGAAGGCTACTTTAAGGTCTCCTCGAAACCTTCTCTTTTCTAGGCTGAAGAACCCCAAATCTGCAAATATTAAAAAATTATATGTGTGAACAATGACCAGAGCATGTGTTTAACTCAAGGAGCTGTAGAGAAAAACTACTAAAACTGCAGAAATAATTCAAAAGAAGTTTCAGAAGATCTTGGCAGACCACAGACTGTCAGAGAGGTCCCAGTGATGACTAAACCCTGGTGGGCTTCCCAAACACACACTTTCTATCTTTCAAACTTCCAGTAGTCGCTTAACCTGTCAAACTAGAACCCTGTGTTTTCTACTCTGAGACTAGGTTTCAGTCTGCAGCCCTCTATTTATTGGCTATGATTACATCTGCTAGCATCACTTAGGTTCATGTTCTGTTGTCTTGTGCTTTCTGCTGACAACTTGTAGAATTAGTGTACAAGCAGTCTTATTAGGGAGTTTGTGTCTTCTTGGCTCCAAGATCTAACAGAATTTGCAGCTGTTATCAAACAGACTACAAAAATACTATGAAAACAGAAGACAATAATCGGGAGTTAAAGAGAAGATCACAGAAACCTCCCAGATTAACAATATTGCCATTGATGCACTTCAGCATTACCTAAACACCCACTTACTAGGCATGTTTTACCTCTGAAACTCTCTTCAACTCAGACAAAAATATGTATATATTACCAGCACTCCTAGAATTAAAGTTTGAACTACATACTTTCAACAAAGTGCAGCTCTATCTTTATGAAGTTAAAAGAAGTGATAACACTCAAAATCTATTGCCAAAACTCGCCTACTTGATCAAAATTCATAACTGTTAAATGAAGTCCATGTTCAAGCCACACAACTAAAGCACTTCCCAGTTTCAAGAATTCCTGCATTTTGGAGATCACTCTATCTCTGTAATAAGACATTAACAACAGCCTCTAGAATGCCTCAGCATCCGTTCTCAAATGCCAACCTGTTCTTGCTGGATGGTATTGCCTCTCATCATACAGTAATTCTTAACTGAATATTTGTCAAATAACCCAGATTTTTGTCTCAGTACACAACTGCAAGAAAATGTAGAGAAATACCTGAAAAACATCAGAAGGGCATGGGAAGGGGGTAGGGAAATAAAATTGGAAATTTCTAAAATACTTCAGCAGTTCTGAGATCAAGATATTCTGCAGCATAAGGAGTTACCCCTCATTCGTTCTGAATCCTTTGTGATCTCACTGTGGATTCTGAGCCCACTTATATAGGAATTTGTTGAAGTCTTGCCAGCTATGGTAAGAGTAACTCCTTACTGTCCCATACCCTTTGGTGGCTATCCAAAATAGCAAGTGAATTAGAAAGGGGAGAGAAGAGAAGAATGTGTGAGTCAGAAGAGACTTTTTAATTTGCAAATAGCATCTGTAAGGCTAATATTGAAATACATCATCTACCTCTGACACTGAAATTTTAAAGATGCTGTTATTGATATGGGGGATCATTAAAGGTGTATAGACAAAGGACTCAGAAGAAAGACAGATATACAGAAAGGGATTGAAAAATTTAGATACCAGGGTGATTTGATTGTAACAAGTTAGAAGAACTTCCCACAGAAGAAAGATATTAGATACAAAGTCTGTTTCATAGATGTGATGTGAAAGCTAAAGTAATTCAAACTAGAAAGGTAATATTTCACAGGTGGAAGGACAAATCACTAGAATAAGCAATCACTGTAAGAAAACTCTTGAGCTCAGAGATCAAGACTGGGAATCTTCTAGAAGATATATCTGAGTTACTGGGGTTTGCACATGGATTTCATATAAAGTTTATACTGGGAGAAGACCAGACTTACTGATCTGATGGCCCTTGGTCTTAAAATCCATAAATATTTTAGTAGAGAAGTACAGTGTGTTATGCTGTGACTGCTTGTTATGCTTCTGGATTCAAGTCAGTTGCCCAAGTACACTCTTGAAGGCTACATGGGCTGGGCAAAGAATAAAGCCCTCTCTATCACCAAGCAACACAGTGTTCTTCATGTCAGATGATTTTTCTCTCCCATGAAACATTATACAGTAATATCAGTGGGCACAGAGTTTTCTCAAAACAAGGTTCCAAATCACGTTGGGGGCAGAAACTAACAAAACAGACTGACATGGGGAGTTCCAAGAGGCAGCTGAGATTTTCCAACGGTCATCTGTTGTTTAAACAAAATTGACCAGTTGCATATATTGAGAAACTTATTAAGTCAGATTTCTTTTAACTGTTTGATAGCAAACAAAAATAAGTTAGTACATAAAATTCCATCTCCATCTCCGGTAGAGTTCAACACAGCTGTGTTTTTAAAAATGGAAGTATATACTTATGAAAGTAAGCACATTGCTGAGAATAACAGATACACAGGGAGGAAATATCCCATACAGCTTGTTCAGTGTTCATGTCTGTACTCACATTTTCCTGTGATTCTATTAAGAACCACACAGAATGTTTGCCTACAGTCTACTAAGAACATCAAACTTCACTACAGAGATTGTCCTAGAAACTCTCTGATGAGAAATATGAAAAAGATTAGTCATCTCTGCATCTATGTATGCACTGAGAAACAGAGGACAGAAAAACACAAAGCATGGTGGACTTGCATTTAAAGAAAGATAAGCTATAAACAGAGCAAAAGTCTTTGCTGAAAGCATTCTGACCATGAACCAGTAATGTGTTCTCGTGGCCAGGAGGGACAATGCCATTCTGGGGTGTATTAGAAGGGCTGTGGTTAGCATGTTGAGAGAGGTTCTCCTGCCCCTCTGCCCTGGTGAGGCCACATCTGAAGTACTGTGTTCAGTGACGGCCTCCCAAGTTCAAGAGGAACATAGAACTGCTTGAGAGTGTCCAGCACAGAGCCACAAAAATGTTCAGGAAATGGAACATCTCTCACAAGGAGAGACTGAGGGAGCTGGGGAGAGGAGGAGACTGAGAGTTGACCTCATCAATGTTTATAAATATGTAAAGAGTGAGTGTCAGGAGGATGGAGCCAGGCTCTGCTCCGTGATGCCCAATGACAGGACAAGGGGCAATGGGTGGAAGCTGAGGCACACAAAGTTTCATTTAAACATGAGGAGGAATTTTTTCTCTGTGAGGGTGACAGAACACTGGAACAGGTTGCCCAGGGAAGTTGTGGATTCTCCCTCTGGAGATATTCAAAGCTTGCACCCCCTGGATGCATTCCTGTGTGATCTGGTATAGGTGATCCTGCTCTAGCTGGGGGGGTTGGACTAGATGATCTTTGGAGGTCCCTTCCAGCCCCTGACATTCTATGATTCCATGATTCTCTGTTAACTTCAGTTTCTACAAACAAGTCCTGAGTATCTCAGCACTTTTTAATCATGTGATTCCCAGGAAATGTTTATCCCTTTTTAAAAACTGTGCATCATATATACAATGCAGTTATAATAATAGTTAGTCCACATATTCTTCTCGCACACATAGGCCTACAGTTTAGTAGTATTTATTTCTAGACACCCAGTCACAACCTATTTAAGATTAGCACCATCTGTAACGTAAATGGTATGTCTTCTCATGTATTCTCAAATCTAAAAGCTGCTGTTGCTTTTATGAACTGAACACATGTCCAATGAGAACAGGTAATTGCTGAGGGAGTGATAATGACTAGATCTAGCATGAAATTTTTTAAATCCCTTAGTTCATCCCCACTGAATATCTACGACTTTAAGAGTCCTTCAGAGAACATTTTATACCATTTGTAATCAACTGATCACAATTCTCTCAGAAGCACTTATATTCTTAAATTATATTCATGATACAAATGGATGTCATTTTTTACAACAGCTATTAACAACAAGGGTGTTTCAACTGGAGAAATTAGAGAGGAGTTCAGCAAGCAGCATCAGAAGTCTAGAAAGCATGTTCTACTGAAAGAAGTGGGTTTGTTTAGTCTGAAAAAGAGAAGACTGAGGAAAGATATGATAACAGTCTTCAACTGTGTAAAAGGTTGTTGTTCTTCATGCCCACAAGGGATAGGGCAAGCAGCAATGAGCTTAAATTAGACCTGAAGATCCAGAAAGGCATTTTATGGAACCCTGGAAACTTAAGATTTAATTATTTTAAATTTAGCAACTTTAAAATTGTTCAAGAGTAGCAAGAAGTAAATTTACTGACTTGTATGTTCTGAAACACAAATAGATAATGATCCATTGTAGAGGACCTCAACTTCTGTCCACATGGACACTAGGGCAAAACCACCTCAGTGCTGACAGAATCACAGTCAGGTTAATTTCTTCCACAAAGCTGAAGATTAGTGCTGTACAATTACTTGATAACTGAATTAATTTTGCTTAGAATATTCCAATTTTCACTCTGTTGTTGACTTAGTTCAGTTTGAGTTCAAGGTTAGAATTTTTGAATCCTAAGGATAATTTTTATTTAATCAGGGGAACTCAAACAAAAAAACAATGAAAAATGTTCAGTAAGGGAGTTGTTCTCCCTACATCACAATTTTAAGTAAATCATTCTGATGTTAAGGGAAAAGCATTTCATCCTTTCTCCCTCCAGTGTGGCTTGTTATTGATTTCTGACTGTAACCGCTCTCTTTTCTGAACATCATTTTTACAAGTCTGGGTTGATGAAAAGCTCAACATGAGTCTGCAGTGTGTGCATGCAGCCCAGACAGTAACTGAGTCCTGGACAGCATAAAGAGCAGTGTGGCCAGCAGGGCAAGGGAGGGGATTCTGCCCCTTTACTCTGTTCTCGTCAGACTCCACCTGGAGCACTGTGTGCAGTTCTGGAACCCCCAGCACAGGAAGGACATGGAAGTGTTGGAGTGGGTCCAGAGGAGGGCCATGAAGTTGATCAGAGGGCTGGAGTAGCCCTGCTATGAGGACAGGCTGAGAGAGTTGGGGTTCTTCAGTCTGGAGAAGAGAAGGTTTTGAGGAGACCTTATAGTAGCCTTCCAATATCTGAAGGAGGCCTACAGGAAGGCTGGGGAGGGGCTATTTACAAGGTCTTATAATGACAGGACAAGGGGCAATGGGTTTAAACAGGCAGAGGGAAGATTTAAACTAGATGTCAGGAGGAAGTTCTTTCCAGTGAGGGTGGTGAGGCACTGGAACAGGTTGCCCAGGGAGGCTGTGGCTGCTCCCTCCCTGCAGGTGTTCAAGGCCAGGTTGGATGAGGTCTTGAGTAACCTGTACTAGTGGGAGGTGTCCCTGCATATGGCAGGGGTTTGGAACTAGATGATCCTTGAGGTCCCTTCCAACCTTACCATTCTATGATTCTATAAGTCTGGAAAAGCAGAAATACAATTAGCTATTAATTAATCAATGTCACTCAAATAATCTTACCAATGTCTGGTCCACAGCCATTCATTCACTTTAAAGTGAGGAAAATACTAAGCTGCATGCTGGAAATCTTAACTGACCTCAGTAGTAGTTGTGCAACAAAACAGGCACTAATGACACCATGTGATGTGAGAGAGAAAAAAACTTCACTATATTTACTTTTTTAAAAGGAGTAACAGGTATTTTTTTGGCTATTTATCACCTAAAGATTTTTTTTAAACTGTAGAAGATCAGAGGGCTGGAGCAGCTCCCCTATGAAGACCGGTTGAGAGAGTTGGGGCTCTTCAGCCTGGAGAAGAGGAGGTTTTGATGGGACCTGATAGTAGCCTTCCAGTATCTGAAGGGGACCTACAGGAAGGCTGGGGAAGGATTATTTACAAGGTCCTTCAACGACAGGACAAGGGGCAATGGGTTTAAACTGGCAGAGGGGAGATTTAGACTAGATGTTAGGAGGAAGCTCTTTCCAGTGAGGGTGGTGAGGCACTGGAACAGGTTGCCCAGGGGGTCGTGGATGCTCCCTCCCTGGATGTGTTCAAGGCCAGATTGGATGAGGCCTTGAGTAACCTGTACTAGTGGGAGGGGTCCCTGCGTATGGCAGGAGGTTGGGGCTGGATGAACCCTGAGGTGCCTTCCAACCTTGCCATTCTATGATTCTATGAAATCTAACTAACCTTAGTGCTTTACCAGTTTTCTGTTTGAAAAGGAAGAAATCTGCTTTAATTTCTTCTCACAAATGAGATTTAGGTACTGAACAGTACCCAGACTTTCAGTAGACTTGTACTTGCTTCTTACTCAGTTTAGGAGATTTTTGCTTTGCTCAATAAGTATCCATTCCACAAGGTGACTGGGACTTAAATCAAGAATTATCTCAGTCACAGTAATTAAAATTGTTTCTGGTAGATGTCCTTTGATCCACTGGACACATTGCACAGCATACTTCAAGCTACAGGAGTGTGAAATAAACCATTTCTGTGTATAGTTCAAAGTCCTGGTTTGCTGACAGACACAAATGCTATTTCATCAAGGAAATACTCCTTGTCAGTTGTTATTCTCAAAAGACAACTCTTATCTTATAGAAGTTAAGACTTGGATAGAAGCATGTTCCTAATGGAGCACTAAATTAAGATTAAGAAATCAATCAACATGAATTAATCTTCATCTGACAGGGAACTCTCAAAGAAAAGAATTGTTTTGGATAATAACTTAGTCATTGTAATGAGATACACATACAGTGGAAGAGCAATCAGTTTGATCCAATACGGACTTTTAAATTAGATTTCTCACCGCATCCATGGTCAGACACAGTTAAACCAAACATAACATAGAGATTGTCTTTATTTTGGACTAAATAACAATATGTTATATATCTGCTAGAAGCATTCACCAAATAGAGAGCTGACGATATAAGGGAGAGAGTAGCATCAGCTAATGAAAACCCAGTAAATATCATTGTCCTGGGATCAAGCTACAATCTTAAGCAGCTTTGCAGTGTCCTCAAGAGCAAACAGCACAGGTGTTTTACCTGAACGCTTAATTACCTTGAATGCTCCTTTTGAAAAATGCTTTGCAGCCCTCACAAGACCAGACACCGTAATGGTAGCCGGAAGCGTAGTCGTTGCAGACAGCACAGTAGCGGGTCTCCTTGGTCGACTCCATGGACAGGCTCGCTTTCTCGTTCGGATTGGACATCCTCTCCCGCATGTTGTGGCGCCTGCTGTCAGAGCTTGGCCTGTTAGCAGCAAAAGAGGTGCAGAATTATTTCAACGAGGTTAAGTCTCGTACACTCCTGTACAGCAGTAGTGTGGCCAGCCGGAGTAGGGAAGCGATTGTGTCCCTGTACTCAGCACCGGTGAGGCCACACCTTGAATATTGTGTTCAGTTCTGGGCTCATCACTACAGGAAAGACATGGAGTTTGTGGAGTGTGTCCAGAGAAGGGAAACAAAGTTGGTGAAGGATCTAGAGAACAAAATGAATGAGGAGCAGCCAAGAGAGCTGGGATTGCTTAGTCTGGAGAAGAGGAGGCCAAGGCCTCATTGCTCTCTACAACTACCTAAAAGGAGGTTGTAGTGAGGTGGTTGCTGGTCTATTCTCCCTAGTATCAGGTGGTAGGATGTGAGGAAATGCACTGAAGTTGTGTCACAGGATGTTTAGATATGGTATTAAGAACAATTCCTTTACTAAAAGGGTGATTAGACATTGGAATAGGTTGCCTAGTGAGGTGGCAGAGTCACCATCCCTGGACGTGTTCAAGAAATGTGTGGACATGGCACTTCGGGACACGGTTTAATGGCCACGGTAGTCTGAGACTGAAGGTTTGACTCAATGATCTTATAGGTCTCTTCCAACCAAAACAATTCTATGATTCTTCCTAAGAAGGAGCAGCTCTACTTTTTGAAATGACAGGTGAGCACAAAATGTAATCCTTTTATCATCCTCTGTCTGGTTCTAGTTGGAAAGGGGTAGAACCATTAAGATACAAGGGAATTTCTCACAAATGCATTTGATGTTATTAGGCATTCTACCTTGAAAAAAATAAAAGTGGTTTGATACATTAATTGTTTTTTCTCGAGACATTACAAAGGAATACCAAAAAATAAGCATTTTTTGGTGTTCCTGCTCCTGTACAAAGGATTCAACATGTCTGCATTATGAGTACATAGCTTGAGAATCTGAGACAAAAATCACTTAGGTTTGCACCTGAATTTGTAAGTCACTTGAACTATTAACCAGGTTGTTTTCAAGTATTATTACCCAACTAGAGAACAAACTTTCTTTACATTGTCAGTTATATAATGCTGCATAAAGCAGTCCTATTCTCATTACAACATCATTCATACAAATTCATAAAAATTAAGAAGTAGTTATAGCACAAGAGAAGTCAGAAGTTATTAAAAATTTTTGGTCCAGTAATGAGCTGCATGCTAATAGACATACTAGGCACATGTGTAACTCACGTGTGCAGTATGCTGCTGAATGAAAGCAGAACAAATCTATGATGTAAATGGCATTGTATTCACAACTAGTGAATCTGCTATGAGGTTATTATGGCTGGCTGCTGAAGGCATGGTAAACAATGTTCAGAAAGATGAGAGGATGTGAAATTGTCAAAGCAACCAGCACTGAACCATAGGATTGATCCTGGAAGACAAACACCTCTTTTGAAACATGCTTTCCAGTACGGGTCTGCATTTCACAGTGTTCCATAGATAAATACAATTGGTTTTGACAGCACCAGACAAGCTAAATCATGAAAAATCCTACTGTTTAATTATTCACTTACCATGCATGCTTTAATTGCTGGTTAGTAACAGGTGTCTTTTGTCTCCCCAGTCTCATTTTCTCAAACAAATATAACCTGGTTTTGAGCCTATGGGACTGAGAGCTCTTTCTTACAGATATATTTCTACAACCCTAATGTTGCCTCATCACTTTAAGTGCTGCGATGAGAGGGAATCTTATCAATGCTTTAGGTATCTAAAGAGCAGGTGCTAACCAGACTCTTTTCAGTGCTGGCCAGTGACAGGACAGAAGCCAACAGGCATAAAAAGGAGCACAGGAAGTTCACCCTGAACACAGGTTTAAAAAAAAAAAAAAAAAAAAAATCTTTACTTTGATGGTGAAGGAGCAATGCAACAGGCTGCCCAGGGAAGTAGTGGAGTCACCTTGGCTGGAGACTTTCAAAACCTGCCTGGATACATTCCTATGCAACCTGCTCTTGGTGAACCTGCTTTAGTGGGGAGGCTGAACTAGATGATTCCCAGGTCTCTTCCAACCCTTACCATTCTGTGATTCCGCAAATTGACTTAATTTTTTACTTTTGAGCACTGATCAAAGCTGTTCTTTCTTCTCTTGTCCACCCTATTCTTCTTTGCCTGCAACCAGATCACCTAAATAACCCTGTCAGTATAACTTTAAACTAACAGTAATGTGGCTTTTTAAAAAAATTTATGCATATATAACTAAAATAAAGTTTCCAATATTTGAAGTAAAACAGAAAGCAAGAAAATAAATTACAAGATAAATTTAATTGCAATAGAGTACTCTATAGTATGTTATACAAGCTAAGGTTCCCAAAATTATTTTCGTATCAGTAAGAAACCCAAATAATTTACAAGTCTATAAATTATAACTTTAATGTGTTTTTTTAAAGAGCATTTCTAACAAACAGTAAAATAAAAATACTTCAAGTTACATATTTTTGCAGGTGTGTAGTAATTATCAAACACCACACACACACGCTTACTAAAGTGATTGTAGTCTCTTTAGTAGGATACTGCAGAAAAAACTTCAATTAATAGTGTAGAACTAAAATAAAAAAATACCAAAAAATTCTCAGTCCAGATCATTGAAATGTTCACCTTTTCAGACTGTTTATCTTCATTCAGATCAAGAGCAGGTTCACAAATATATTTTTAATAAAATTATACTTAAGAAAATGACTGAAATATAGTTTGGAGAAAAAAGGACAAGATTTTTTATATCTAGAACAGATAAGAAATCTTAAGAAAAACATACGCTCTGAAGAAAATAAGATGCATCATTTCCCCTGAGCAAAAGGATCTTGGGGTCTGGGTTGATGAAAAGCTCAACATGAGCCTGCAGTGTGCACATGCAGCCCAGACAGCAACCGAGTCCTGGGCTGCATCAAGAGCAGCGCGGCCAGCAGGACAAGGGAGGGGATTCTATCTCTTTACTCTGCTCTCGTCAGACCCCACCTGGAGTACTGTGTGCAGTTCTGGAGCCCTCAGCACAGGAAGGACATGGAAGTGTTGGAGTGGGTCCAGAGGAGGGCCAAGAAGATGATCAGAGGGCTGGAGCAGCTCTCCTGTGAGGATAGTTTGAGAGAGTTGGGGCTCTTCAGCCTGGAGAAGAGAAGGCTTCGAGGAGACCTGATAGTAGCCTTCCAGTATCTGAAGGGGGCCTACAGGAAGGCTGGGGAGGGACNCCTGGATGTGTTCAAGGCCATGTGGGATAAGGCCTTGAGTGACCTGTACTAGTGGGAGGTGTTCCTGCCTATGGCAGGGGATTTGAGCTAGATGATCTTTGAGATCCCTTCCAACCTTACCATTCTATGATTCTATAACCACTTGCAAGTAAAGACAGACATGTTTTGTTGCACTGCTTGTGGTGAGTCTGTTCCACAGGTTCTATTTGTCCTCGGACAGAAAACTAGGCAGTTTTTCAGAGACAGGCTGCAGGCAGAAGCAATGAGACTGCACGCACAAGATCTGTGCTACAAGGGATCACAGATGCACCAGGGAAGAAATGACCTTGCTCACACATGCCCACAATCACCACGCATTCATATTTGACCTAGACTTCCACTGTCTCCCTGCAAGTAAGCTTGTTACGCTGAAAGAGCACTATAAATCTATTAATGCAGACCTTCACAAAGCTACATGAATGTAAGGATGGCCTTGCTGGCTTCCCACCCCCAAAATCAGTGCCAGTTTAGCACCACTTGAGCAAGGCTTTGCAAACTGACCTTGCAGAGCCATTGTATGTAAGCGTCTGTGAACCACAGTGGTAAGCACATCAAAATACCTCTGGCCCCATCCTTCTCAGAAATAACATCCTGCTACCTCTTTCTGTTTATACAATAGAAGTGAAAGTTTGGAATAAATAAATTTTAGTACTTATTAGAGGAGGTGAGGAGGATATATTTTTAGGAAAAGGTCATCCCAATACACAGAACTTGCTAAATCAAAATAACATCTCGAACCACCAGTTAGTGCACATCATAGACCACTGATGCTGTGTCCTGACAAAAAATAACAGGCTGCTCTTCACACAGTTTTTAGTTAGGTTTCAAGGGTTAGCCTTCTGGAGTACATAGCGCAACAACTTAACCAAACTTTAATAGCTTTGGCAAGATCATAATTCCCAAAATACAATAGCAGAACCTTTTTGACCATTTCCTTTGTAATCCACGCAAAAAGTAACAAAACAAAACAAGCAAACACCAAAAAAAAAAAAAAAAGACCAAAAGTTCTTGTCAACTATGTTTACCAAAGGGAAACATAAATCAAAAAGAAAGAAAACTCTATATAAAGCACTCTCTCCAAGGCTCCCACTGAAACACGACAGATTAGAAAGGAAAAAACCTCATCATTTACTGCTCACTTCCAAACGTAATACAGCAGATATAAAATGGAAAGTATTTAGGAACCTACAAGCAGGACAAACTTGTCCTCCACACTCATTTTCATGTTTTTCCACCTATGATGCTCTGAGTTTGCCCTTCAATAGATGTGTAAGCAAAAAAGATATCCGTGTTTTAAACATTCACTCATCACCTGCAACAATGAACCAGCCAAGAGATCATCAACCCTATGTTGACTGTAAGGTAAAAAGAATGTGTACATGAGCAAATCACAGTTTTATGTAAAATGATTTTTTTACACCATGATAATCAGACTGACTGGCAGGATGAATTTAGGAAAACTCGCAGTACACAATCCATCTAACATCCATGTAAGGCCCAATTTATTCAAAAGAGGGCTTAAGGGAAAAGTTATTAAAGCAATAAAAGGAGACACCTTGAAAAATCCTAGTTTTCTAAATTTACTTTCTTATAAGAAATTTTAATGGGCAGCTGATAAATCTTTCTTACCAGAACAGATGAATGTTCCCAGAGTAAAAAGCTCCAAAACCAGTGGCCATTTTACACACAGGCAAGATCTAGCATAGATGCTTTTCCAAATGCTGGATTTATTATAACACCAGGAGCAGCTCTCCTATGAGGACAGGCTACAAGAGTTGGGGATCATCAGTCTGGAGAAGAGAAGGCTTTGAGGAGACCTTAGAGTAGCCTTCCAGTATCTGAAGGGGGCCTACAGGAAGGCAGGGGAGGGACTATTTACAAGGACTTATAATGACAGGATGAGGGGCAATGGGTTTAAACGGGCAGAGGGAAGACTTAGACTGGATGTTAGGAAGAAGTTCTTTCCAGTGAGGGTGGTGAGACACTGGAACAGGCTGCACAGGGAGGTTGTGGCTGCTCCCTCTCTGGAGGTGTTCAGGGCCCGGTTGGACGAGGCCTTGAGTGACCTGTACTAGTGGGAGGTGTCCCTGCCTATGGCCAGGGGGTTAGAACTAGATAATCTTTGAGGTCCCTTCCAACCTTACTATTCTGTGATTCTATTCTATGACCATTCTAGAACTCAGTTAACTAACCATGCCATTAATTAGTTTGCTGTTAGAAGGTGAATTTCCATATGGAACAAAATATTCATGAAAGACTGAACAGAATTTAGCGTTTGAAAATACCTGAGACTTCTCAAGAAGTGCTGCAATAGGAATGACTAAGCATATAAATAAACAAAAAATTGCCAAGTACATTATGCACCTCAAAACTCTACCCTCAGAAAGTAACTCCATTGAATGTGAAAAAAACATTATATGCCAATGGAATGAAAATGTTGGCTTGAAACAAATATTGCCAAATGCCTACAGTTGTAATCAAGCTAAACAAAACTTGACAATGGAGAGAGAAAGTCTTATACGGAGTTATATATCAAATGGACAGAATCATGGGGTATTTTAGACTGAATGTGAGCTCAGGAGCAGGCCCCAGCCCAAGCCATTATTGGTACAAGATGGGCTATAGCAATGAGGGTGGGTTCCAGAAATGAGACCCAAAATTGGTGTTATTCCTTGGCTGATCCTCCACCAGTGCTGAAGACCATCTGGGTAGTGATTCCAGGTTGCTCCTGATCTTGAGCTCTAAGCAAGTTTCATTCATACACCTAAACTCTCTTCCTCCCCAAATCATCTACGATATCAGACAAAGGACCCCTGCAGAACTCCTGCCTGAACTATGCCCCAGGAGAGAGTAACAACAAGGTCAAACAGTATCTGAGAGAGTGAAGCTATTAAGCAGCAAGAGACATCGTGGTGGTGTTTGCACCCATGCCTGGTCTTGTTTAGATAACAAATATATGTGCAAGCCTTTCTTGCCCCACTATCCTCCATTTATTCCCCGATTGTTGGCAAGTTCACTCAAGTTATACTGAAATAATCAAATGATCTTTAGATATTGATGCTATTTCACAATGTACGAGAAAATGTATTTTCTAGTCAGAGAACTCTGCAATGTTTTCTTTAGAACCAGAATACAGTACCATTTTATTTGGTAGTTAAAGTAACAGAAAAATACCTCAGTATTGACTAAGAAGTGGTAGTATTGAAGACAGGCTCTGAAAACAAGAAAACAAAACCGTATCTGTTTAGTTCATTTAGTTCTAAATATAATCAAACATTTCCTTTGGTGTTAGCTTTATAATCTTCCTTCATCCTTAACTCTGGTTATTTTAAAATGAGTGTAATACTACAACTGAATATGCCAAAATTAAACCACCCCATGTGTGAACCAAAGTCTCCACTAAAGCTATTTGCTGAAGTTGGTGTAATTTTGCACATCCTTTCTGCCCCTTAAAACTTCTTTTTTGATAAATTCAATCTTTTTCGCACATCTGTCACTAATGTTTGTAGACTGGATTAAAGCCTAGAGGGATGTGTCTATGCACCACTGTGCAGTCTACAGCATCCTCAGCCACATTTCCTGAAGGTTCTGTTGATGACTGAGGAAGGTAGCCTAGACTCCTTAGAATCATAGAATGGTAAGGTTGGAAGGGACCTCAAGGATCATCTACTTCTAAACCCCTGCCATAGGCAGGGACACCTCTCACTAGTACAGGTTACTCAAGCCCTCGTCCAACCCGGCCTTGAACACCTCCAGGGAGGGAGCAAGGGACTCCTTGTTCATGTCCTTAATATCTGAATGTTTACAACATTCCCCTCCCCCATATTTCCACTCCTGGGATTGATTTTCCATGGTTTATAAAGGTGAGCTAAAGGTGATAGGTGCAAACTGGAAGCATAGCAGGTTCCACATGAAAACAAGGCAGAGCACGGGAACAGGCTGCCCAGAGAGGTTGTGGAGTCTCCTTCTCTGGAGACTTTCAAAACTCACCTGGATGCATTTTTATGGGACCTATTCTAGGTGATCATGCCCTGTCAGGGAGGTTGGAGCAGAGGATCTTTCAAGGTCCTTTCCAACCCTAACATTCTGTGATTGTGTGCGATTCTGTGATTTTACAGCTGGCCCCCTGGACAACATAGAAGTTTGCCCAAATTTCTGGAAAATGTGGAAGCTTCTTTTGGGCATGTCATGTGGAGTAGGAAGTGAGTTTTAAAGAGCTTAGTCTATTTATCAGTTTAACAGGTTTGAAATTTAAATTCATACTAAAAAAAAACCAAAACTCTACAACAAATACTGAAAAACTGCTTCTATTTTATTCTATTTCTCAGTGTTGGTTAGAATCTAAACTACAACTCACAGGGTCATTTTGGTTAGTCTTAGCTGGAGAGTGGTAGCATAGCTGTACCTCACACAGTAGCCCAGAATTCAAACAGTTCTGAAGTAACAGCAATTTTCTGGTTAATAATTTCTTTCTGTACATGAGGTGAATGCAGAAACACCCCCACACATACTTTATATGAGTACATATTAAAAGAAGATTAAGATTTTAAATATAGCACATGGTTGAACTAAGTACAACTGAAACCTACATTAATCCCTTCTATGCATACATGTGTTATCTTAAATTATATGATCATACTTTCCACAGGGCATCAGCTTATCAGTGCACAGAATAAAAAGAACATATTAAATGACGAGCTATTCTGTCTTTGTGGGGTTTTTCTCACTGTTGTGTGTCTGGTGCCTTGCTATCTGCACACCATTTGAATTCAGCTCTAACCTCGGAATTAATTTCCTTCCAGTATTTCCATGCCACTATAGCAGCGGTTGACAGGTGTTAATGAATGCTTTTTTTCCAATACTTCTATGAGTTGAAGGAATGAAAATAGAGGATGAGAGAGATTAAGGTCAAAAGTATATATGAAGCTATGTGCAACCTGAGTTTTGCAAGTACCCGCTATTAAATTGCATTTGCAATGTTCAGAGTGCTGCTCCCCTCATCTGCAATTGCAAGGGTAAATGTGCAATACTGTAGGACTTCCATTCAGCAGAGAGAAAATTACAACATAAGAATACTTGTGAGTAGCTTGATTTAAATGGTTTCTGAAGCATTTGTGGCACAATTAGAGAGTTCAGTTCTTTGGGCCAACAATCAGCTGCTTTCTCAAAATTTTTGCTTCATTCCCTTTTTCAGTTGCTAATCACTCCAGGAAATTACATATTTAACTGTATGAGCATGACATGGTTCAGAGTTGATCCTACTCATGTAGCAAAACAGCAGTCCACTTACAAATATCTTGTAATTATGAAAATAATTGCTATAATAACCACAGAGGCAGATAAGGACCAAGTAAGATTTGCACAGGTCATCTTAATTTGCACTTACCAAAAATACAAGTTTGCAAATAACTTTTTTTCCCATGTGTAGCTCCTCACCTTCTGAAGAGAACATCTAGAAAAATCAAGTACTGCCCTCCTGCCTCATATTTATAGTCACAAACAGCAGGGCTGAGAACATGGTGCACCTCTCACTCACCTTAACACAGCAGGCAATAGCAGGTGATCGCTCTCATTTCCAAGCTGCAGAAGAATGTCAGTGACAACTGCTAACAGCTGTAGATGGTAATACTTCAAGCCCTTTCTTCTGCTCCAGTTTGGGAGAAGTAAAAGCCAGTAAATAACAGAGGCTGATTCTACTGCAGTCAGTGGGGACGTCTGCTCTATGCCCCCACAGCTGTTCTTTATTGAGTACTCTCACATGACCCACCAAGCTCCTCTTGTCACATTCTTACACCGAGGTCCACCTTTGGGCTTTTCCTTCCTTTCAGTCTCCCTTCCCATAACAGACAAATTCCTTTCCTGTGTCCAGCCTGACTGCTTGGCTACTTTTCCCTTGTCCTGCAGGTGCCTCATCAAAACCTCTCTGTCTCCTTCCATCACTACTTACTTTCCTCATGTCCTGGGCAGGAAGATTCCACTCTTCTGGCTCTCTCTGTGCCTTTTAAATCCAGACTTTGATGATCACTTATCTCCTGTTAATCTTAATATTTTGAACTGTTGGAGCGGGTCTGGAGGAGGTTCGCAAAGATGATCAGAGGGCTGGAGCAGCTCTCCTATGAGGACAGACTCAGAGAGTTGGGGCTCCTCAGCCTGGAGAAGAGAAGGTTTCAAGGAGACCTTAGAGTAGCCTTCCAGTGTCTGAAGGGGGCCTACAGGAAGGCAGAGGAGGGACTATTTACAAGGTCTTATAATGACAGGACAGGGGGCAATGAGTTTAAAGTGGAAGAGGGGAGAAACTGGATGTTAGGAAGAAGTTCTTTCCAGTGAGGGTGGTAAGACACTGGCACAGGTTGCCCAGGGAGGCTGTGGCTGCTCCCTCCCTGGAGGTGTTCAAGGCCAGGTTGGACGAGGTCTTGAGTGACCTGTACTAGTGGGAGGTGTCCCTGCCTATGGCAGGGGGTTGGAATGGATGATCCTTGAGGTCCCTTCCAACCTTACCATTCTATGATCCTACTTTAATTTGTCCTGCTCTACAAGTTCTACAAACATACTGAGTTTTGCAGCTAGAGGATTAAAGGACTTTAGAATTGCCATTTGTTGACCATACGTAACTTGTTCTTCTCAAACATTACTTTTTACCAAAGCTCAGTGTACTATTTCTGAAATCCTGTAGTGAGCAGTTAATTACAAGTACTGTGAATGAGCAACAAGAAAAACTATAATATTTCAAGTCAGTCCAAAGAGAATTAAATCTCAAGGTTGCTTGGGGTTTTTTTTAAATAAAAATCCCAAACCTCAAACAACCAAACCCAACACCACAAGTATTTACTTTGTAATGCCTTTAAGGCTGTGAAATTTCATTCATCATTAGGGCCTTGTCTTGTACAATATGTACTTCTGTCTTTTCTCCTCTGGGCTAGGACTGCAACTCTTCCAAGGCAAGCCCTCATCTCCTGTTGGAGCCATGAGGTTCCATGTGTTAGGAGGATACTTTGCCCATCAGATAAAATGGGAGCCAGAAACAAGTCTTTGAAGAACCAATGGAAAGATGCCATGCAAGTCATAATAAGTGATGAATGCCATGATATTTCTTGTCAGAATTTCACTTTTATGAAATAAGAAAGAACACTGTTCCCTTATTTCTACTCTGAAAACTACAGAAATCAGAAGAAAAAAAAATAGCTTCTGCAAAGAAAAATTTCAGGATAGAAAACTCCCTTTTTATTTTCAGGGGGAAATATTTATGTGGCATTTTCATCTTGCAGAAATTGCCATTTTAAAAAGTTTTGACAGAAAAGTATTCAAACACCAAAACATTTACAAAGAAATAAACACATGTATAATAAGCAAAAGTTGTCTACAGATGCATCTATAGGTATAGTTTTGCAGTGTTAAGCAGGAGCAGAAATTCCTACTAACTCTACTAATAGTCAAACAGACCTTCAGTCTTGATGTGAAAGTGATATAAACAGATATACAGAAATTATGTATTCTGCAATCACTGTATACTAACATTCAATAAAGTAGGGACAAGGTATTACTTGAAAGGCTACATATAGAATTGTAGAATTGTCAGGGCTGGAGGGGACATCGAGGATCATCTAGCTCCAACCCTTCTGCCATGGGCAGGGACACCTCGCACTAGATCAAGCTGCTCAGAGCCCCAGCCAACCAGCCTGGCTTTAAAAACTTCTGGGGATTGGGCTCCTACCACCTCCCTGGCCAACCTGTTCCAGTGCCTCATCATCTTCATGGTGAAGAACTTTTTCCAAACATCTAATCTGAATCTACCCTCTTCTAGTTTTGCTCCATTCTCCCTAGTCCTATCACTACCTTATATCCTAAAAAGTCCCTCACCAGCTTTCCTGTAGGCCTCTTCACATACTGGAAGGCCACACTTAGGTCTCCTTGGAGCCTTCTCCTCTCCAGACCTGCCCCATTAGAGCTCATTTTAACCTGACCTTACAACACATCCAATAATTCGGCCTTTCTATGCAAAATGTTTGCAGCTTCACTATGTAACGTCCAGCCCAAGTCCTCTCTGCTGGAAATTAAACTCATTTGTTTTCAGCTATTTCCAGTTAGCCTCGAAAACAATTTAGTACACATTTTCCCTTTGTAAGGTTCCTGCTACACCATCTCTCAGCCTGCAGCCTACCTTCCAGAGTATCCTTTCCCATCTGCTCTCATTCTGCTCTCATCAGGACTTTACTTATTCCTGAGTGGGCATAAAATTCTGAAAGAGGACTTTTTAGTCCCTCCTAAAACAGATCTGTTTTTCTGTCCACAGAAAAATGTTCTTTTCTTCAAAATAGTATTCTGCTGAGCTGATTTGTATTTAACTTATGACCTTCTCTACGGCTTGGAGTATTTTTTATTCTATGCTCCTTTTCCCTATTTAGTAATTGCTTGGCTATTGCAGTTCTGCATTATATTTCTCCTTCACAAGCTCTGGGCACTGCATTGACTCTTAGTGAATTTGAGAAATATTTAATGTTTCAGAGTCTGTTGTGGTATGCAGCACTAGAAAAATGTACTCTTACACACTTACATTTCAAGTAGTCCATTTGGAGATTTCTGCTGCTTTTAACAACTGAAAGATACCATTTGCTTATTTAAAAATTAATGGTACTTTTATATTTGGAACCAAATCTCCACAAGCTACTGTTTCAATGTATTTTTTAAATCCCTGGCCACATGATAATGTTCATACTTTTCAAGGAACATCAGTGAAATTAACTTTTTAATCTAAGATCCAAACTAATGACCAGACAACTTGTTCAGGGTTTCTCTGTTCGGTTCTGCCTCCTGCCAGGCACAGTTTTGTCTGGGCACTGTTGGTCTCTGACACACTCCCATTCAGTTAGGCAATCCCACAGACTCTAGTGTATGGAGAGTCATATAATCTGAGGGAAAACCTTAATTCATTGTCTAAAAGCATGCCAAACTTGTCAGAAAAGCTCCAGCAGACAAAGTGCCTCTGGGCACCGCAGATATTGCTTTCTGGCAGTCATATAGAGTTGGTGTGTGGCTCTGTGGCTCTGGGGACAGGAGCCTGAGTGTAGCAATCAGCTGTGCCCACAAGTGTGTCAAAGTGGAGGGCCCAGTGGGTAAGCATTCTGGAAACATGGACATAGGACATCCCACTTGTGTAAATAAGCTGAAGAATAAAAGATGTTTGAAAAGCTTGAAGCATGGTAATGACAAAAAGCCAGCTTCAGCTAACAGCCTCTAGCATATGTCCTCCACAGCTTTCACACTTGAGAAACATCTAGTAGCCCTTGTCTTTATTAATGTTAGGCTAGACCTCAATTACTAAGCTGAGAAGTCATACCACTCCATTATTTACGAGAGTCTTAGAGTTAATGTATAGCTTTTATGAACAAGTTGGAGTCTAGCTTATCAAGGAGTCTTTTCTCAAGGCTTCATTGTTCCTAGTGAACTTTCTTTAGAATTACTTAGTCACTAACCTATTTTTTATTTCTCTAATGTTCAGCTAAACTAGCACAGTCCTGCCATTTGAAAGGTTAAATGCACTCAAGAGATTGAAAAGGGGTGTTTCAGGAAGTGTTGTCACATTCTTACACTTACTTCCAGACTATTTCAAAGGTAAATGCCAGGAAAAACACAGGAATCAGTCATAAATCTTCTTTCACCATGCCTTTACGGGACTTTTACAGGCTCTTCTGTTCCTTTTATTCTTGGGCAAGCTCTCTTTCCAAATATTTCAGATGCACACATTAAGACTGTAGTTTAACCGATTAGCCAAAGCTTCATTAAATTCCTAGGATAATCTTTCAATACCAAACACTAAATGAGACATTTTGAAAGAGAAATATTTGGAAGATATAAATGTTCTCCTTTACACTACAGTTTAGATACCATTGTTTCAAAAATTCCAGTCTAAACCAATCTATAATTTCAAATGGTCATTTTTCTTTAGAATGACTTTTGAAACTGAAGATGTAACTTTAAGGAGTATGTTGCATTTGAAAATTAACTTTTGAAACAAAACAGTGGTACAGCCACATACAGTCCCAAGAAAGAAATCAGAGGGCTCTAAGCCGCAGGAAAATAAACCCTAGCGAAATAAAAGACTACTTAAAGTAGTTCTTTTAAGTTCATCAAAGTGCATGCAGACCTCTTGACCCAACAGATATAAGGCAAAGAGAAGAGACAAAAATCTTTTCCCAAAAGGTTTACCACCCATGCCATCTACAAGCTTCTCTACGCCAGCTGCTAGCAAGAACGCTGGAAAAAGACTAGGCAGAGGTGCCAAGCCCAAAGACACAATATGGGTAGAAGGGAAAGAACTAGGCTCTTGGGAAAATCTGACACCTCCATGTAAAAAGGGTTGTGTATTTGCCCCAGATGATGTAGCTTATCTGCATCTTCTTCTTGTTGCCCTAAAACAGCAGATCCTAGGAACAGAGCCTCTGCAGTCCCTGAACTGGGTGCACAGTGAAAGAAAAGAGTTGCTAAACATACAAACACATCTGCACTTAAAGCACTTTCATCAAACCAAACTTCTAATATACAGAACCCACACAAGCCCAGTAAAATCTGCAGATCAACTTCCTTGGAGGTTACAGCTAACCTGAAGCACCTGCAGCAGACAAAAGCCAGTCCAAGACTGGTACACTGCATGTTGTGGTTTAAGACTTAACAGCTGAAAAGGCAGAGGCACATGTCCTAGCTGAAGCCTAGGTAAAAAGAATATGCATCCTAGAAATTCAAATATCATTTGAAACAGTATTACATGTGAGGCAAAAGCACATGGATGAGTATGATCAATCAAAGGGCAGGTAACAGAAACAGAACAGAAGGCAAACAAATAGCCAGCTTGAAAGCATGTCATATTAACCAGTCACTGTGCACAAGAAGGGTTGCATTTTGCCTGCAGAGTTGGGCTGCTAAAAGTGTTCACAGCATTCTAGCGCTGTCAGGTCAATAAAATACCTGTGCTTTTTAGTTTGTTATGTACTCTTCTTCCTCTGTTGGGAAAAATCGATAACAAATTATGTCATGCTTCAGTCTCAAGAGGTCTGGACCCTAGAAGGGAAGACATGGACCTTAAAGTAGCACTCTTTAGTTTGGCCTTTCAGTCAGAATGGAAGCAAAACACATGCACAGAAATATGATGCCTCACGAAATCTGGGTATTTTATGAAGAAATGTTGCCCCAGCTGAAGCACCTGACTCATGCTCATCCTCTGGAAAGTGCTGGATTCAGCTTTGCATGCCAATTCATTCTTTGAATATTAATGAACACTAAAATGTGTGATAAACCTGTTGGAGTATGGAACAGAGCAGCAGGGTCTAGCAATGCCCCATAGTCCAGTTGTTAGTTGTCTGTCAGTTTTACACCACCAGGCCCCGTTGACACACAGTGAAATAAAATACAACTTCTCTATTACATTTGTCATAGAAGTTCCCTAGAAACTGATAATTACATATAATTGAAAGTAGAAAATATATAAAAGAAATAAAAAACATATAAAAGAAACAGAAAATAAAATTTAGGAGAAAGAGTAGTTGAATTATACAACAGATACAATTTGAGACCAAGCTGATTTTCAAGGTGTTCTTAAATTTCTTAGATCCTACAGCTCTCTTTCCCATCAAGAAGAGCTGTAAGTGTTCAGCATCTCTCAAGTAATCTCTAGACATCAATTCTGAAAATATATCAAAGGCTGTCATTTTTCTTTATGTCCAAGAAGTAGCAAATGCAAACTGCTGCCTGACTGGGTAGTCTTGTTCTTTCTTCATTTCTGGCTGTAGACACTTAGTCCAGAGTAGCAAATTAGTGCTATTCAACAGTCACAAGACCACATTAGCCCTGTGGTCACATTAGCTTACAAATGCAGCCATGGGAATTGTGATCAGAAACATGACAAAGGAAAAGCTCCTTTAGTGGTAGCTTTCAGCTGATCAGAGTAATGATTACATTACAATGAAATAAGTATTAAACCAGCAGTTTGAAAACCTAGAGTGTGTCCTTTATTTCACTCCCCTGTATCTTCTCTTTCCTGCTTGTAGACTGCAGATCTTCCTGTCCTTCTTCACGTGCAGGTGTCTCAATTTTAAGTACTAACCAGATAGGTAATCATAAGTTTTATATATTTAAATTATCCAAAGTAGCTACAGTATTTATCCAGATAATCTCCCGAGATAAAATTGCATATGTTGAATATGTAATCAACAGTAATCTAAGATAACATAGCTCATGAAAAATAGGAAATACTTTCATTTATCCAGCTGCACATAACATGTGTTTGAATAACTGCTTGTGAACATATTTTGGAGTTGTAACGTGCAGCGAAATTAGGTGTGAATAACGTGTGAGCAATTAGGTTAATGAAAAGTCCAGGTACTTGCCTTTTGTGTTGGCAGCCACTTTGCTTCAGATACTAAGGAGTTTCATTTCGTTACGGCAAAGCTATGCCATCTATGTAATTTCTTATTCCTTGCAGCAACAGAGAACAAGATTTCATGCTTCAGAGATGCCACAATATAGCTTATAGGTTACATCTCTACAAAATCTCATTCAATAGGAATTACTCTAGCACTCCAGGGATGTTAATGCAGTTTGGTATTAGACTTACGCTAACAATATGAAGATTAATATCTCATCTTAGAATCATAGAATCATAGAATGGTAAGGTTGGAAGGGACCTCAAGGATCATCTAGTTCCAACCCCCTGCCATAGGCAGGGACACCTCCCACTAGTACAGGTTACTCAAGGCCTCATCCAATCTGGCCTTGAACACCTCCAGGGAGGGAACAGCCACAACCTCCCTGGGCAACTTGTTCCAGTGCCTCACCACCCTTACTGTAAAGAACTTCCTCCTAACATCTAGTCTAAATCTCCCCTCTGCCAGTTTAAGCCCATTGCCCCTTGTCCTGTCATTGCAGGACCTTGTAAATAATCCTTCCCCAGCCTTCCTGTAGGCCCCCTTCAGATACTGGAAGGCTACTATCAGGTCCCCTCGAAGCCTTCTCTTCTCCAGGCTGAAGAGCCCCAACTGTCTCAGCCTGTCCTCATAGGAGAGCTGCTCCAGCCCTCTGATCATCTTCGTGGCC
>VWZE01008846.1:353469-368525 GCA_013396675.1 Eubucco bourcierii
ACACCACTTGTCACTGGTCTCCAGGTGGACATTGTGCCATTGATCACCACTCTCTGGGTTCGACCATCCAGCCAATTCCTTAACCAGCGAGTGCTCCATCCATCAAGTCCGTGTTTTTCCAGTTTGGTGACCAGGATGTCATGTGGGACAGAGTCAAATGCCTTACTCAGGTCCAGGTAGATGACATCAGCTGCCCTTCCCTTGTCCACTGTCAGTGTGACTTCATCATAAAAAGCCACTAAATTTGTCAGGCAAGATCTGCCCTTGGTGAAGCCATGCTGGTTCCCACCAATCACCTCTGCTTTGTTTTCCATTTGCCTTAGCAGGACTTTCAGCAGGATCTGCTCCATGATCTTGCCAGGCACAGAGGTGAGGCTGACTGGTCTGTAGTTTCCAGGGTCATACATCTTCTATGTATCTGAGTCTGTACTGAACTTTAAACTTACCTCAGAACCTCTAACTGTAAGTATAAATGGATTTTTATTTTTTTTTTACTGCATCATGTTGTACAAGACTTGTTCCTTCTACATAGCAACTGCTTCTGAAGAAGCATAGCAGCTCATGTTCTCAGAATATCCAGGGATTGAATAAGCAGAGAAAATACCTTGAGAGTGCTGATAGTAACAAACCAGGAATTTAAGGAATAAAAGTAGCTCTTTAAATTTGTCATGGGGAACAATGAATTAGTGTAGAGCCTATCACAGACAAAACCCAGCACACTCCGTTCATTTTCCCAGTTACAGAAATACCTTTTCAAAACATTTCTGTTGTGATTCCCACGTGATGATTCACAAGATGCAGTAAATAAAACCTCCATTCCTTGACTATGCTTACTGAGGCATACAGTAAAGCCAGTGATTTCAGATTCAGTAAGCACTGAAATATTTTACTTCCTTACCATTAGATCCTTTTTTTTTTTTTTTTTAATTTCTGCTTGGCATATTTTAATTGGATCACATTATGCTTAGCATTAAGCTTTTTAAGGAATGTTCTTGCAATAAACAAGACAGCTCGTTATGCCCTACTCTCCTAGAGTTTAGTTCTGGAACAAACTGGAAGGACAGTGTAGAAGCGAGGCCAATTCTCAGCCAATGCTGCATTCAGGTTGCTTGCCCTTTCCAAACAGATCCACATTTGTTGACAATAAAGTGAATTAGAGAGAGATGAAACAAGGTATGTATGAGTCAGAAAGTGAGTTACACATAAAACCAGATTGAAGCTATTAATAACTAATGCTGCCGTTTAATAAATAAACGAGAAGCCGGTGCTAGCCATATGGCAATGGTTTGTCTTCTTGAAAAGGAAGTCTTGGCCTAGGTAATTTTCTTAAAATTTTTTGAAGGGATTAAAAAAAAAAAAAGGGGGACATGGGACATTTAACATTTGCATATGTACTGATTTTTTACTGAAATGCACCCCTCTCTTCCTCTGAAAAGTGAGATCTTCATGCTTTTTTTGAAACCAACAGTATCCTTCATTTTAAGTGAGGAATACAATAAAGAGAGGTTCATATCTCAGAGTTCATGTCAGATGTAAATTAGAGAATGAGAAAAACTAGTGCATTACCCCCTTGCTCTGGACAGGAAAAATAAATAAATGCAAGGTAGCTGAATATAAAATTCCATACAAGTGGAAATATATTTATACTGTGTTTCTTCTGACAAAAATACTGGGTATATGTGTTTAACAAGCCTCTAAGTACTTTTTTGTTCCATTTCAGATACTGTGTTTAGTAGTATCATTGTTAGTTTCCAAAATCATACTCACTGAGAACCTACCCAATATATTGAATGTTTTCATCCTTGCTAATATGTAGCCTTATGTCCTCTTTCTTAACCTTGTTCTGAATAGAGTCTTGTCAGTTTTGCACAGGTGATTTTCAATAGCACTCTTCATTATAACAGTTGGGCATTTCACAGACATCAACTAATGTTTGTTCACAAGGTCCTGCATGGTAAAGCAGTAGTACATTTCACATGTCAGGACATTAAGCAGAGAGAAAGATACACACACATAAATCTAGTTTGGTCCTGTTTGGGTTTTGGGAAGGCTAATGGTACAATATTACTGATGTAACTTTTCTGTATTTTCTCTATATGCATGAGAAACAGCAAGGCCTTAAAGAAATTAAACAATCAGCACCCAAGCCAGGTCCTTTTGAGTGGCAGCTGCTCTGACATTAGAGCTATTGAATGAACCAATGTGCAGGCTAATGTGGGTAAGTTTACCTTCTGGGTAAATCCATCATAGGTACAGTCCTGTTTATAATACCTATCTCAATCCTCAAGTAGCTTTAAATGTCACTACCTGTCTTCAGATCTGCCTTCTGGAGTTTCTACTACAATTTTACTTTTCTAGTCCACCACACGCTTTTCAGTTCCTCATACAATATTACAGTGGATACAATATCCACCTTCTCCTACTAGAGAACTCCTACTTTTCTTCATTCATTCCATGTCTGGCAATTCACAATGGGCTGCTACAGCTCCTCATCAGAAATTCAAAATTTCTCCCTTGCAAAACCTGCCATATTTCTTCATTGGCCTCATTATGTTCTTCAGCAAGATCACCTGTATTTACTCCTCCTCATTCTGCAAGCTTATTTTTTACTGCATTTTGATTGTATGTCTGTTAGCTAACTCTTCAGAACTAACACAGATGAAGCAGAAGGACTCTAAAAGTAGAATAGAGGTAACCATTTTTCTTATTCCCAGTGTAGTGAGATATGGACTTGCACGGACAAACTATAAAGTGGGTGGAAAATGATCAGACTGCAAGTCTCAACAGATTTTTATCAGCAGTTCAACTCTGGCAAGGCTCTATTCCATTAATCACAAGGATGAAGGGGAAAATTGTATCCCTAGGAAGTTAACGATAAATACCAAACTGGGGGACAAAGGACATACAGAGCGGTGGATACGCTGCAAACTAAGGCTGCCATTCAGAGGGACCTCTACAGGTTGGAGAAATGGTCCAGTGAGAATCACATGAAGCTCAACACTGGAAAATGCAAAGCCTAGCACCTGGGATAGGATAACCCTACAGAAATATCAAGTGGGCTGATAAATGGCTCTGCAGAGAATGACCTGCAAGTACTGGTGAACACATTGAGCAGAAGTCAGCAGAGTTCCCTAGCACCAAGGAAAGCCAAATGCATCCTGGGTTGCACTAATATAAACGTAGACAAGAGGCTGAGAACAGAGCTCGTTCTTCTCTCCTCAGCACTTGCAAGACTCCTCTCAGTTTGGAGCTTCAAAGCTGAAGGCAGTCTGATAAATTGGAGCAAGTCCAGTGAACTGCACTCAGATGAA
Source organism: Eubucco bourcierii (assembly GCA_013396675.1). Classification (NCBI taxonomy): domain Eukaryota; kingdom Metazoa; phylum Chordata; class Aves; order Piciformes; family Ramphastidae; genus Eubucco; species Eubucco bourcierii. Next base: position 356,781 of record VWZE01008846.1, read on the forward strand.
GAGGGGGCTGGAACAAATGGTATATGAGGAGATGCTGAGAGAACTGAAGTCCCCATTTGTCTTCTGAAGAGAAGGCCAAGACAGGATTTTATTGCTGTCTCCAACTATGTGACAGAAGACCTTAAAGGAGACAGAGCTAGAATCTTCTTGGAGGCACACAGTAAAAGGATGAGAGACATCTGACACAACTTCAGTGAAAGAATATTGTGATTATACATTAGGAAAAAGCTTTCAATAGTGAGAGTGGTTCAGCATTGTAACACATCAACCTATGCAGATGTGATCCCTGGATCCCTGGATATTGACAAAACTCAGTTGGATGAGGGCCTGAGCAACCTGACCTAACTTTAAAGCTAGTCCACATTTGAGCAGAATGCTGACCAGATAATGTCCAAGAGGCCACTTCAAATCTACATTACTCTGTGATCCTCATCTGTCAGTAACTTGCCTCAGCCCACAGTAATAATTGCAGTGAAAGTCCTGCTCAAAATCTGTGTAGCTGTGCAAAGAGGCAACCTCACATACCGGGTCAGAGAAGGATGCTTCTCCAATCAAGTCAATATATGATCACAGAGGGCATGAAGCGTGCATGACACATGTAATTTCATACAGTTTAGCTATCCAATGCAAACAAAATCCTACTGTGAGTAAGTAGTGAGAGACATTAAGAGTTTGTAGTTTGAATTTCAACAGGTTTTCTGCGAAAAATCAAACAAAAATAACCCTGATTAACAACACACCCCATCCCTCCACTACCAAATTTCAGAGCTTTATCTGTAATACAAAGGTGTCTAGGCTGCCAAATAAAAGAAAGCGGGGGAAGTTTTGCATGAGTGTGGCAAAATATTCTCTTCCCTTCGTGACGCTTAGAAAGTTTCTGTTAAAAACTAAAAAACTAAATTACGTAAGATGACCATCTAACACAGGAAATATGAGCCAAAGTTTGACTACATTAAGTAACCAAAACAGAGAGGAATCTGGACAGACTTACTAATCAATGCTACTAGAACTGTCTGTATGTAAAGTGGAGTTTTGCTCTAGGGTGTTAAAATTTTTTTCTGTAGAATTAGATTTATTTCCATTTCATTTAGGATTTGATTGCTTGGATCAAGAAGAAACAGTAATAGTAAATAGTAGTAGCTATTTACAGTGTTTGGCTCCTTAAGCTGCAATATGCCTTGCAGATACTAATACAGGCTTCTTACAGTCATACTGGTTCTGATATTCCTGCCATTAGTATTTTCAGCTATGTTATTTTATGTGGGTTTCTCTCATAACCTTTCTCCATGAACCTAATTAGACTGTTCTTAAATATTTAATATTCTGCTGACCCAACATTTGCAGGATTTGCATGCATTATCTTTCACTGATACCCATGTAGATGAAAATTAGGTTTATATTTCTCATAGCACAGCAAGACAAAGCTATAAATACTTTTTCAACCATAAATCTAAACAATCCAAACCACCTAAAACTGCTGTAAGGTAGTAAATGTGCTACAGTGGCTCATACATTGGCAAGACACATATTTTTCCTTGCTTGTGTTTATCAGTCTGGCTGAAGAAAGAGTGTCATTTTACTGCAGAATGGAAGCAAACAAAAAAAAAGCTGTTCTTTGACATAGTAGCTCCCCGAAGATATCTAGATTTGGCCCACACTCTCCACCACGGTATTCTTTGCTACCACCGCAGTTTCCTGGATACAAGGATTCTGTGATACGTAATTTGAAACAGGGGTATTACTGTCAAGTTCAAGTTGTAACAAATAACAGTAGAGAACACTTATTTTAATTAATTTTCTTTAGATGCCAGCTGATAAAAGTTACAGAAAATTAACCAGATACTGCTTGATCAAGATTGCTCCATTTTCAGAATGTTTACTAGCTGTACAAACTGGAAACACAGATGAAAAGATATTGTGTGACATTTTAATTTTGCCAAGCTCAGATTTTAGAGTACCTGTCTTCAGTAGTAAAATGAAATTATGATTTTAGAGTTAGTAGTTTCTAAGCTTCCATCTGTTTCCAGATAAACTTGAAGAAAAGACCAAAATGTTTCTAAAACCTGGGAAATTTTTCATCAATTTATGAATTACTAGATCTTGTCTCACAAACCTGAATTAAGCTTGAAGTGAAAAACTTTTACCATTGGCTTCCATGCTGCAAGGAAAAAGAAGTAATCTTTTCCTATTTATAGAGATGCTGACTGTTGTGTCATTAGGTAAGATTGTCACTGCAATGGCTGAAAGACAACTGCAATTGTTATTCACATCTGTCAAACAGAATTTACACGTAGGACAGTCAGATATAAACTCTGTGCTTTCTGAGGATCCTCTTTCTATCAAAAGGTTAAGAAATAAAGCCAGATCACTCCTGTATACAATATTGTTATGAATACCTTGTCAAGGAAGGAGACTACCCTGCAGATTTATGCTCTTCTTGTCTCTAACTAGTATCACTGCTAGTATGTGGAAGGTTAAATCTGGTAAGCAGTATCTTACATATTCATGTTCTTGCACCAGAAGAAGAAATATCTTGAGTCTGGTTATGTAAGAACCCTCCCAGCAACTGGAATCTGAGTTTGGCAGAAAAGCAGAAATGCCTTGCCTTACCTTGCCCATTGTCACAGTATCACAGTATCGCAAGGGTTGGAAGAGACCTCAGAGATCATCAAGTCCAACCCATCACCACAGCCCTCAAGACTAGACCATGGCACTAAGTGCCATGTCCAAACGTGCCTTGAACGCCTCCAGGGACGGTGACTCCACCACCTCCCTGGGCAGCCCATTCCAGTGACAAATTACTCTCTCAGTGAAGAACTTCCTCCTCACCTCCAGCCTAAACTTGCCTTGGCGCAGCCTGAGACTGTGTCCTCTTGTTCTGTCACTGGTTGCCTGAGAGAAGAAGGTAACCTCCTCCTGGCCACAACCACCTTTCAGGTAGTTGTAGACAGCAATAAGGTCCCCCCTGAGCCTCCTCTTCTCCAGGCTAAACAGTCCCAGCTCCCTCAGCCTCTCCTCATAGGGCTTGTGCTCCAGGCCTCTCACCAGCCTCGTTGCCCTTCTCTGGACACGTTCAAGCACCTCAATGTCCTTCCTAAATTGAGGGGCCCAGAACTGGACACAGTACTCGAGGTGTGGCCTGACCAGTGCAGAGTACAAGGGGAGAATGACCTCCCTGCTCCTGCTGGCCACACTATTCCTGATGCAGGCCAGGATGCCATTGGCCTTCTTGGCCACCTGGGCACACTGCTCAGGGTTCCTAATGAACTGTGTGTGGTAAATTACAACCTTTTGCAGTTCACTGTTGGGGCCACCCAAATATACAGACAGTGTACAACCTCAGATGTGACTTCTCTCTGTACAGCAAATTTTATAAACAGCACTTGTAATGAATGCAATGAAAGCAGCACTTTAAATGAGAATGTTGAAGGGCAGCATCTCCACTTAATCCTGGTTCTGATGCCTGAAGAGCTAACAGAAAACTCCCAGCAGACAGACCAGGGAGCTTATGATTAGTTTCAGTGTCTCATTGTTAACATAAAATTATCAAAACCTCAGTTTGTTAGAAGTGGATCTGTTTCAGTTGCAGGACTCCTCTGTGTTTGTTTGGAGCTATGCCTTTAGCTCTGATTGCCCTTTCTTGTTGGTTTAATAAAAAATGCTGTCATTCAGCAGTCTCTCTTCAACTGCTGAAGGTACTGGTGCCAGTAATTAATGCTTTTCCTAACAGAACAGATATGCCCAGCAGCGTTTGTTGTTTCAGTAGCCTCAGAGCAAGAGTGATCAAGGCCAATGACAACCAGCCAATTCCCCCTATTCCTCCTAAGGGACATACAGCAGTCTTTATTTAAGGCAGATTGCAACTGGTGGCCAGGGGGGTGATGTATAGGTGGAATTAATTTCATACAACACTGGATTTCACTGGGCATCCATCTTCATCTAGTATATATCTGTCCCAGAATAAGTCATTTTAGCTTTATTTTATAGTCATGAAAGAGAAACTTGCATTTTTAGAGCCTGATGTGCCTGGTCTATATTAATCAGGTACCATAGAAAGAGAGTGAGCGATGTATGTGTCTCTGCGTGCAGTGTGTGGGGGTGTGTGGGTGGGTGTGTGTGTGTGTGTGTGTGTGTGTGTGTGTGTGTGTGTGTGTGTTCACAGTTCCTCTTTCTCTCTGTGTTTCCACAGACTAGGAAGAGAATGCATGGGAAGGCTTGGTGCTATTGTCCATGTCACATGCTGTTTGAAGTGTTCCAGGTGATGACCTTTACTGACACACACCTCTTACTCTACAAAAGTATAGCTACACAGTAGGTCCTGTGTTGTATGTGCTAGACCCATTTGACTACCTAAGGATTGGAAATTTGAGTAAAGAAAGACCTGTGTATCTACGTTTAATCAGATGAACCCCATCCACATGAGCTACCTGATAAACCGTGGGCTTTGGTCACAAGTTTTAAATCCATATGGAAAGGAGCTGGTATATGGAACACTTCAGGGTCTGTGATCTATGCTAAAAATACCTTTGCTGAAGAAGTGGACAGTTTTCTTCAATAAGAAGAGAACCTTGAAGAGGAAGCTGACAGAGAGCAAGTGAGACCCACCTCCCTGTGTTGGCAGAAAGCAAGATGATGAGGAAGCATTACAGCTCTACTCATTTCCACCACTACCTGGCCTTATTCTGGAGTGCAAAGAAGCACAGAACACATGTAGTCCTCAACACTATGGGTGGGTGAGCTTATGGTACAAGCATAGTTACAGCAGGAATCACATCAGCAGATTTTCTAAGAGCTGAAGAACCAGCAAAGTTGGTGTGTCAAAGTCCCTCGTAACTCTAATGTGTGTATGAGAACATGAACAGGTTTATCTTTACAATATTTCTGTGAGATAGTTAAGTCTGTGTTTCTCTCTCTCTTTCATCACAGTCAACTACTGCTGTAAAATTGTCAGAGATCAGTACAAGCTCTGACAGCAGGAACACTTCCAAGTGTTCAAGAAACTTCCTGAACTCTTGAACTGTTCAAGTGAGGACAGGTTGATTCTTTAGAGTAAAATAAAGCAACTAACAAGCAAACAAAAGTACCACATGACATAGTGCTCCTTCATGTCTGAGGCATAGGAAGTTTCATTTAAACATGAAGAGGAATTTTTTCACTATGAGAATAACAGAACACTGGAAAAGGCTGCCATGAGGGGTTGTGGAGCTTCCCTCTCTGGAGATATTCAAAACCAACTCAGACACGTTCCTGTGTGACCTGGTATAGGTGATCCTGCGCTGCCAGGAGAGGTGGACTAGAGGGCTAGATGATCTTTTGAGGTTCCTTCCAGCCCCTGACATTCTGTGATCCTGTGGTGTTACAGAATATCTCATGCTACATTAAAAAAAAAAAAAAAAAACCCACCTTGAATTTTGTGTTTATTGTAACATTCTTCTAATTTTAAAGTCTGGGGAAATTCTCTCTTTTTAGTACTCACCGTGAACAGCTACAAAGACTCATAATAAACTAAACAAGGTAAAAAATGCATATTAGGTTAAGTAACTGCTTTAAAACATACATCAGATTAAGTAACTGTTTTTCAGACTGATGGATTTATGAATTCCAGCAGAAGAGGGATCAGTCTACATTTGTAATCTTTCTCAAATTTAGCAAATATTAAAATTAAAGCTCTGATCATATTGATTGGAACAGCAGTTTAAAATTATTCAATTTCAGCATGATAATTGGGGTTAAAGCTAAATAAATAATTAATCTAAACCTAGAATAACTAGATACTCACAAAGTAGCCACTAAAAGTGAGGGAACAATGGTTTTCCATCTGCTGTTTCTGCTTTCGTGCTGATTTGCCCTGCCTCTGCCACTCCCTATAGACTGACAGACAACTGCCTTTGCAGGTAGCTTATGGGTGCAGTCCATCTTTACATGGGTTTTAGCCAAATTTGGAAGCAGCACAAAACGCAGTCTAGAGACAGTCTGAAATACAGGCAGGATTTTACTTCAGATCTAAGAGAGGCAAACTCAGTGGGATAACACAGAAACACCACACGCTGGCAGAATAAAAAGTATTTGTTCTTGCTGTTGCTTTTAGGAATTTACCGAGATAAATTCACTACTGAAAGGCTTCTTGTTTTTTCCCTGAATGAACAAAACCCTGCCAAAAAAATCCAACAATGCAACAACCAAAACTCAAATTTAATAGTGAAGAACAAAAGAAATCTTTCAATTACTTTATTGCAATATCCCTGAATACAAGATTTCCTGTAATAAGAATCAAATACTTCTCAGCATTTAATAAAAAGAAAAAACTAATATGAAAATAATTGAGAAAACAACAAAATCTCATAAAATATGAGATTTTAAGAGGAATAAACACATAATTAGTGCTATGTCTTCTTCCTTTTACTGGAAGATACAGACATTGTAAGATAAGGAAAAGGTATTTTAGCTTGGCTCCCTATAAAAACATTCACCAGGTCAAACATAAAAGGGGTCAAGCTAAAGACAGTCATTAATTAAGCATCCTCTTTTTTTTTTTTTTCCCTTCTCTCAGATTCTGACACCCCCTGATTTAAAGACTCCAGAAAGGAGGAGATTGGTATATTTTTTGCATTCTTTAATTCTTTTCTTTATGTATCACTTTGTACTTCATCTAGATACAGAAACCTGTCATCTTGCAATAGGAGACAAAGCCTTTCAAAAAAGGAAACATGCACTGAGAGAAATAAATGTAATTTCAGAATTAATACATATGTAGCTACACACATGCCTATAGTCACCACAATTTGAATACTTATCAGAAAATCAAATTACATTAAAATTTTCCCTTATCACATGCAGCCAGTTTCATGACTGAAGATTTTTAATATTTTATCCAAGCATTAACAGAATATACTTTCAGCTCCGACCTATGATTATTTATTATCCTAGCCACTTGTATAGCTGAATGCAGCATTTGCATCTCAAATCCAAAGTGTAACAGTATGATGAAATGCAAATATTTCTGTCTTAAAAGCCAAAGAGCATGGTTTCATTACACAGAAAGGTAAATGAGAATTGCAGAGGAGTCTTTCTGAGCTTAGGTTGCTTGTTACAGAAACAAACAGCCATATCATGAACTGATCATGATCCACTTCAAAATCTGTTAGGGTTTTTGGCTTGAGAACTTTTGTCTTTAACACTTACTGGTAGGTTGTTCCATAAATACAATATTTTGGTAGTTAGACATCTACAGTCTCCATGATAAATGTATTTATTCAGCACCAGATTACACTGCCCCATGGTCTCTTTTCTTCCATGACCCAACTGAAACCAATGAGACTATCCAAATGAATAAGGCAAACTCAAAATTCATGCACTATATATTTTTAAGAACTTGTTCTTAAACCCATGATTAAATATTTAAATATTTCTGAGACACTGAAAACCTATTCATGTTCTTTTAACAGCTTGTTGCTGATTGGATTTCTGCCAAAACACGAGAATAAAGGCCTAATATTTAATGCTGTGGAGATTATTATTTTGTAAATGCAATCTTGTGAAAACGAACATTTAAAAAAATATACACATGTATTTTTTATTAATTTAATTCCAAGAGTGATCTGCCTGTTAACAAAAGAAAACAATTTCAAAAGATAATCACTTCGATACACATTTCTTATTATGGTTGGATGGAGTCATTAAATCATGGTTATAACACTGTATGTAGAAAATCTACCTGCATATTCAGGATCATAGATTCACCTAATTACTGTTGCATTAAGCCTCATCAACTGCATTTGACAAAAACACACCCTCAAGGGAGACACCCATTCTTGATAAAAATGTCAGGAAATGGGAAATCCAGCACTGACCTTACTCCAGTAGGTATTATCTCCAGTGATTAAACTAAAAAAAGTACAATAATTTTATTTTTATGTCTTTAATGTGGATTCACTGTTTAAAAATAAAAGGGCATTGTTTCCACAGTTAACTTCTAACTCCAGCTGATTCTTGGATTTGATTCCTCTTGAAGTAAAATACCCTGGCTATGGTACATTTTCCTCTTGTCTATTTCATCTTCACAAACTCACTACTCTATTGTTTACAAATCTAAGGTCACTTACGCACTTTTCACCATTTGTTTGCACTGGTTCAAGCCAAAAAAAATGAACCTTTAATCTAGCACAAAGTGCAGTTTCACTCTCAAGTCATTGGTAATCATTCAGGATCTTTAAGCTGTAATTCTTCCAAAAGATACTGTTTGAACCAGTTCAGATCACAAATCACTGACATAACTGTTCACCAGTCTGTATTGCATCTGCTCCCCCAAAACTGCTTAATTTTTTGTGGAAAGTGCAATCATACTCTGTTTTGGTTTTTTTTTAGACCAGATTCTGTTACCAGATTCTTAGTCAGCCTGAGTTAGACTGTCTTTAGGAACACAGGCTGCTGTTCACACTAACATATGATATTGTGCAATTACGTCTGTAGAGTCTGGCCCTCAACAGAGGAAAAATAGCTTACTTCTATTTTTCCAGTCATTCCATTTCTAGCAAACTTATCTGTAACTCTCAAACAGATACAGACAGAGTTTAGGGGAGAGAAAAATAAAAATGCTTCTAACCATTCACTTTGACTCACTGAGGCCCAGTATTATAAATGGATGCAAAGATATCGCAGAAACATGAATGTTGTGGGTACTGGTGTCTATAACTACATTTTCTGCAAGCTACAACTTCATCAATAAGCCACATTTGCTTCAAAACTCACATAAATGTTTTTTGCAACTGACAATAAATATTTAAGTCAAGGAAAATCACTCCCCATCTTCAAAGATACTTTTATCTTTATATCCCAGGTCAAAGTAAAGGGACAAAAATATAAAAATCCCCAAAACCTTATCTTTGTAAATGCAGCATGCTGGATTTATGGTTGACGTATATCACTGTCCAATGAAGAACGCAGGCTGATATGTGCATAGTTCTTACAATAGCACACAAAGGTTGTTGCTGACTGAAATAATGTCACCAACTCAATTATAACAGTTTGATTAGGAAGGATACTGTGCTTCTGAAATACTTCCTATATAAGTCACTTCTTACACTGTAGAGGAAACCAGAAGACAAAAATACTGTATCAGCTAAAAGCTGAACAAACAACAACTCACACCCAGAAATGTGTGATGGTGAATGCCTTTTTAGTACGCTTCAGACAGTGACACTAATATATTACAACAGGGAAGTTGTTTTCTATTCTTTAACCAGTTATGATTTCATGTTTCTCCAGGAAATATTTATGCTTGTTATGCAATTTGTTTCTCATTTATGCAGTTTTCAAAATCTACAGCTTACAGCCACACTATGGTCTAGATATCATGTACGATTCAATTAAATCACACAGTCCTTTACATAAAAATGAAAATATTAGAGGATACAGATTTCCACATTCTAATTTTCTCAGTATATCTGCTTAAAGAAGAAAGATAAATTATCTTTGCATTTACCTGTAGAAGGCTGGAGGAGCAGCTTCCCTCATCCCAAAGCTGCCCTGTTCGTTTTCAAGATAGTAGGGTACCTGTTGGCTGTGATGATGGATGAAGGGTGAGAGTTGGGGCGCCGTTTGCAGGAACACCACTGGGCTTGGCGGAACATTGTTCAGTGAGTGAAATCCTGCCAGGCTGCTGGACCCAAAAGATTCAGAAGTAGGGGCATAACTGAGAGTTGTAGAGCTGTACACTGGAGCTGTAGTACCAAAATCATAAGCGGCTCCTTCTGGGTAGTTAAAAACTCCTGTCTTGTTGCTCTCCACGTACATGTCGCTGAGCGATCTTTCCAGGGGAATCTTCAGCTGAGGTCTGCTCAGTGTCTCCAGTTCAGTGCCTTGAATCTGGTGCAGCAGAGTAACTCCAGAGGTTTTGGTGTGAAGGGTCATGGTCAGTGCTAATAGCAGGGAGCAAGGAACATATCTGCTTTTACTGTCAACAGCGAGATCGGCAGCAGGAAATTCACCTAAAAAAAATACCAGAACCTATTCTGAGGCTCAGAAGACATCATAATAAAGCAGCACTACACAGGTATCCTCTTAATTTCAGCGAGAAGGAAGATACAAACAAATGCAGAGTGAACACTGAAAATGCACATTCTCTCTCTCCCCCTCTCTCCTTCTCCTTCTAACTTTTAGGAACTCCACATCTGCACTAATATGCATTACAAGGTACTGGCCATGAGCCAGAAACTCTTGCCTTGTGTCGACGTTGGTTTAAACATCGTTTCAGAAACAATTAGTTTTGGAGTTACACCAAATAATTGCCCCTCTAAATGTTACTTCATTCCTACTAGTCTTTTAATTTTTTCACTTCAGGGCAACCAGTGCTTTGCAGCAGCTAACGGGAAAGGACGCTTACATCCAACCAGGAAAAGTAGCCCAGTGGTTAGGCAGATTATTGCCTTTTATTTCCTCAGCAGGCTCCAATCTATCTATGCTTATCTTTTCTCCCATTTGATTCATTTTCATGTTTGCTAGAAATATGTAATGTGTACATTGTAATGACCCTGGGTAGGACTATGCTGTAACTGAGATAGGGCAAAGTAGAATGTGTGTGTGTGTGTGTGTTCATGTGTCTGTGTATTGAGAACCTCACTCAATAAAATTTGCTAACAAAGTCAAAGGGTTTACAACATCTAAGTAGAAGAAAAGGTTTATAATATAATTTCATCAGCAACAGCAACTTCAACTTACTACAGTGTAATAGTAACATTGAAGAGAGGAAAAGTTTTAGATTAGCCTACAAATGTCTCTGTGAAATCGCAAAACAAAGCATCATTCAGATTTTNGAATTTTTTTTCCTAGCCCCAAAACCAAAAGTTCAGCAAGCATGAACTTTTAAAACAGACTTTAAAATCAAGTACTCTAAAATAATCAAATGGAATCAGCTCTAAAATAAACTGAAACGCCCTCAAAGTTATATTTAGGAAAAAATAAAGAGGAGGGGGGGAAGAGAGAGAACATAATGAAAAGGTGTGGCATGCATGCTTCATCTTGCCATCTCACTCTATATAATTTTAGCTTTGCACAGACTAGTCCTCCTGAACCAGCTAAATGAAAACCTCCAGAAACAGTTTCAAGCTCCCTAGATTTGCTGCTGTGGTTTGTGGTTCAGTCGGTGAAATAGGTCAACGCCATCCCTAAATGCATTAATATATGGTCTTCAGTTAGCATGCTTTGAATGCTAGCAAAGACCGTGCTATACTTAACTCCAGTTAATAAGTTCAACCTTCAAAAAAAGCTGCAGAAACTGATAAACTCAATACATAGGTCACAAATACCTTGAAAAGATGTTGACCAAAAATGTTTTTTTTTTATTTTAGTAATAATGCAAAATTTTCAGAACTTCTACTAAAATAGTCAAAGTCATCTATACTTGCAAGATCATTCTGAAGCAATACACATTTATACCTCTGCAGGCACGCAGCTAAGACAGCACACACACATAAATATGTACTTGATAGATTTCCTCACCCGCCCAGCCACCCTCCCTACCCTGTTCAAATTTCAAATTGTAGACTTTGATCAAAGAGATAAGCTTGTTTAAATAACACCGGACTCAACATGTTCCCAGTAAAAAAAAAAATATATATGTATATATATATACATATATATATATATAAAATCAGATGATCATACCCAGCAGTTCAGAAAGTCTTCGAAGAGTTAGTCTGAAAAGACACCAGACAGTGAGAGAAAAAAAAAAAAAAAAAAAAAGGGGGG
>VWZE01008846.1:368538-416864 GCA_013396675.1 Eubucco bourcierii
AAAAAAGTGTGTGCATGTTTGCATAAAGTGGGTGAACTTGCATCTGCAGAGACTCACAAAACAGCAAGCAAGCATAGCTCTCAGCAGCCAATCTGCTGGGCTACACAGACCGAAATGAATGGCAGTTACAAGTTTAAGGTCAGTCACTCACGAATTTCATCTCATGTTTTGGTAATACATAGGGGAACAAAAGCTTTATTTCATATTGAACTGCATAATTTGAGAATTGATGTGAACCTGCATAAGGAGTACCTGCTTCCACAGTGTGCACCAAAATGGACTTTAAATTTGTGTTTAAATCATTATCCAACATGTATGCTATGTTAGAATCGCTGTATTGACAGGCAATAAAATGCTTCAGCATAATAGCTATGCAGAAGACAGAACATGTAAGTGTGCACACAGAGAGATGACTTCTGAGTGCATCCTGGGTAACTTCAATGCTCCTTGCATATGGTTTTTAAAGACTTAATTTTAATTCATGATGGGGGGGGAAACAAATATTTTAAATTTCCACCATACACAAAGAGCATTAAAACACAGCATAGGGTAAAGTAAAAGCACCATCACTTCTCTATCATTTAAACTAGGGTGCCTATGAGCAACTTTTCACAGGACAGTGTGGACTTCTACATTCTTGCCCTCTAAAAGGACTCAAAAAATATGTGTCACCAATAAAGTCTTAGGGGTTTCCTAGGAATTCAGTGATAGCATCCTGTAATGACTTATTTTTCCTGTGCAAGAAAAGGAAGAGAGCAAGAAAGAGCAAGGGTGAGGCTGGGAATTGATCAAACTGAATTCTCTGAAGGAGTTGAAGTTTTTATTTAGATATACTGCAAAAAATCTATTATAGATTCTGCATTTTCTATGTGGGAATTTTCAATATAGAAAGCTATGAGATGCAACAGATTAACAGAAGGGTTATTTTTCTTATCGTGCATGATCGTGACTATCCTACTTGCTCCAAATTTACACGTGATACTAATTTATTGATCTTTAGAAATGGTATTAGATGCTTGTGCTTGTGGGTTTGCCCCTCAGAAAAATGAGACCCAAGGTTTTACAACCTAGTCTATGTGACTGAAGGCCAGTACTTGCTCTGTGACCCAGTTTAATCACTCTGATCTATTAGATGTCAGGTTTCACATGTTACGAGCATAATAAGGAAATGTACACATGATAAACCGATAACATTTGGTACTTTCTACCAGTGGATACAAAATCTATGCAAAAATTTGTTTTTTACTAAATTCCACTTCATGTATACCTTTAAAAATGTGTAGATCTCATGAAACAGGCCTGTCTCATTCACTGATTGTTTATAGGGGTTTTTTATCACATGCAGTCATGACAGACATAAATAAAAGTATGAATTGTTTGCAGAATCTTCACTTCCAGTGCTAAGCAGAAGTGTTCAAAATATACTTAGTCAATAGGAAATCTACCTTGTGACTTTAGTAAAAAACAAATTTCTGCATACATAGGGCAGACTGGTTGCAGTTGAATATGTATTACTAGAGAAATTACTGAAATTCCACTTCATGTATACCTTTAAAAATGTGTAGATCTCATGAAACAGGCCTGTCTCATTCACTGATTGTTTATAGGGGTTTTTTATCACATGCAGTCATGACAGACATAAATAAAAGTATGAATTGTTTGCAGAATCTTCACTTCCAGTGCTAAGCAGAAGTGTTCAAAATATACTTAGTCAATAGGAAATCTACCTTGTGACTTTCAGTAATTTCTCTAGTAATACATATTCAACTGCAACCAGTCTGCCCTATGTATTTCTTTCACCTTAATGAAGGCCTAATATAGGTTTGGAATTACCAACCACTTACTGAAGGAGAAAGTTGTCTATTTGAGTCTTCTGCAGACACATAAAAAAAATAGAGGGAAATAAGTTCTACAAATTCTGAAGATTTTCTAAATTTCTATCAGTTATAGATGTTTTTTTCTGCTATGTTTCTGAATTTGGTGTCTTTGATCCAATCAGATTTATGCACGCACAGTATGTATGTACATATTAAATTAGAGATGAAATAGGAAAGTAAAAGAGAATAGCAATTAATAAACTCTCAAAACATAGGAGGAGACCGTCCACTGTGACTGAGGAGCACCACAGCCATGTAGGCAAGAAGGTCAGAGCAGAATTTTCTCCATATGCAGTGATTTTCAGCGAGATAGGGTCAATGCACAAGTTTCTGAAACAGGATTCAGATACTGTCTTTCTCATGGAAATAAGAAATTAAATTGATTAGATGAATGAAACTGACCCATTAAATCTTATGTTTCCCTTTTTAAAATCTCTAGTATCATAATTTTTTTCCTAGATGTACCAGAGTTCCATTGTCCAACTCAAATTTTCCAGAGTGAGGAAGTTACTCTCAATTACTTTAGTATAATAACAAAAAAAGTAGTAGCATTAAAATGATATCACGCTTCTGTGGTTCTGTGGTTAAATTAGCATCATCTACAGCTGGAGAATATTTAGACACATTTCTAAAGGCAAATTCTGCTCATTTTGATTCATTGATGAACAATCTGCACCATTTTTATGTTTCTGTCTTTTTTCCTTTTGTTTTTTATTGTTGTTGACAAATGACTACAGTAATCAGATCGAGCAATCAGCCATGCATACTGCAGTTTGGCACAACTACACCACCAGCTCAACAACCTTACCAGCTACAAACAGATGGGTACTGAATCAAGTTCAGGATTCTTACCATTAGAGACAACACAAACATATTTTCATTATAAAAATAAAAACTATTATTTAAAAAAAAAAATACAGAAAAAAAAATTGCCTACTTCCACTGATGTCGAATCGGGTACCAACAAAAAGTGGTAGAAAATATTACTGTAAGTTATCTAAATAACCAAAAGAAGGTTTGAGGATTTCCAGCACCATCTGCACTAAAATTAACCAAAAGTTAATTTTCTAAATTAACCACAAGTTTTGAAAGTCAGTTAGAGAATGGTAACAAAATAAGTTCTGTTTATAGAGAGAAAATAAAGAAAATGAAAAGGAGGAATAAACAGCCTGACCAGATGCTTGATTCTAGAGAAGATAAAAGAGAAGTTTGAGAGGAGATGAAAGTAAAAATTATAGGAATCTTTAAAGATAGAAAAACTCATAATCCTATAATGGGCTTTTTTCAGCCCTACTTTTAGTAAGTATTTCAACAAAAAATTGTAAACTCAGAACTTAGAACATACACTATAAATTTTCCATAAACCTGCTGACAGTGAGAGATCATAAACTTCGTCGCTTTGGTTCCACAGCTATAAAGATAGAAGCTTTTTTTAGCTGCTGCAATTAAAGAAGAATCTATTGCACATAACAGGAGGAACATTATGTTTTTCCAAGATTCCACTGTAACATTACAGAGAAATTATGTTGTGTTTAGTCCAGTGAGGAAACTCCTCAACATAGACATCTGGAGAACAGCACCATCTACCCCTCTGCTTTATAAATCTTCTCTGAAAGAAGAAAAAAAAAAATGCTTCTTTAGGCAAGAAGCATGCCTAAAAATTCCTTAGGATCTTAGTAGAGATAAGTGCTTCACCCAGTTATTGGGAGATTTTTAACATGTAAAGTTTTGTAAGTTGATATGAAGATTTATATCTTTTTTCCCCCCCATCCTCATATAATTTACAAAAAACAAGTCGAGGCACCGAAAGGCTGGCCCAAATATTTTTAATTCTGGATTTATTGTCCAGGTTGGTTTTACTTATAAAAGATCTTCTGCTTTCACACGTCAAAGGTGGGTAGAGAATTTGAGAACATTTGCTCAAAATAGTTCTTATTCCAAATGGGTAATTATGAAATACAATTATTCCACACATACATTTATTAATTTACAACACTTAAATATACCTTAAATTTTACCTATATTTCACATGAGACAATCTATTACATACTTTGAAATTATCTGTGTAACCAAAATAAAGTTAAGGCACAGATGTCAGCATAGGGTTTTGGTAAAGTATACTGACCCTTTAAATTTCAAGACTTCATTTACAGATATTTATATACTATTATATTTTAGTCATTCAGGTGAAGCTCTGAGAGAATAATTTGGAAGAATCTGAATGAATTGGGGGAAAATGGTTTTGTTTGTCTCTACTTAGAGATATCCAGACACCCTCATTTGAAACAAGAATTGCTTTTTGCTGTAGCAAATGAGGGTCGTGGAGCAGAAACTGATTTTGGCAGGGAGGTGAAACCTTGTGCCACAAAACTGTCTTTTGCTATGATTATGCTGCGACTCCATCCATACTTGGTCAATTTTTCAACCCTTGAAATAATTGCAGAGTTTTAAGGACTAACATTTCTAAAAGCTCTGCTCCCTCCCCACTGAACATGCTCTCTCCTCTCTCAGACCCTAGTCCTGACTAAATCAGGCACAAAACCTCCCAAAATAGGGAATGACATGCTACTATTCTGACTGGTGTACATATAGAAAGTTTTCCCCTTACATTACGCTTCAAGGGTGGAGTAAGAGTCTGGGCTTAAATGCAGATTATTGTGTCAGTTATAATACTGAATTTCAGTCCCCAGACATATTTCCTGACACCAGAATGGGGCACCATCTGCCTTTTCAATTCAGCATTAGAAAACAGCATGCAGAAACGTTCCCTTTCCTGAAGGAGTAGAAGGCATGCTGAAATAAAATTAGCTGGTACATTTCTTCACTTTTTTGCTCCTAAGATGAGAGAGGATAAGACTGAATGATTGTGACCAACTCATACACAGAATAAATGACTTACTATGTAAACAAAATAAGCCAAAATACCTGAGCACTCTGGACAAGCTCAAAAGATGTTACTGATGTTATACTGATGTTTCAAAGAGTTAGCAGATGTTTTTGCAGAGGAAAAAGGGGGGGAAAAAGAAACAAAAAAAAACTACAGCAAATTAAAAAGAGACATTTCTGTGCTTTACTACACTAAACATCATCCGCTTGTGAACAAAGATGTTCACTGGTAGAAAAGCAACAGTGCTATGATTTAACATTAAGCAACATTCCCTGCTTAATCATAAACACATCTTAACAGACCATTTCTCATGGATCTAGCATCATCTAAGAACAATAATAAGCTCTGAAATGCAAAACAGGAAATTAGTGTTTAATGTTCATATGCATTTGTTCTGTTGATATTAAAAAACAGGAGTGGTCAATCACCATGAGTGAGCATTCTGAAAACAATCTAGCAAGAAAACTTTGAAAGTCTTCATACAGAAGAGAGTTTCGTTATCTACTGAGATTGGTTTAAGGGAGAGAATCTTGAAAATATATCTTCAAACGTTACCACATCTAGGCTCTCAAAAATAGTCAGAAATTAGCCACATACTTAACCACGTTTATGTGGTGGTATTAACAAAATCAATGACTTTTATTTATGAGATTCAAGGTATGAAAGCATGAGAAAGCCTCTCAGATACCATTATAAATTTGTAACTCTGATGTCTGTATTACACATCTGTAAATTCTTTATTTAGTTTAACCCTGAAATATCCTGGGGTGATTTCATGCTAATTGGCATGCAGCCCAATACACCATTCCTGTAGAAGAGTGTATCTTCAAGTTGATGAAATACTGTTAGTATAACACAATTTTGCAGATCACTTAAAAGATAGGTTGTACCCCTGCTGAACTACACAGACCAATTTGAACATTAGTAATACAGAAATCTATGTGGAAAAGACATCTTATGGATATCAGAATTAATTCCAAAAAATCATCTTTTTGACATGGAAGAATGGCAGAGTATGTGGAACAAATATAAACATTTTTCTTTCCCCATTGTATTCCATTGTTTCAACAGGTTTGCTTCATGGATGGCAGCTTCATCTGCTAATCTGTCATATTTCATAATTAATTGGCCTCATTCAAAATAATATTTCTCAAGACTCATTTTCCTGCCAAATGACTGACTGTGTACTGAGAAACAAGAGTCTCTCAGACTTCAGGTTTAAACATGTGCATGCAAGTGTTCTTGTGCAAGTGCACCCAGGGGCATGCAAAATATGCATGAAGATGTTCTCCACAGGTAAAATGTCTTGGCTCTCTCAAGTACTGCACCATAATACTTTTCTTTCCTATCTCTTGCTGTAGTTTCAAATTGCACTGCAACTGATATCTAAAACAGTTTGTTTTTTTTTTTTTTTTTTTTTTTTTCAGAAGACACATTTCCTATCAGATGAAGAACTGAAGAGGTCAACACAAGCAGCTGGTCATTTTATAATCTCCACACTTAAAGAAGAGGCCTCACTCAAATCAGGTTTATCAAGGTGAGACTTCCTGCTGTTTTTTTAAGATTTCCCAGTACAAGAAGCAAATCTCAGAGCCCCAAATGATCAGAATAGGACAGCCTAAGCTAGCAGAGTCTGCTCAAACTGTAGGAAAGGAAAAAAAATATGCTCAGAGAGGTCTTAGTGCTATTTACAACCATCTAAGGAGAGAATATAAAAAATACAGTCAGACTCTTGTACTAATGGGAGGTGTCCCTGTCTATGGTAGGAGAGCGGAACTGGATGATCTTTGAGGTCCCTTCCAACCTTACCATTCTATGATTCTATGATCCTTGGATGTGTATAGCAGCAGTTCAAGAGGCAACAGGACACAAGCTGGACTATGGGAAATTCTGTTAGATGTTTTACCATTACAGTCACCAAATAATAAAACAGGCTGTCCTGAGGTGCTGGGAACTCCCTGTCCTTTGAGGATGAGATTCGACTTTGAGTTCCAGACTCAACAGTGCAAGTGCCTGAGCAACCTGGTCTAGAAATACCTTCTTTGAGTAGTTGTTTGGACTAGGTGACATCTTGATGTCTCTTCAAATGTATACTATGAGTCTATGTATCTAATACACAGATCTGCAACAAAATACTCAGAAGATATTAATTATTTTGATGATGGTCTATTTCCCTATTATCCACAGGTGCCTGATTTTAGGATCCCATTTCATAGTTTCAACCCTTCTGCAGCTCTTTCTTCAAGACTTTTCAATTGGGTTGCTATTTTCCCTAAATTAGATATGAATTAAGGAAGCTCCACAGGCAAATTCACCCTTTCCTGCAATTCATCTACTCACTTGCCTGATCAATGCAGTATAGTCTCAGTTCCCTACCATAATCTAAGTTGGGGGGGAAAAAAAAAAAAAAAAAAAAAAAAGCCATTAGCCTCACTTTACCTTCTCAGTATTTCTGTAAACT
This sequence comes from Eubucco bourcierii, assembly GCA_013396675.1. Taxonomy (NCBI): domain Eukaryota; kingdom Metazoa; phylum Chordata; class Aves; order Piciformes; family Ramphastidae; genus Eubucco; species Eubucco bourcierii. Next base: position 375,764 of record VWZE01008846.1, read on the forward strand.
GCTCCAGTCCCTATCCAAAATACTTTTGGTGCCCATTGCTCCAGTAATGGACCCACCCATTCTCAATAATCACTGGCACACATATATTTGAAGACCTATCAGGACTGTGGTGGTAAGTACTCTACCATCTTTTGTGGCTTCCACAAAACAAAACTGCTTGCCTCTTTTGATGGACATGACTGTCTTCATTGAAAGACTAATTACGAAGTGTCATTGCTTGAATCTACTTCGCTCTGTGAATCAAATTCACACATGTGATTCACGACCTGTACAGTAAAGACGTCCAAATGTTTAGAGGGCAAACCAGAAGGCAATGTAGAATCAATCTGATTGCATTACCTGGTTTCTTCACCCTATTTCTCTTCAATAATGGCATGGAGCTAGACCACATTCAGTTTTAACATACTACACGTTCACATTTCCTTCCTAGAAGCTGCCTCCTCCAAGGGAAAGGTCTTTGTGCTGTACTTAACCCTATCACCTCACAAAGTTATATTTATTGTGATGGTGAAGGCAAGATAAATCATCACTCAAATGGCTTGGAAAAGTCTTGGTGCTTCAGCATTCCATTATTGTCTAGAAGCTACTGGTAGCAGGGGTCCTTCATTTTCCAGACATCCTCAGAGAAATGGATTTCCTTTAGTTATTCCACTAATTCTTCTTAGTCAATCTCTGTTATTGTTAGCCTGACTGCATGTACCTGTGAATAATCTGCAGCCAGCACATAAAGAGGTACCACTTGTGTACTTGAGCTTCTCTCTATCCAATTCAGTATTATTACAGAGCCATTGGACTGTTGCCAGTAGCACACAAGGAAAGTATGTCAATTTACTTCTAGGTCTGTCCAAAAGAAAACCACCACAAGGGGTATCAGCTGTTGAACTAGTCGGTGTTGCTTATACATTTTTCTGTATCCTCTCCCTGATGTCAAGAACTGGCTTGTTACTGCCACGACTACAACCACATCTGAGTGGCTTGTTGCCACTCATCATGAAACTGGTAAATACTCCAGAAAACCACAGTCAAACAGCAAATGTTCGTTAAAATATCATACCCAGTAGGTAGCATGCTGACTGCAGTCACCCTATGCAGACCAGAAGTGAGACATATTCAGTATTCTAGCTAGGAAAAATGGATAGATTATGTAGTGAGTTAACTCATCAGGGGCTTGTAACTGGGAGTTATGTCTTCTAGTCTGTTTTGTTTAGTTTGTCTTTTTTAAACTCTTAATTACCAATTAACAAAATATTTCTTAATTCTAACAAAACTTCAGCCCTTCTAGAAGAGAAGTCTCATTAAGTTTCCCTCAGAAGGTATGATCCTGTTTAGCTAGCTGGAAGGTACCATCTGTATTAAAAGAGGCATTTTGAAGCTAATTGGCATCTCCTTCCATAGCAGTTATAGTGAAGACATACAGGATCAGGAAGATCTTGAAGTGAATCTTGATACTGTTACATATATATATATACACACACACATACACATATATATATATCTACACACACATATATACATGCTGTTTTTAAAATATATAGTCCTAAATAAGGTCAAACTGGATCTTCTATGATAACATGAATCAGTCATTGTCTTCAGTGGGACTGATCACAATGAGCTAAGTTAGAATGGAGTTTAAGTGCTTTGCTGGATCAGGGCCTAAGTCTCTGATCCGCACCCACACATCATCTCCAACCCTCAGAGAAGTCCAAAATTAACAGCCACAGAGGTTATATCTCATTCCTTGGGAATAAATTGCAAGCTTTCCAAAATTCTGTTTGTGTGATATAACTTCTTACTCCAGAGCAGTCCAATTTTAAAACTGATTTAACAAGCCTATGTGCATGACCAATGAAATCTGAAACAAAAAGCAATGAGAAACACTCAGTTCTGTAGTGATTGATACTTGTATTCAGGAGTACCTAAGATCACCATCAAAAATTAGGTTCTGGTTGTGCTAAGTACAATGTATACTTAGAACAAAGAACATTTACTCAATAGACCAGATTTCAATATCCAAGCTTATACTAGTGACTGAAAATAGCAGCCTTAAAGAGTTTCTCCATTTCTTCACGAAATTCGTATACATATGTTCTGCTTCCATTATGAGGTTGTATTGTTTAATAAAACTGAAGTTTGTTTGCTAAACTCTAAACATGAAATCTTTTGGTCAAGCTATGAAACAAACTGCAAATACAAGAAACCTATACAGAACTACAGAGTTAGCACTAACAACAATTGTTGAAAAAATCAGGTAGTCACAAAGTATGCAATTGCAAAGGGCACTTACAAACTACCCTTAATGCAGCTGAAGCATCAATACATGTTACAGCTGATGAAGACTTCAGTTCTTGCCAGAAAAATCAGGAGCAGTAACAAAATCATGCAACTTCAGTGCTGTGTAACCACCATCTAATAGAAAACAGTGTCACAATCACCTGCACTACACTCTGCCTGAAGGAGAAGAGAAACAAAACCCACCCAAAAAAAAGAAAGGAAAAACAGGGTAGGATGTTTGATGAAAGCTTTGAAAGTCACTTCTATGCTTCTGTAGAAAGACAAAAATGCATTGTCATCTGTCAAGCGGAACAAATAGGGCCTTTGCGATTCAGTAACAGTTGTGCTGTCTTGGCAGATATGAGCTTGTTTGGAGCAGGGAAGATCAAAGGAAGCCGCTAAATGCCAACAGGGGGAAAAAAAAAAGGTCAAAGTTGTTTATTAGTTCAGCATTCCCCTATCTTTATTTGTTCTTCCACCATTTTCATTGTTTTGTGCAACAAGATGGAGGTCTCCCCGAAACAGAGCAGTCAATAATGTAACGCAATGGCACTTTTGCAACACAGGCTCTCCCATGAGTTCAAACCCATAGCAGCAACTCCTATCCTAAGGTGATATACACATTTAACACAATGGTTTACAAGTCACAGGGTATAGCCAGAGTGAAGACAGAGGCAAATTTGTACAACACAAAATTAATTAAATTAATTTGAAATTGTCCTCAAAATAGAACAACTCAAATTAGAAACCATACATGTTGCCAAAGGTTTATTTGTCCAGCACACTTTCATGTTGGTTGTGATGAAACTCAATCGATTACACCATGGATTACATATACCTATGACATGGTTTATTTATTTTCTATTATCTGTATTATACTGTTTTCCTTAACAAATAACAGTCTTTCATCTAAAGATTGGGTGTTTGCAGAAGAAAAAAAATTACCCCTGCTTAAGATGAAATATTTTGCTTTTCACAACTTTATTTAAGGAAGTTCCATTGATTTTTATTTTTTTTTTGCGCATTTCTATACAAAATTCCCACCCTAACCACCAAGCAGTACAATAAATCACTTTTAACAGAGAATTCTAAAGATTTATAATTAACCAATTCTGGAAAATAATAATACACATTATCACTAATATTACTCCACTCGATTCCACAATGACAGTCTAGAGTTTATTTTTTTTACTAGAAATGTTTACCTATGACTTATATTATTCAGTTTTTAAAAGTCAAATAAAAATAGTTAATGTCAGTAACTAAAAATTAAAAGTTGAGTGACAGAAAGATCAAAAATTGTTTACATGTAATATTAAGAATATGAAGGCATTTTTTTCCATCAGGGTTAAATGTAGTTTTTAAAAGGATGTAAAAGGCTGCCAAAGTGTGATAGTTTGGGAGTTACCCACCCCCCACACTTTGTAAAATGACCCAGACTAGAACTCAGCCAGATGGAAGTTAAGGAATGAAGCTCTATTTACAGCTTTGCACAATGTACAAGCAGATATATACACTATATACAGGAATATTTACAGAAATATACAAGTTTAAGGTAATACAGAAACACAACACCCCTCCTAGAAATTGGAGTCCCCAGGAGGGGCTCCCAACCACCCTTCCACCTTCTCTCCACCCCTATACCTTACCCCAAGGTTTGCCTTACGTGCAAGGTGAGTTTGGAGGATTGGCCGGGTGGGGGGTTAGAAGAAAAGTGGTTAGTGAGATTAATTGGCAAGAGAAGCCAGACACTAGACCATCTGAGATGCTGTGCCCCACAGAGAGTGACTTATGTACGTTCTTTTCTTAAACATCTCAGTAAACCTATGAGTGAAGCAGGCATCACCATGTTTTCCTTTTTACAGCCTATAATATAATTTTCTCTATTAAAATACTCCAATTAGCCTCAAACCAGCACACAAAGGCAAAATACCACATATGATAGGACAACAGTTAGCTGTAATATAGAAATAATTCCTGTATGTCAATGTTTCTGGGTTTTAGAGAAAGAGTTAATTCTAGTAGATCAAATCACAAGAATATTATCATGGAATCATAGACTCATAGAATGGTCTAGGCTGGAAGAGACCTTAGCAATCATCTAATTCAACCTCACTGCCAAAGGCAGGGATGCCTCTCAACTAGACCTTGTTACTCAAGGCCCCATCCAACCTGGCCTTAAACATCACTAGGGAGGGGCATTCACAGCCTCTCTGTACAATCCATTCCAGAGTCTTGCCACCCTCACAGTGAAAATTTTCTTCGTAAGATTCAAATAGATCTAAATCTATTCACCTTCAAGTTAAATCCATTTCCCCTTGTCCTGTTGGTGCACACTCTGTGAAAAATCCCTCTCCAGCCTTCCTGTAGGTCCCCTTCAGGTACTGGAGGGCAGTTACAAGGTTCCCCAGGGTCTTCTCTTCTCAAGGCTGAACAATTCCAATTCCCTTAGCCTATCCTCATATCAGAGGTGTTTCGGCCCCTGGATCATCTTTGTGGCCCTCCTCTGGACTTGTTCCAACAGATCAACGTCCCTCTTACAGTGGGGACACCAGAACTAGATGCAGTATTTGAGGTTGGGTCTCACAAGAGCAGAGTAAAGGGGGAGGGCCACCTCTCTTCCTGGTGCATCCCAGGGTACGTTTTGCCTTCTGGGCTGCATGAGTGCACTGCAAGCTCATGTTGGGCTCCTCGTCTATCAACACTCCCAAGTCCTTCTCTTCAGGGCTGCTCTCAGCTTGCTCTGCACCCGGTTTCTATTTCTGTCTGGGATTGGCCTGACCCAGGTGTAGGACCTTGCACTTTGACTTGTTGAACCTCACACAGTTTGCACTGGCCCATTTCTCAAGCCTGTCAAAGTCCCTTTGGGTGGCATCCCTTCCCTCCAGTAAGTCTACCACAACACACCGCTTGGTGTCATCAGCAAACCCACTGAAGGTGCACTCGATGCCATTGTCCATGATGCTGACAAAGATGCTGAACAGAACTGGACCCAGAACAGACCCCTAAGGAACTCCACTTGGTCTAGACATGGACACTGAGCCATTAATCACAACTCTTTGAGCACAAGCTTCTATCCAGTTCCTTATCCACTGAGTGGCCCATCCATCAAATCCATACCTCTCCATCTTAGAGACAAGGATGTTGTGTGGGACATTGTCAAATGCATTGCACAAGTCCAGCGAAATTAAATCAGCTCCTTTTTCCATGTCAGCCAGATGTGTAAATCATTTAGAAGCAGATATAAAAGTTGCTCGTTCCATGCAAAATTTTATCCCTCAATATTCACGGATCTAGTTTGGATGAAAGCTTTTTTTTTTTTTTAAACAAGTGTTCAGTGAACCATTTCTGACTGATCCACTAAATCTCTGTGTGTTATCCTGAAATACAATTACTGAGATAAGGATTTTAAGGCAAATATCTGGAATTTACTTGAGTAGGTTTTTTTTTTTTTTTTAGCTTATGCCATAAATCAGTTTTATCAGTTTAGAAATTAGATACTAGTTAAATGCATTCATATTATGTAACTTGACTACCTTTAACAGTATTACAGTAGTTTTGAGTCAAGTGTAGATTCTGTGTTTGCTCAGAGACTGCAATGGTTGCCAGGTTGTATTTTGGGCAATATACACAAACAGTTGTTTATCAGTCCACAATTTATGTTGAACACTGATGACTTGTAATGATGTCTCCAACTTTGCTCTGTGGGATCTACGCTCAAAAAATTTACAGCATATAATTTTAGCTGTGGAAATTCTTGTATCATGATTTCAGGCAGTTTATTTTCACAGGCAGTTCACTCTTTGCCCTGTGGTATTCCCAGCTTGCTGATCATTGCTCATGATCAAATAACATAAAATATAGTTTTCTATGAAAAATAAAAGCATGATGTGTTTGAAAGCAGCCCTGTGGAAAAGGACTTGGGAGTGCTGATGGATGAGAATCTGGACATGAGCAGATAGCATGTGCTTGCAGCCCAGAAGGCAAATCACACCCTGGGCTGCATCAAAAGATGCATTGTCAGCAGATCCAGAGACATGATTCTGCCACTTTGCTCTGCTAAGACCTCACCTGGAGTACTGCATCTGGCTCTGGTGCCCTCAACAGAGGAAGGACATGGACCTGATGGAGTGGGTCCAGAGGAGTGCCACAAAAATGATCAGTGGGCTGGAACACCTCTGCTACAATGACAGGCTGAGGAAGCTGGGGTTGTTCAGCCTGGAGATGAGAAGACTCTGGGGATATCTAATAGCAGCCTTCCAGTACCTGAATGGGCCTACAAAGCTGGAAAGGGACTGCTTACAGAGGCACAAAGGCTTGTGATGATAGGATGAGAGGCAATGATTTAGAGAAGAATAGATTTAGGTTGGACATTAGGAAGAAGTTCTTTACCATGAGGATGGTGGAACACTGGAACAGGTTGCCCAGGAAGGTTGTCCAGGCTCCATCCATGGAGATATTAAAGGTTAGGCTTGACGGGCCTCTGGGTAACCTGGTCTAATGGAGGATGTCCCTGTTCCCTGTAGAAGGGTTGGCCCAGATGACCTTAGGAGGTCCCTTCCAACACAAACCATTCTACAATTCTATGATTCATGCACTGTTCATTTAACAGACGCTAACTTTAAAATAATTTTTAGCAAAAATAAAACAGGTTAAAAATGTCATTAAAAATAAATAAATAAAATCCTATCAAAAGCCATCATATTTCAAGAATATCTAGAAGCAAGAACTGTTCCATCCTATTGTATCTTATTTATTTCTAATTTAGTTTTTTTAATATTAACTTGGAGGTGGGTGCTTAAAAAAAATACAGCTATAAACACTGTAATAAATAAAACAGGGTCTGAAGCTTAGTTAGCACACTATGAAAATCGTGAAAATAACCAAAGTCCTTCTAATATACTAATTTTTTCAACCTTTCTAAAAACCCCAAACACAATGACCTTTTTGTAGAGTTAGAAGTCAATACACCTGGCATACATAGGCAGATATGAGGACATGAGACTATAGAATCATAGAATCACTAAGGCTTGAAAAGACATCTAAGATCAGGTTGAACCATTAACCCAGTTGAGTCATTTACTTCATATTTTAGGTAAGTTACTTAATAGATTCATGTTGCAACCTTTTTCTAAGCCAAACCAGCTCCACAGCACAACCAACTTGAAGTGTGAAGTACTTTCTTATGTAAAATTTCATAGGCTCATCTTGCTTAAAAATGTTACTCAAAAAGAGGTATTTAGAAGAGAACATGAACAGTATGAAACTTTAGATATTTTAATCTCATCCCAAAGAGAAGGAAGCACATGTAGCATCACAGAAACTGACCTACAGAAAAAGAGATTAGTGCCTTCGAGACAGAAGTGGAACACTACTTTTGATCAAAATTTACCCCTGATCATCTTCCAGAAGCTGAAGGCTTGAAAATACTACCAAAGTTCTTTCTGCAAGTGAACAAAAAGATGCATACCTGAAGCTAAATGGCCAGTAATACCTGTCACTGCATCATCTTATGTGCCTTCCAGAATGTTCGAATGCCACATTAATTCCTTTTTTAATTCTGTTATTACTTAATTAATTCTATTAATACTTAATTTTAAATCCTTATTTAATTCCAATACTCTGCTCTTGATTCACTTATAATCTGCATTTTAAGGAAAACCAGATGTCTGCATTTTTAGATACGAAGAGTCACAAAATAGCACAAAACTTTTGTAAGTGTGACCTATCTAGAACACTTTGAACACATTAACATGTTATGCAACAACCTTATATTTCCATGTCTGTATTTTTGCAAATAAAATATCTGCTTTCTTCCAAATTCTGGATCAGCTTATGTGGTAGTTCACAAGCATATAATTGTAAATACATGTAAATATCTTTTGTATGTAATGTCTGTAAATTTAGCTTGCTGTAAAATATAGCTTTATCTTACTTTCAAGCCGTTTGAGCTGGTCTGGTAAATTTCGATTTGGGGGCTGATTTCCTCAACCCACCACAGTTTATAATGCCAAAGACAGACTTTTGAATCTACAGATTTATTGGCTTTGTCACATCAGCACCTCTTACTGATGAGAAGGCTGAAGAAAAAATTGAGGAGATCCAGCCTATATGGGTGGTTTTGTTAACACTGCTTAGAGCAATAATTAAGCCAGTCTGTAATAACTTTGTTTTACTCACTTTCAAATATTCTTGCAGAAACTTCGAAATTGTATGCCTCCCTGAGTATAATACCACCTCAGGTTAGTAGTTCTTGCTTTTGGGACTACAGAAGTTCCTTCAGACCCATGAAAAAAATACCATACAATCCATATGGTTAACAGATACATATCTAACACTTAACAGTCATTTTGAGTCCAGTTCAGTGGCCCAAATACAGTCATTTTATGTCACTTTGGTTACCCTAAGATATCCAACACACTACATGAGGTTGGTATATGTAACTAAGGTGGTAGAAGAGTAAAGAGACCTATAATTCAATGAGCACAAACTTGAATGTGAGACATTCAATCTAAGCATGAGATAGAACATCTCTGCTTTGAGGGTGGTAGAGCATTGGAATAGGCTTACCAGAGAGGTGGTGGAGTTTCTGTCTCTGGAGTCATTCAAAACGTGCCTGAATGCCATTCTGTCCAACCTGCTCTAGATGAATCCTCTAGATGAATCCTCTAGACAATCACTGGAGATTCCCTCCAACCCTTACCATTCTGTGATGTCTAGAGCAGATGTGTGGGCAACCAGCAGTTACATCTCATGGGCCACTGGATATATATGTACGGAATGTGTATATATATATATAGAGAGAGTGTTAGGTATATGTATATATGCATATAGCAGTAGCAGCACAATGACCTTTATCTGTACATACATTTGTGTGTATATCACTGAGAGGTCTGTTTTGAGGGAAAGCAGTTATAAACTTTCTATTTGTATGGGTTTTGTATTTATAAAATAAACAAACAAACAAACAAAAAAGATGAGTCAGAATAATTTGCCAGTACAGCTTACCTAGAAACAGAGATAAAAATGTGATTTGTTGTAGAAATTCACTCAGGTTAACAATCTCTCTACTGGCATGATAAAGGCTTTCTTTTACATTCAATTACATATACCTTTAGTGTTTGTTCTTAAAGGTTGGGTGGGGCTTGCAGTGTTCATAAACTGACTTGGGCAACATAGATTGCATTTCCATTTGGAATTAGTCATTCTAGTATATGTTTTATTATCATTTCCTATATGGAACTTCAGATAAATTTCAAATATGTTGTCTGTATTTAACTTCTACCCTGTATAAATTAAAGACAGTTTTTATAAATATGAATTGATAATACTACCAATTCATCTTTAAAATGTATGTGAGTGTGTGTGTGTATATATATATACATACACATAGATAGTAACAGTTTATTTTTTAAAATGTTTTGGTTTCTAAAATAGATATATCCACTACTAGCTTTCCAAATAGAATTTGTTTTCCTGTTGTATTATCAAAATATTTTACTTTTTAAAATGGACATTTTTTATAATCTTCAAAATTAAATTAGTCATAGAGTTCCTTTTTGTGGTCTTACGATTTCATGAATCAAAGGCAGAATAAAAACATAAATTTTCCCTGTTCAGGCCCACTGTCTGCAGCTGACTGAGAGATATGGTATTGAAAACAAACTGAAAGAAAATTTTATCACTCTACTAGTTCTCCAAAATGAACACAAGCTAAAGTGTTTGGGGTACCAAAAAAAAACTCAGATCTACTAACCTTAACTGATTCAAATTCAGTATGTGAAGGTGTGAGAATAGTTGATATACAAAGGTTGCAATTTGTGGAAAAACAAACCAGTGACTAGTGGAAAACTGATGCCTAAATTTGAAACCTTCACCCAATAGCAATGGGTCTGTAGAGCACGTTTAGAGCACAACTAGCTAGAAACGGAACAGACTAAGGTGACTAGAGGCAGACTGGTGGAGATGTGAAATATTCAATAACCACATTGGTTCAGGACCAAGATCCCTGTAGGCCTGTAATCTCACCTTCAGCAACAGTGGCTACAAACAGATGCTGGATGAAGAGAAAGAACAGGACAAATATATGTGATAATTTACCTATATATTCTCCTATCTTCTATATTCTGCTTACTGAATTTGCTGAAACTAATACAGGTATCTTTTCAACAATCCTCATTGGAACTGCCTTCCAAGTTGTTTTCATTCTCACTTCAACCTGTACAAACTGTGTCCATAACAACCTTCATTAGGGAATCTCATAAATCTCTGCTGTATGGGAAATGACCTTCTAGCCCTAAACATGGTTCTAAACATGATTTCTCGAAACGTCAATCTGAAATTTCAATCTGCAGTCTAGGGATCATTCTCTTTTTTGGAAAAGCTACTTCAATACTCAAACCCTATATATACTCTTCAATAAATACAAAACTGGAATCCAAAAATACTGATCAAGCCAACTCTGAAGACTGCTGAAGGAACCTAAAGTCATTACATATCTCTCTGCTTTATCTCAAAGTCCTAGATATAATAATTTTTCTCCTTTGGAAAAGCACTGAAGCTGTCCTCCCTTAGCAGTTTCGTGCCCAGTTTCATGACCAAGAAGCAGTACACAAAGTGGTGAGGTATTGAAACAGGTTTCCCAGGTAGGTGATGGAGTTGCCATCCCTGGAGGGGTTCAAGAAGCATACACATCTGGCGTTTCAGGATGTAATTTAGTAGTCATGATAGTTGGGTTACAGTTGGACTTGATCTTAAAGGTCTTTTCCAGTATTAATGATTCTATTCAAAATTCTGTATGGACAGTTTATAAGGAGTGCTGTGAGCACATATAACATAGCAATACACTAAAGAAAGCTTAACAAAAGTTTGGGGTTTTTTTGTTTTAAAACTATGAAAGTACAGATAACAAGATTTTAGATTGGTCATTAGAAATTTCACTGGGGAAAATGAAAACTTGAATTTTGGTCCTGCTCCAAGAAAGATTTGCACTTTTTATTCAAAGTCTGCTTTCATACAAAACTCAGGAAAGAGTTTTAGATGAACACCATAATGTGCAACCTCAAAAATACAGGACAATAATTTCTCTTGGGAATCTATGTAAATTCAAACAGCCTTGTGAAAAATATCCATGCTGTGGAGAGTCCATAGCACCAAGACAGAAGAGCAGGCTCTGAGGCCTCTTTGGTACAGGGTACCTTGCCATACCTTCCTATCCCTTGCCAGCATTAGAGTAAAATATGTGCCTGTGAAACACACAGAATCTGGAGAAATGCTCGTTAGATCACTAAAACAAAATCGTTAGCTTCAAAATAAGACTTATATTTCTGATAACCCTCCCTGGATCCATCTTTTCTTGAATAGATATAGGAGGTCAAAGAAACAATTTCTGTGTTCTCATTATGATGCTAGAAGATGAGGATACTAAGATGTGCAACTTTCCATTTGAAATATAGGAAGGCAATTATAAAGTGTTCTCATATTTTCTGACAGGGAGGTTAAAGTATTATCTTTACATGAGTTATGGTTTTCTAACTGGAAAACAGAAATTATTTTTCACCAGAATATTTATCTTCACTAATGACTAGCTTCCTGACAAATTTTCAACTAGTAGTTACTTTTATGGCTAAACAATCTAGGTAACGTTGATATTTCTGTGAGCATTAAAACCAGAGGAATTCTCAAGCGAATTTGCCATGAGACTCAGAGCATAGCTTGGTTTTATGTTTACACAGGTAACTGCAGACTTCAGCAGTACTCTGGTGCTATAATACCATGAACAAAAATGAGTAGCTTGCTAATTGTTTTATTTATCCTCACCAAAGCAGGCTGCAACAATTCATAAAAGCTATGCACCCATGACTCTTTTGAGCCTGACACATATAAAATTTTTCACTTCTCTATGTCCCAAAGTCATATACTCCCTGTGTGTGTGTAACACCCTATCTAAGCTCACAGTATGATTCATACACCAGCATTACACAATGTCCTTAGAATAGTTTATAAATATTAAATGTCAGGAATATTTTTCCTCATACAACACAGCAAAGTTGCAGGATTTCTCCAATACATACAAATTTAGCAATAAAGCAAGAGATAATGGTTTCTAGTTTCTTGATCTATGTGCATTCATCATTGAATATCATCCATTGATAAAGTATATAATTCAAAGGCCACAAGTACATACAAAGCAATTTTTGCAGGACCCAAAATTCTAACAAAACAAAGAAATCTCAAGAAATAAGGCAATTTTTGAAAACCAAAAACTGTTCAACTGATATTCCTGCCAGCCAACTACACAATCATCCTCATTGCTCAAAGGTGGTAAGTAGCAATAGAAATGCTTCCCATTAGTCAGAGCGCAAAGTATATGATACCACTCTACTATAATCCAGTGACATACCTCAACATTTCACTGAAGGACCTGTGGCTGAACCATATGAAACTGCACTGAGAAGTGGTGGGATTAGTCAAAGTATTCTGGAAACCACTCTAATAAATAAATAAATAGATAGATAGATAGATAGATAGATAGATAGATAGATAGATAGATAGATAGATAGATAACATTTCCGTCTAAGACATATTTTCCAATTTCCAATTTCCTTCTTGTGGCTACTTAGCAACAACAGTCATTCTCCATACAGGAATCCTCCTGGTACATTGACAGAGCCTCATGCAAACTACCGTAAACAATATTCATTATTCTGAATGCTCAAGTGGCGAAGAAAAAAAGAAGTACTGAGTTCAAAATAACACTTTGTTGTTTGCAATTTTTGGAAAATATCCTTTGCCTATATTCCAGGCACAAATCTGAATTATTTATAATGGGCTCTTCTCAATATAAAAAAGAAAGACATTCTAAAAATCCGCAAATCACTGACATCAGTCCACATTGCCACAAATTTAAGCTATGATGGGGGCCACTGGGCCGTTCAACAGCTCTGCAACCATTTCAGATAGAATTTTCTACAGTCCTAGATGGCATAAGTGATTCAACATCAAAAATGTCAGATACTCCTTCCGTAGTGTGTCTAAGGATACCAGATGCAATACTACCTTAGGGAATAAAATGGAACGTTTAGAAAACTTAAGGTAGATAGAACCATACCACTTCATTATCAAAATATATCTATTGCAAGACCAACTCCATTTATAGTTCATTACGATTTAGCATTGTGGTTACTCAAAGGCGCTAATGAAAATCTGGCTGTACTGTATAAGCTCCATCTGTTCTTCCTTCTCCTTTACAGTGTCAGGAGACAGGTTGGAATATTCATATCCACAGGGGGGAAAAAAAAAAAAAAAAAAAAAAAAAAAAGTTGTATTGTTACTGTGTAATAATTGTGAACACAGTCAAGAAAAATATTTAAGCATGTGCAAAAGCTTCTGTGAAAATTCTTTAAAGCTGTTTGGAACACAGACAAAACAAAGATCTAGAATCATAGAATGGTAAGGTTGGAAGGAACCTCAAGGATCACCTAGTTCCAACCCCCTGCCATAGGCAGGGACACCTCCCACTGGTACAGGTCACTCAAAGCCTCCTCCAACCTGGCCTTGAACACCTCCAGGGAGGGAGCAGCCATAACCTCTCTGAGCAACCTGTTCCAGTGCCTCACCACCCTCACTGTAAAGAAGACCCTCCTAACATCCAGTCTAAATCTTCCCTCTGCCAGTTAAAGCCCATTGCCCCTCATTCTGTCATTACAAGGGCTTGTAAACAATCAATCCCCAGCCTTCCTGTAGGCCCCCTTCAGATATCGGAAGGCTACTATAAGGTCTTGCATTGTCTTTGAATTTACAGATTTCATGTTTTATCTCTGTTTATCAACTTTTCAACATTCCTCCAATACCACAGACAAATGGAACACCATTTTCTGAGCTGGATTACTTTGAGTAGTCAATCACAGAATCACAGAATGTTAGGGGTTGGAAGGGCCCCGAAGATCATCTAGTCCAACCCCCCAATGCTTCATGCTATTTCCTCATTTCAGCATCAGAGGATTATATTAGTTCTTTTTGTCACAATATTGCACAGGCAGTTCATGGTTGCTTGGTTCCTTCAATACTCCTTCCAGAACCATTGTTTCCAGAGACACAGAATAAGATTGTAATAAATGTGCAAACACAACATTTGCTTGGATTGTTCTGTGATACACGCTCAAAGTTCTGCTTGCCTGACTGGTTGCAGTGCTGGACTTTAGATAGAAAGCACATACACACATTCAGTTTAGTTTTCCCTTTCCAGAGCAGATATATTCCCTTGAACCCAAGACTTTCATCTTTACTTACAATCAAAAATCACTCAGGTACACTGGTACAACTTTCTCATTCTCTAGGACATAAAATATGTTACAAATTGTGCCTTATTTTTACATGGGTGACCTCAGCACTATATGGTATTGATGCAATCAGACCCTCTAGAGAGGGTTGAGTTAGTTCATTGGTGTGGTCCACAAAGACAATATGAGAACAATCTAAGGGCTTATTTGCTTTGGAGTGGATGGATAATTCTACAATCCAGTACAAGTAGAGAAATTTACATGGACAAATACTACTGTTGCTCCAAAACATGTAGATGAATTAAGAGTTTCTTGCATGCTAATTAAAGCCTACTGAAATCAATCAATCAAGCTGAACAAACTTCTCTACAAATATTTTTGCCTCTACTTGATCATATAGGCAAACTGATTATCATACTTATATCCTGGTCTAAGTCATTGAAAATCTGAAGGCTTTGAGGACTTTTACTCTGAAGACAATACTGAAGTATTAGTGTCATGATGACACCACAATGACTAGGAGAGATGCAATTGAAGTGTGCAGAGATTCACGCAGAATTAATGCATTCAGGAGGCAAAATTGTATATCACTGCTACAATTCACCTGCAATCAATATTTAAGACAGATCATTATGACTAACAGTCAATGTTAATATTGCATATGCAAAACAGCATATTGCTTTAAGTTGGTTGGTTCTGATCCCTTTGAAGATAGCAGTAGTTTGCCTACAAACTTAAATTCGAACTTTTTAAGGCCTTGAAAATGAAAACTAGAAAATTGCTCTGGAGCTAGTGATATTGGTTATATAAGTAGTCTATTTGAACTAGAAAGTGAACATTCTCTAGGGTGAAAAAAAACAAAAGTGCAAAAGACAGGATTTTGTATATCAGCAAATAAAACCTGTTATTCACTGAACAAATTCAAGGGAAAAGAAGGAAAAAAAAATAACAAGCAAAAATGGGTCAGACACATTTAATTATCCACTCAGAGTAATTGTGCAACAGTTGCTCTAGGATAAAATCCCATGTTATTCAAGCCAAATCAGAATAAGGTGGTTTTACTAGGATGTAGAGCAACTAAGTAGGGAAGACCACCAATTAAAAAGCTTTAAGGAAATTACCAAAGACAACGACTATTTCAGATGGATTTCCTAGTGTAGACATATTTGTAGAAAATGTAATACAGTAGAATGTTCTCTGTGTGACCCAGTGCAGGAAAGTAATGAAGCAGAAATTAGTATGGCCTGAAACAACAGAGTGATAAAGTAAATAAAAGCAATAAGCTGAGCTGTGTCGCATAGGAAAATGGGCAGCTGTCCAAATTAGGAATAGGTAGATGTAAATTATCTGTGCTTACCTTGGATTTCACCACTGGGAAAGCTGCCTTGGAGTATGGATGTTGAGGATATTATTATCACAGTGTATTGCAGGAAATCTGAATGTCATAATGGTGTATTTTTAAATCAATATATTTATATACATTTTATAAAGTTTGAGGAAATATTTCAGGATATAGCTATCTAACTCCAATTGCTACAGTTCTGCTAGTTGAATATTCTAACAACTGACATTAACCTTCATTTTACAGGGCAGGGAGGGGCTAAGTGATAGATAACTGCTTATTAACCACAGATCTAGTTTGTAAAAGGAACCTCCTACAAAAATAATGAATACTATTCAACCTCAGTGAATACACTATATAATGTACCCTTTTCCAGGGTTTCAATGGGCATAGACTCATAAAGGAGGGTAGTAAGGCAATATATTTGGTTATGGGTCAAGAGTCTGAGGTGAAAAAAAGGAATTAAGAATAATAATTGAAAATGTTTCAGAATTGCTGTGTGAGCAATGAAATCAGAAAGTTCTGGGGTTTGTATTAGATTGGTTTTACTCCAAAATTGATTCAAGTATATGCTTTATGGTCATTCACCACTCTCATTGGTTTTGACAGATACTTGTGTCCAATAGCAACATTGAATTAGCATCATACACGATATTACTTGGAAGAGTGGGGTTTTTTTATCAGTGATCACCATTTTACAACTGACTCTTTCATGGAAATAAATATCTGAACTCAAGAGCACAGCAGTAATAACCATTGTTAGCAAAAATATTAACCCAATGGGTCGGAGGGAAATAATCATGGATGGCTACCCTAAGAGCACTAGCCTAACTGGCCTTTGACAAGTCTCCTCGATAGAAGTTCAGGGAGATTTTGAAACTATCCTCCTGTGAAATGAGATGCCACCTTCATTTTCATAGTTCATTAGTCTGGTTCATTAAGGCAGGGAGTTAAAAAAAAAAAAAACCAAACACAAAAGCCCTCTCTCAGATGTCTGCAATGAGCAGCCTTTCCACAACAATTTCATTATTTTTTTATATGCAAATGTCCAGTATTTCAGATGGTTTTAAGAAAGGTATGAAGTTTTCTCAGAGAGGAATCTAGTCTGACAGCACAACCCTGGGTGACCTGGTCTAGTGGGAATGTCCCTGATGACTGCAAGGGGGCCAGACTAGATGAGTTCTATAAGGTTGCTTCCGGCCAGAATAATTCTATGATTCTATCATAACTTGTTTCTTTTGCAACCATACTTTGGGCAGCAGAGTGTATGGGTGTCTTTTCCTTCATTTCAAAATAGGTAGCTCTCCCATCTTTATCTTCCTTGACAATCAGTCACTAAAGCTTGCCATCCAGCTTTTCATTATCGTATGTGTCTTCAAGGCCACCTCTGATTCACACTGCTATTAATACATTGGAAAGGAAAAATATTGCTATTAACTCAGGAAGCCTTAGAGCTACAAACTTCTGGATATTGGAGGACTATTCTTGGGGAAATATTATCATAAACTGATTCTGCTCTTATATCCTTAAATATGCTGGAAAAAGACATGGTGCTACATAACCATTTGATCTAACCTACTGCAGTCATTTTGTTGTTCTTGGAGTTCATTTGAATCAAACCATTTGTTTAGCTTAATACACTACTCAACTTCTGGCTTAAAGATTAAATCAAATGTCTTTTATATCATGGATTATAGCACAGCTAAGTGTACACAGACTGCATCTTACATAGATGAGAAAAGTAGCTTAGAAATGTTCCACATTCATTGATGAAAATATAAGAGAATAGCTTTTTTTCAAAAAGCCAAGTATATGAGCAAGAATTAGTAATCCTATATGATGTACTTTTAACTACTTCATGAAACCCAGGAAAATCTCAAACTAGAGGAAAGTTTGTGTATTGCTCACAGAATTCATTCTTAGAGATATACCCTGGTAACTACCATTCACCTCAGAACACAGGAAGAGCCTTCCCTTCACCTTCTCGTTGTGTGAAAAACAGACACACAGTTGAACAAAGTTCTGGTCCGCTTCCTACAGAGAATCTTTTGTAAAGCAAGTATAGCAAAATTCTCTTAGAAACGTTTAAAAGTTGCAAACCATGTCCAAGTGATTGTAACCAGGAGCTAAAAGGTTTCGCTACTTGCATGCAATCACAAAGGGCAGAAACAATGCCACAAAAGCAAGAGTATCACTCCATACGAAATCAAGTTCTGAGGGCCCAGCTAAACCCCGTCTTGATTACAGTAACTCATTTCCACAGCTACAGGTGACAGGTAGACCAAAGTGACCCATGGTCATAATGACATTCTCACATTCAAGAGGACAGAGGACATAACTGCTTCATGTTTGCAAACAGTGCTGAACAGTATGATTAAAAGTAAACAAGGGCAAGTGCTAAGTTAAAAGAAGTGAAATCAGGGGCATAACTAACATAGCTAAATGATCCCTTGAGCACAGGAAAAGCAAAATGGCTACTCAGCACAAAAACTCCCTTCATATAGATAGACAGGACAGACACAGGGTACAAACTGAGGTCTGTTCAGCCATGAGCATACCATGGAACAGGAGCACAAATGCATCATAATGAAAAGGGCTTATTTAGCCTACAACAACAACTGCAAAACCCACACCTTACTGTCCTTCAGGATGGATTTAGGAAAGTTTTTATTTTATATTCACTACCATGTTGTCTGGATATCTTTTAAAATGTCCATGCTTACACAAGCCATATTTTACTTCTCTCTCATACAGTCACTGTCCTAAATGTCTCTTTTTGTGTCTGTTTTCCACATTACTTTTTTTCCAAGCATTCAATAGTATATTCCTCACCCACAATATAAAATGGGCAAGGGAGCAAAAGGTAAGATTTAGTAGAAGAGTTATACCTTCTACCTGGAAAGTGGCAAGTGACTCCATTGTTTAAATGAAAGAAGATAAATTAAATTAAGTAAAATGACAGACACCCCTCTCCTCCAGTGTATAACTCCTCAGGAACACACAGCGGCACACAACAAACTTCCCATTATTCCACAGTTTCTAACAAGTGCAACCCACATGGATTCCACCCCATTATGCAGAGAATCCTGTAGATTATCCTAAAACCAGGAATGCACATGGGTTATTTGCATGAGTAAGTCAGTAGTGGAAATGGAGCTAAAAACATATCCATTTTTTCCATCTACCAGTGCAGATACTCTACTATAACTGACTGGAATTAAAAAAGAAGCTTACATAGGCAAATTATTTTCATAAGTGACGTTTAGGAGTCATGAAACAGTTACCGCAGCTCAAGAGGTATTTAAGCATTAAGATAGACTGGTAAGATTGGGAAGAAAGCTGGTATGATTATGTTCATTATTTGGTCACTAAAGCTTATTAAAGGATAGAGCTCCTTCTTAGGTCAATTAAAAAAAAAAAGGGCAAATCAAATTTGGAGAATTCTTGGGGAAGGGACAGAGAACAGAAGAAAGAACTCTGCCATAAATCTATGGTTTGTGTACACCTGAAATACCAGTTGCGTGTATTGTCCCTTCCTCCTAAGGAACACAAGGAAGGACACAAAAACTTTAAGACAACCAAGGATGACAAAATGTCTAGAATGTATATGCAGAATGTTCCACTTGTGTGATAGTGAAGGAGAAAGTAAACTGGGATTGCAGTCTGGGAAAAAAAAAAAAAACCACACACACACACAAAAGTTGGCGAGAGTATGACATATGACAATCACATCATAAATGACATAGAGAAAATGGGTAGGCTTCGAATGTTTACTCTACCAGTACAAGAGCCACAGGGCACCAAATGAAGCCACTAGGAGTCAGGTTCAAAATGAGCAGAGGTAATTCTTCAGATGATGGAGAACTCACTGCTGTAAGTTCACTTGAATTCAAAGGAATATAGAGCAAACTTAGAAGTTTATTAAATACTAAAAAACTCCATCTGTCTCAGGAAACCCCTGAGCTAACTGAAGGCAGAAAGAGTATTAGAGAAAGCATATGTGCTTATTTTTACCTCTTGCATGTTTCCTACCTTTCTGTCTGTGTGCAATAGTTGGGCTAAAGGGAAGGGAAAGTGCATCAGCAGCAGCCTTTGAGTTTTTCCGAATTTATAATCTCCCCACAGCACCTGAAATATGTAGAAAGAAAGTGCTGCAACAAGTCCTTCATCCATGTAATAGAACCCTGATTACTACTGTGTGCCCTAATTAGGCTCTGCTATTAATATGTACAATTAAACAAGTTCTGTCCACATGCTGCACAGTCTCAGTACAAAATAAGAAAGGGAGAAAGAGGGTAGAAGTGCCTTTTTGTCTTCAGCAGAACTTGATTACGGTGCACCTGAATGGACTGTAGATTTAGCACATTGTCTTGGAACATTAACATGTAAACATCATGTGCGGAGAATCATTCTAAATCCATACCTGGTTATGTAAATCCTGTCAAGCACAAGTGCTTAGGTAATCAGAAGTCCTACTGATAAACAGGCACTCCTTAAGTGCTCTGAACAGTAATGACAGACATGAAACTCTGCTGCATTCTTACCACTGTGTGCATTTACACACCTGACTCTAACAATGAAACATCATCGGACTGCATCATAGGAAGTCTAGTGACACTGCCAGTAATTAAAGCTGTGCAACATTACATTTCATATTTTCAGCTTCTCATAACATTCTGGACTGAAATTTATCACAGTTATTTGCTGTGCTGTACACAGGTTATTTTTTTTTCCATGGTTAATCTGCAATGTTCCCAAGGACAATGCTAAGGAAAGTGCATCATTTTGCCTGCATTGTAAAAATCCGTTGCTCCTTGGTGATCAAAAATATAGCAGAGTCTGACCTGTATGTCAGGAGGATCTTCAGCTTCTCTGTGAAATTCTACTTCAGTTTGATCAAATTGGATAGTTCTTATTAGCTAACGTCTTCCAATCTAAGAGAAAAATTATTCTCAAATCTCATTCCACATGTTTTAAGAACATCATCTACTTTCACATCAACTTTCAGCTCAGTTATTCTATGACTGTCTTTTAATTTAAATAGCACTAACCATTACCTGGAGATTACAGTCCCTGACTCGTGCAGTTCTGTCATATTTCTCATATTTCTTCCAGATGACTTCCTTTCAAACTGCATTTTATACATTTTTGGTTCATCATCTAGTTAAAACTAATTTTCCAGCACACATGTGACCTGAACAAAGCTACCTAGAATTTTCTAAAATATAATGCAGAACCTTACACAATCGCATAGACATTTCCCTATACCACAGGATATAAGAATCCCTGAGGTGGGAAGACACCTTCAGATATTCAACCCCTAATATTCAAGTAGGATCAGTTGGAGCATGTTGTTTAGAACTGTGCCCAGCCAGATCTTTAATATCTTCGTAAGTGAAGACTACAACCTCTCTGGGTAGCCTGCTCCAGTGTTTTACCACCTCAAAATAAAACAAGAGAATAAAAATTTCCTATGTTTACATAGAATTTCCTGGGTTCCAGTTTGTGCCCATCGTCTCTTGTGCTGTCACTGAGTACAACTGTGAAGAGTCTGGCTCCATCTTTACTCTCTCCCATCAGGTATTTGTACATATTGATAAGATTCCCCTGTTCAGCTCTTCTAAGCTGAGCAGACTCAGCTTTTTCTTCCCCTTAGGTGCTCCAGTTCCTTAATAAACTTCGTGTCCCTTTGCAGGATGAATCCCAGTCTATCCATATCTTTTA
Source organism: Eubucco bourcierii (assembly GCA_013396675.1). NCBI lineage: Eukaryota > Metazoa > Chordata > Aves > Piciformes > Ramphastidae > Eubucco > Eubucco bourcierii. The sequence goes on from VWZE01008846.1 coordinate 397,382, forward strand.
TGGGTGGGAGTTGATTACAGACCATCTGATCAGGATGGGGAAGCTGATGGTGCGTTCTACAGATTGCTGAAAGCAGTCTCACAATCACAGGCCTTGGTTTTCATGGGAGACTTCAGTCACTTCACATCTGCTGAGAAGGCCACATAGCCAGGTGTGCAAGGAGGTCCCTCCTGTGTAATGATGATAACTTTTTGACTCAGCTGGTGGAAGGGCCAACAAGGAGAGGTTTAGTACTGAACTTAGTAGTGACTTGCTAAGTACATGATCTTTCAGCTGATACCATCACAATGCACTTTTGCAGTTCAATAAGCTGCACAGTCCAGTTATTACAGATCTTATGTTTTGGGGGTTTAATATCCTCTAATTTAGTTAATGCTTTTTCTGTGATTTCCTTTCAAATGTTTCAATTAGGGTTGATCACACTGACTGAGTTTTCTTTATCTGAAAAACCTATTACCAAGGGAAAAACCACTGTGGCACAATCAACTTTTTTGTAGTTCATTTTAATTCATTTTCTCTTTGTCACCTAGTTTTTAATTCCTCCTTCCTTCAAAATATGGTCTAAAACCTAGCATGTAACTGAAGTCAGACTGTAGTTAACCATTCACAATTTTCCTTTTCAAATAACAGATGCTGTATTTTCTGGTATAGAATTAATTTTTTTTATGACTTGGCAGATGATAAAATTATCAGTCATGGAATTTCAAAAATAACTTCTCTTAAATTATTTCACCATCCTAATTTAAACAGACTCAAGTCAACTTTTTAATGTCACTTGTTTGGTCACTTCTATGTGCATTCAAGGCCAGGTTGGATGAGGTCTTGAGTAACCTGTACTAGTGGGAGGTGTCCCTGCATATGGCAGGAGGTTGGAACTAGGTGATCCTTGAGGTCCCTTCCAACCTTACTATTCTATGATTCTTTGTTTCTATACAAGTTTTTTTTTAAACTATCCTGTCTTTCCCATAAATCAGCTAAGAAATCATGTCTGATTTACAGAGAAAGTGGGAACTTAAAATTGGCTTTTGTGCCTCAGTACTTCAGTACTTTAAAGTAAAATGCTGAGAAAAATGGTCTCGAAAGTCCCTAATTTCTACTAATCTAACTTTTATCCCATCCATGATCTCTATAATAGAAATAATATTTCCATTTTGGTCTTGGTGTTTTGAAATTGTCTTAGTTTAAAGCAAGAGAGATGCTCTCATTATGTCTTAAACCACCAAAAAAAAAAAATTAGAAGGAAATTAATAAACCTAATATGCTTCGATAATATTTTTATAGAAATATTTAAAATAAAAACTTTACCACACATTACACAGTCATGATGAAGCATGGAATAACTGTTCATCAGTTACACAACTTGTATTTTTTTGCCTAAAGAAAAAAGTTTAAGAAATATCATGCTACCATGTAATTACAGTTCAGTTACATACAATGCATACACAATAAAGCTGAATTAAGAATTAAATACTAGTTCTTACAGATTTTGCAATCTTCATATTTGTCCCTCAATATTCAGACTTTATCTCATGAACGTATCACTGAAGAAGTAATTAAATTTATCTTTCCCATTAGCAGTAAGATATCAGTTATAAACATCTATGCATACTTTGCTTCGGTTTCCTAAAATACAGTTTTACAGCCAAGAGAACACTGTAATGTCAATGGAGAAAACACATTGTTTCCCCAGGAACATGCTGGAGCATGTGCCAACAGGCATCGCCTGACAAACTTAGAAGTGTTGTGATATCTGACATTAAGTATCAAATGGGATGATAAAAAAAAAAAATCTTTCCTCATTCTCATGCAAAACAGCACTCTGAAAATAGATGGAAAGGGTAAAGAAGAAATGTTGATAGAATAACCACAACAAACACACTGTTCTTTTGAAGATACCTTCAAAACTTCCTCTTCACTTGCAATTGAAAAAAAATTGCAGTCATCAAGAATTTCAGACTGCTCTGTCTAGTTTTCCTTGTCTCTTCCTGCCTCCAAAAGATACTGAGATACCCTAAGCACTAAGATATGCTAAGATGATGCAGATCAGTTCTCCAGGAAAGGGTTGTATTTATACCGTGTTCAGATATGTACAAAAACAAATAACAGAAGACATTAGCTTTTAGATTATCTGGTGCTGACCCTTCAAAGAAAACTAATTTTGGATATTATTATAATAATAATTATATATTTTGCCAAACAAAAGATCCATGAGGAGTAACTTACATTCAGATGAAATTGTGGCACTTAATCTAGCTAACACTAATTGCCTTCAGGGAAAAAGGACATGCACAATCATCACATGCCAGTGTTTGTACACTAGAAGACCTTTTTATGCCAATATGAGCAACAAAATCAAGTACAATCATTTCTATATAGATGAACAGAGAAAATCTCCCTTATTTTCAGGTAATGGCTTCCATAACCATTTCTCTAGTCATTGCTACAGTCATCAGCCTAGGACTCTACTCAGAAGTATTATGTCTTTGTTTTTCCTTTGAAAAGATTTTTTTTTTTTTTAATAATAGTTAAAAGGAGACTAAAGGCAAACTCTTATGTGAAGGAAATATGTGTTGGACTTAAAAATCCAGAGTGCGACACTGGCCTTGCAACACATCCTTCTTGCTGACTGTTTTAAACTTTAAGTGTCATGGCCAGCACTTTCTAACACACTGAAAGGTTCAGTGGCTACAACATGACTTTAGGTTTCTCACCTAATCCAGGTGAGATTTTGACAATGTGTTTCATTTTTTTGATGCTTGTTTTCTGTTTTAGAGGGTTCTTGGTATTCCATTTTCTGGTGGCTTCTTCCTAAACATAAACCACTACTTCAGTGAAACCAGAGGAAGAGTCGGCAGGATCCATGGACTTCTGATCCAGGGTTCAAACAAACACATATACACACTTCACACACTTTAAGTCAATTTTTTTCAAATCTGTTCCCCAATCTGGATTACAACACAGCTCAGAAGACAGTACACTGTGCTTTATGGAGGTGGTGATGCACCAACTCTGTGAGAATCGCCAATAGGAGGACAGGAATATCAGAGTCACAGAATAGTTTAAACTGGAAGAGATCTTAAAGATCATCTTGTTTCAACTGCACCATTTTTAAATAGGTAAATTAATATTAATATGTGAATGGATATTCTTATTAGCAACAATTTTTTAATTTTAAAATATTTTGTCAAGATCTCTTGAAAAAAAAATCTGCCAAAAATGTCACTGTTAATACACCCACACATATCTGTGTACACGCAAAATTAGCAGGCATTATCATAGAATCATAGAATGGCAAGGTTGGAAGGGACCTCAAGGATCATCTAGTTCCAACCGCCTGCCATAGGCAGGGACACCTCCCACTAGTACAGCTCACTCAAGGCCTCATCCAATCTGGCCTTGAACACATCCAGGGAGGGAGCATCCACAGCCTCCCTGGGCAACCTGTTCCAGTGCCTCTCCACCCTCATTGTAAATTATGCTCATCAGCGCAACATGCTCATGTGCACTTTAAAGACAGGAACGATATCTGCGTTTAATCTCATACTGTTGGCAAAGGAAAATAAAGAAATTACTATCTTAATGATCATCTTTTCAAATCAGCAAAATAATGTAGCATATTAGAACAGTAAATCAGAAATTATGATTAAAAGGTAATCAAAACTTGGAGGTCCAGGATTCTCTGCAGTCTCAGATAATCACTCAGATAAAAAGGAAAAAATGTGGCATTGAAAAACAGTTGGCCCAGGTCTTGCTACCTACAAACCACCTGTCTAATCAGAGTCTAACACAGAGACAAAACCAGATATAATATGCTCTATGTGAAAGTACTGTTGTCTGCTTTGCACTCAGGCTGTATGAAAATTCATGTAGACTGTATTATCACTTCACAAAATCCTGATTAGACTCATACATTTCCTTGCTGCTGGCATATCTGAATGGTTAGAACAGGAGAAAAGGAAAAAGAGGTGTTTGATTGACTAAATTGTTTTTGAGAATATATAATTCAGATAATTTAGTCTTGCTTAATATTTAAATGTAATTTTTAATTTTCAGATAATAAGGAATTATTGTTTTCAAAATCTCCCACTGTGAAAAAAATGTAACAACACACACACTTATGTGTGTGTACGTATATGTATAGTTCGGTTTACACGGGAAATAAAATATTTCTCTCCCATTTCATTCCATGCCACAAGTACTCCTCCCTTGAAAGAAACACATTATCAGTATAAGGTTCATCATCTCCCAGGGCTGAACTCCCAGGCCAGAGCCCCATTTATCCTTTCTCACTCAGATAAAGTGCCTCCTCTCTGGAGGTGTTCAGAGTCAGGCTGCATGAAGCCTTGAGCAATATGGTCTAGTGGAGGGTATCCCTACCAATGCCATGAGGGTTGGAACTAGATGACCTTCAGGGTCCCTTTCAACCCAAACCATTCTATGAATCTGTGAAACTGCACTAGAAATCAAAGGATCTGCTAACCGAAGTACAATATTCTCACAGACCTCTCCTCCACCACTGAAATAATTTCTTTGAGAAACTAAACACTCAGAATTCAGAAAAACAAGGAAATAAAAAATACAAAAGAAATTAGTGAGCCATTTTCATTGACTACTAAACCTACATAGACTATAACGCATATACCTATAGCACCCTCTGGCCTCCAGAATAAAGGGAGTTGATGGAAAAACTAAGACTGTTATCCTTACCCAGGAATTACCCAGGAATGAAAAGAGGGGACAGTGAATTTTCACTGTGTGACACTTTTGTCTCTATAGAGGAACCCTGCAAAGTGATTTTTTTATTTTTTTTTCTGGACATAGTAATCCATAGTAGGTAATTATACAAAATATAATGGCAAAGACTTTTTTCAGTCCAGAGACAGAGATCTTACTATCCACAATTGCCTATTTTCCCACTTCTTAATTCCAGGTATGGTTGCAATAATAACTATAAAGGACACAACTAAGAACCTGTAGATCTCTCTGACATGCAATTAAAAGTTCAGGATTCACAGATTGCATCAAGTTGGAAAGGACCCTCAAAGGTCATGTTGTCCAACCCCCCTGCAGTCAGCAGGGACAACTCCAACTAGATCAGTCTGCCCAGGGTCATGTCAAGTCTGGTCTTGAATGATTCCAGGGACAAGGCCTCAACCACACCCCTGTGCAACCTGTTCTAGTATTTTGCCACTCTCATTGCAGAGAACCTAAACCTACCTTGCTCCAGTTTAAAACCACTGTCCCTCATCCTATTGCCATAAGCCCTTCTAAACAGTCATTCCCCAACCTTTCTGTAGGTCTCCTTCATATATCAATGTGTTGCTCCAAGGTCTCCCTGGAGCCATCTCCAGGCTGAACAGCCCAAGTTCTTTCAGCCTGTCTTCATAGGAGAGATGCTCCAGCCCTCTGATCCTTTTTGTGGCTCACCTCTGGACCCACTCCACCAGGTCCCTGTCTCTCCTGTGTTGGGGGCCCCAGAGCTGAACACAGTACTCCAGGTGAAGTCTCACCAGAGCAGAACAGAGGGACAGAACCCTCTCTCTCAACCTGCTGGCAACACTTACTTTGACACAGCCCAGGATGCAACTGACCTTCTGGGCTGTAAGCGCACGTGTCCAGTTTTTGTCCACCAGTACCCCCAATTCCTTTTCTGCAGGGCTGCTCTCAAAGTCACCATCCTCCAGCCTGTATTGATATCAAGGATTGCCCCAACCTAGGTGCAGGATCTTGCACTTTGCTTTATTGAACCTCATGAGATTCTCCTCAGCCCATCTCTCCACCCCATACAGGTCCCTCTGGATGGTATCTTGTCTTTCAGCCTCATCAATCACACCCTGGTATCATCTGCAAACTTGCTAAGGGTGCACTCAATATCTCTGCCTATAACATTGATGAAAATATCAAACAGAACAGGTTCTTGAGGGACACCACTTGTCACCCATCTCCATTTGGACATCAAGGCATTGACCACTGCCCTAGGATAATAGAAGGAACAGTGGGACTGAAAACCTAATGCTTTGTGAAGTAAATTCTATTTCTGATTCAATTACAGTAATACTACAGAAAGCACTTCTATTTCTCCAACAGTAAAAGATGTTGCTAAGGGTACCCAGACAAATTAACTGGCCAGAGAAGAGATGAGGAAGAAAACAAACAACAAAAAAACAGAAACAAAACCAAAACCAACCAACCAAACAAGCAAGGATGGCTAGAAGTGGGGGAAAAAAAAAAAAAAAAGTCACAACTTGTATAAAGGGTCTTTTCACCTGAGGAGGAGTTTGATACAGAAGTGGTTTTCCAAACAGCTAGAAATCTTTTTTTCATAGTAGACAGACTTTTAAAGATAAAAATAAACTGAAGCCATGATGTTAAAACATTCAAGGATGTGTCTGTGAATAGAACAGCTGTGCCCAGTAATACTCAGACAAGACTTTGCATTACTACAGCAGTGCCAGCATGAAGATATCAAGAAATTTGGTGACATTGATTAACTAAAGGCATATCAGAGTCATATTTTGTCACCCCGTGCCTAAGTAGGAAGTGGCAATGGAGAATCCTCCAAGGAGTCACACAAGAAATTATCAACAGTCGGGGTTAGGGTCAGGGGCAATGGGTCATGAATTGCAAAGAACAAGACATAGGCAGAACCTATGCATGTGAAAAAGACTCAGGAAGCTCACTTCTGAGTCCTGTACTGCAGTTAGACAACTGTTTTTCTGCCCATACACTGGACACTTTCAAAATTATAATCTAATACAATGACTTGTGTATCTGAATGGATTTTCTAGAATATAATTTTTGCCTTGAAATTTGCTTAAAGAATTCAATCTTTTCCAGTGGTCAATTGTCCCCTCAAATATTTGCACCTTTTTCCAAGCTTTTGACCCTACTATGTTTTCATCTGCTATCTCAAGGAGATTTCTATCATCAAACTATTATTTGTATACAGAAATTAACAAACCACTACCATGTATAAGGTAGATTACCTTCAACTTAATCTAAGTCAGATGTTCTGGAGCTCTCCTACAGCACCAAACTATAACTTTTCCAAAGTGAAATCTTTTGAAGCACATATAGTATAAGCCTGAGGTTCCTCAGCACCAGCTCTCTTGCTTTCTCTGCCTGTGCTGTCCTGTTGCACTTCTTTCTAATGTGGACACATCCATAATATGTCACGACAAGCTAAATGTGCAGTCTTTATTTCTGGACCAATCACCTTACATGTGGTCAAAATAAAACATGAATTGTTTATTTGAACTAAGTTAACCAAACTGTCCAGATTACCCTAAAATAAGGTCCTTTCTTTTCAAGGAGTATTTTACCCTCGTTAAAGCAGTGCTTTCATATTTCTTCTTCCTTCCCAAACATAATTTTCACTTTCTTCCCCAGCTGAAATACTTCCCTCTGCTCTCCATAGTGAACCACAGAATCATTAAAGCTGGAAAAGACTTTTAAGATCATCAAGTTCAACTACAACCCAAACACCGTGACTACTAAACAAAATCCTGAAGTGCCACATCTATGTGCTTCTCAAACATCTCCAGGGATGGCAATTCCACCACCACCCTGGGCAGCATGTTTGCCTAACTAATATGGCTTTGCAGAATGAGTTCTAACAAAAAGTGCCAGAACAACCCTTTAATAACTTAAGTAAACCACAAAGAAATCAACAGTGAATGCATATTTGAGAAACATGCAGAATATACTTCCAAGTCTGAAAGGAAAGATGTTGAGGAAACAGAGGGGCAGGAAAAGCCAAGAAGTGTCTCTCCAAAATGAACTTCTTGGTGTATAACATTAATTTTGCAATAATAGTATAGTCATTGTACGGAGGAATATTTACATATATGTATGTATATATATCAATTACAAAAGGAAGTCTATGTCTTTCCCAGCAGTTGTTAAATTGCAGAGAAGAAAGTAGTTGTTCTCCAAAGGAAAAAAAACAAAACAAAACAAAACAAAAACAAGGAACAAAACTGTTGCTTTATAGGTAATTCCAAGAATTGCAGCTTTGTGATTCACTTCTGTCACACAGATTTTGTAGCAGTTTGATTTACTTTGAAGTGAGAATGAGCCCTAGAAATCGAAGGCTATTGAATTTAGATGGTTGGGTTTTTTTGTACTATCTGAAAACACTTTTGCAACCAAAATCATATTTGAACCATAAAATTAATCAAATTTTCCTAATCCATTCAAGACTGTGAAACAAGTCAGAAACTCCTTCAATGTCTGAGCCATTTGAACATTTCACTGTTTTGATTATACTCTTCTTCCCTGTTCAAGAGAGCATGTCCAAACACTCTTGCCATTTACATCAGTTGTGCAAGTGATGGAGTTGGTAGCTGCAGGCTCTAGAGAGATCTCCAAACAGTCTCTGCCTTCAGCAGACCCAGTCATTGAGAGGGCTGAGCACCATCCATGAAAGAATCATCAAGCAGTATGCATGCAGAGAGCTACCACACAGGACAGACAGTGAAGTTTTGGTCAGCAGTGCTATCAGCTGAGAAGGCGCAGAGAGAATGAAGGGACAATGAAGAGCCTAAAGTCTGAAGTAAAGTAGAAAGCAAGCAAAAAATAAAACAGTGACAATAAGAAGGAAATTAGCAAGAGTTGAAAAGTGGTAGCTGTCAGCCAGTAGAAAGTTCATCAGCAAAGGGACTAAACAGTTTCCTCCTGAATGACAGAATCAGCCAGGTTTGAAAAGAACTTCAAGGTCATGAAGTCCAACCTATCACACAACATTATCTAATCAAGTAAACCATGGCACCAAGTGCCACATCCAGTCTCTTTTTAAACAATTCCAGGGACAGGGACTCCATCCCCTTCCTGGCAGCCCATTCTTCCTAACATCCAGCCAAAACCTGCGCTGGTGCACCTTGAGGCTGTGTTGCCTCATTCTGTCACTGGCTGCTTGAGAGAAGAGACTGATGCCCACCTGGCTACAACTTCCTTTCAGATAGTAGTAGACAGCAACAAGGTCCCACCTGAGCCTCCTCTTCTTTACTGGCTAAGTAATCCCAGCTCCCTCGGTTGCTCCTCACAGGGCTTGTGCTCCAGCACTTGCACCAGCCTTGCTGCCCTTTTCTGAACACGTCAAGCCCTTCAACATCTTTCTCAAATTGAGGGGCCCAGAACTGGACACAGTACTCAAGGTGGGACCTAGCCAGTGCTGAGTATGGGGGCAGAAGGACTTCCCTGGTCCTGCTGGCCACACCATTCATGATAAAGGCCAGGATGCCATTGACCTTCTTGGTCACTTGAGAACACTGCTGCCTCATGTTCAGTTGGCTGCCAACCAGTAACCCCAGGTGCCTCTGCCTGGCTGCTCTCCAGGCACTCTGTCCCTAGCCTACAGCATTGTATGGGATTGTTGTGACCGAGGTGTAGAACCTTGCGCTTAGCCTTGTTAAATCTCATGCCATTGGACTCAGGCCATCTGTCCAGCCTGTCAAGGTCCCTCTGTAGAGTCCTCTTATCCTCCAACAGATCAACACTTGGAATCATCCAAGTGTAACTTGGTGTCATCTGCAGACTTCCTAATGGAGGACTCAGTTCCCTCATCCAGATCATCGATAAATATATTAAACAGGATTGGGCCCTGGGGCATGCTGTGATTAGTAACTGCAACCTTGTGCTAAAGAGAAATAGTATGCAAACACATAAGGAACAACGCTTCAGCCTGTACACTACAACTTGCAACAGAACGGAATACACCCTTCCAACCTAAGACAAGACAGAGAGCATACCACCAGAGATCTTCACAGCAGCACTGGGAGCAGTTCAGCTGTGCCAGTGGTGAATTCTTCTGCTTCCAGGACAGAGAAGGTTCCACATCCATGCAACATTACATCAAGTTTTCACTACATGTACTTCCTGTGTTACATTCTGCAGGAAAGATGGACTCATCAGCATGCTGCAAGGATGGAGGAGCCCCCTGTGTCTTGCTTAGGCTGTGCATCACATTGCCTTATAAACTGACTCACAGGTCAGAAAAACAAAACAAAATATAACACAGACAGCAGACGGGAGGGTTTCTTACCTCACAGGCTGAAACATCCGTATCAACTAAGACAACAAAGATGTTGGTTCAAATTCATATCATCAACAGAACAGAAAATTAGCTTTCCTGCTCTGGTTGCCAACTAAAGATGAAGAAAATTGCTGAAACCAAACAATCAAGTTCTTTTATAAATTAAGATTGTATTGTAATTAAGGACTCCCAGAAAAAGCTAACATACTCCAAATTTAGAACACATCACAGAGAGGTGACTTACTTTGTTATTGCAATTTATCAGCAGTTTTGATATAAGCAGCACAGCATTCTTACAAGGAAAGGAGATAAGAAGAAGGGTTTGCAGAGTAGAAGTGATAGAAGGAAGAAAGGAAGAAATGGAGAGGAAAAAAAGCTGCTGTCAAGTAGGAAATTATGTCAATGTTCTCATTTGCCAAATGGGGGTGAGTTTCATGGCTTAAAGCTCATAAGACTTAATGATTTTCCAAGAAGCTATGAACTCCGACAATACAGAAGAGCGAACGCATTTTGTATTGGCTCTTTATTTCATGTGTAGTATTTCTTTATGTCCACACTGACTGCTTTCAGGGTAGCAGTATCAACAGTTCCACTAAGGTAAAGCAAACAAGTCACAAAAAATTATGAAACACTTTATCCACGTTTCCTTAATTCCAATATCATAACTGAGAGATTATACTAAAAATAACAAGCAAGAAAAAGATTGAGTTAATGTCTACAGTCATAATATTTGTTACGTATCACTTCAGAAGTACAGGTATTTCCTCAAAGTAGGCTGCTTTAATACTAAAATGATACTCCAAGTGAATACAATGCCAAGAATACTGACTTTGATAATGCAAGTCATTCTTCAAAGCATAAACTGTGGGGAGAGATGGTAAAGACTGAAAAAGGAGGCCATAGAAGAAAATAAGCCAAGAAAGGAAATTGCTCTACAGATGTGGGATGTGTAGACAAGTAGGGAAATAATATATAAAGGAGAATGAGTGATAAGAAAGTGAAAAGCAAGATAAAAGTGGTCATAAAAAAGAAAGCAACAAAGACTAGGGCATAGATCCAGAAAAGCTCTTATGTCCTGAACTCCAAGTAAAGTATTAAATATATGAAGCACACTACAAATAAAATTAATGATGTATTTTGCAAGACAGAGGACTCCATAATCAATGGAAGTAGCAAATTGAAGAACAACAATATCTAAATAAAGAAGAAAAATGGTGAGTAGAAGACCATTCAATATTAAAGAATCTTTAGATAGCCTAAAAATACACAGAAATGAAAAGACAGTAATTTAACAAAGAAGTTTACAATCATGTAGATGCAACCACCCGACTGCAACAAAGTCTAAATAACATCAAGTTCAAATCAAAGCAAAGAGGATTCAAACTGATCAAGGGCAAACTTTTGCCTAGAAACTACACATGGTATTTGAAAGATTTCTAAGCATATTTTACTGGCTGTTGGGAAATCTGTAATTCAGGAAAATACTATGGTTCAAAAACAAACAGACAAAAAAGGCAAAACAAAATTTGCTTTGCCTTTGTTTTGGAAGATGAAAAACAAGTGAAAAAAAATAAAATTAATAATAGCCTGGGATAAATAAAATTTTATGTTCTTGAAGATAATGGCAAGCTTCTATACATGCTTAAATATGCACAGAAAACATTTTATAAAGGGAAAACAAATATAAAACAACACTTCAGGAATTCTAGGCAATTCATAATTGAAACAAATGGAACACAAAAGTATGGCAGCAGTTCAGGCAGGGAAGGTAGCTTTCAAAAATATTTAGGGAATAAAAAAGAAAGCTAGTGTGGGCATCTGACAATTCTTTAAATGAACCACCGGCATTCTTAATAACAGTAATACCAAAAAAACCCCACAGCACCATGCAGTCAGGAAGTTTGAGAAATCAAAGTTTTGATTAAAAATTAGAAACTAACATATCAACTAATAAGGTTATGTAAGTATATTGTGATTCCTCTAAAACTGACTGAATTAATTCAAGATATTGATCTGATGAGCATAGTTATTTTGCCTACTGTAAGGCAAAGTAGTCTGTCTATACGATTAAGGTGCACGATGCACGAAACAAAACAGTCATATATTAAAAGAAAACTGTTTAGTAGACTTTAAAAAATATGAAAGTGTATGGAGAAACATCAACAACCAAGCACGTCCTACAGCAATGTACAGGTTGTGCTTGGTGGCTGTATTTTTTTTTTCTTAACTCTGCATCACGAATGCAACAATAACAGCCTAAGTAACCAGATGTGCAGAAAATACAATATTTGGAAGAAATAAAAAATTTAAAATACTATTTTTAACAAAAAGAAACAACATGGAAATTTTTATGACCTTCCTTCAGGAAAACAACATAATTATATTACAGCTAAATATAAAAGCATGTATATTTGGGGGAAAGGGAGAGAAGAAACCATGTGTTAGACATAATGCTCTGTCCAGGAGAGACAGGACTGACAAAGACTTGGACTAGTACCAGACAGTCGAACAATAGCTGCCAATACTGCTCTGTGCCTGGAGGGTTAGATTCATCCTCATGTAATAGAGCTCAGTAGGGAGAAATGCAACAGCAGGAAAAGTCACATTTGCCACTGTTTGTCACTGAAACATCATCTACTGTGATAACACTTATGAAAGCAAGAAATCAACAGCACTTTTTAACTGTACAGATAATTGCCCATTGAAAAACTACTCTGTTCTTGTCCAGACTGAAGGAAAGAGCTCCTATAACTCCAAAAAGATTGCAATTTGGAGAACTCCTATAGGTTCTACTACACAGCAAATCAGTCAGGATGGTCAGAGTAAATCTTTTCAGCCACACAAGCTCTGAAAACAGCACTGTAAAAGCCCTGTGCTTGTATTGTAGAAATTATCCATAAGACAATGCTACAGTAGAAGAATGTGGTCCTAAAGGTCTCCCTCACAAACCCTCACAGCACCCAGGTGTCAAGAGTCAAGAGTTCATCATGATGAACAACAAGACCCAGTGACATGAAAGGCCTAAGAACTACCCCTCAGAGCTGTCTACTGCTGCTGAGACTATTCCATCTTCCTCAGGTGGCTGCAAGTGCAAGAGGCAGGTCACTTCATTGTGACTACATTTTCTTCAAATATGTGCAACCCTGATCCTGGCATATCAAATTCAGTAACCCAGTCATGACATAAATCAGAAAGAGAATGTCATAATGGAGGGTTTTCAGAAAAGAAAACATATAGGCTAGTAACCTGTCAGCAATTAATAAAATCACTAGAGTATATTTAGTCAAAGTATTTGGTGTATTTTAGAGTATAATATATTAAAAAGGGGATGCATGATACAGCACAACATTTAGAATTGTTAGCAAAAAACACAATGTACCTGTCAAAATACATTCTTATTAGTGGAAGATATCCAACTGCATGGCACTGTTAGGGGACAGGAGATTTCATGGAGGAAAAACTCACTGAAAGACACTCTTAAAAAAAGACAGAAAATTAAAACAAATTTGCACAGAGAGGAATGGTTTTTAGTATTTCTGATTTCTTCAACTACACTGTGGCTGGTGCCTGGCTTTGTATTCTACAAACCTCAAAGATGAGAAAAAACAATTTGATAGACAAAAAATGCTTCTATACAAACAAGCAAATTTCAAAGTTGTACACGACTGCAAAGCAAAACCTTTAGAAGCTATCAATGAATGCTTCAGGGATCCACTAAATATATAGCCCGCAAGACAAGCAAATAATAGTTTCATAGCTTCCAAAAAGCACATTTGTAATATCAGTCATAAAGCCCTTAAATTAAGCACCTATGTAGGAGCAAGCAAAGCCAACAACTCCCCTAAAACACTGGCTGATATGAAAAGCAAGCATTGCATAGAAACAAGAGACGTTGCTATAAAGGAGCTAGTAAGTGGACAAATAGAAGGGTAAAATATTTGTAGGTAGTACATAGAACATGTTGAGTGTTCCTGAGCAAAAGCACAGAAAGCCAACGCAGTTTCTAACGTAAGAAGTTATTTGAAGCAGCTCTTCAAAAAAACTGAAGTTAGTGTCTTGAGGACAATAAAAGGCAAAAAGGACCATAAAAGAGAAAATAAAACTCTGGTAGACTAAATATAAAAATGCAATAAGAAAAGCCAAAAAGGTTTGAGAAATAACTTGCAAGAGGTTGAGTTGGGGTTTTTTGAGGGGTTATGTAGCCTTTTTTAAAGTATATCAAGATCAGAAAGGCTGCCAGAATGTCCAGAGGTCTGAAACATAAAGATATAAAAGCTGCAATGAAAGAAAATGAGGCTGTAGCAGAAAAACTAAATAAAGATTATTCATCCATGCTCATAGCAAGGACCTTAAGAGAAATTCAAACAGAATCTTTCTTAATGGAGGTCATGGAAGGATCTGCCTGAAAGTTAATGTCAGTAACGAGGGGAGTAGATAAGTCCCCAAAGAGAAAAATTAGGAGTCACCAGGACTAGACAGTTACTTCTGGAGGAACTCAATTTTTCCATCTTAGAAGTACTTGGGAAAGGAGGGAGAAGTAAACCTAAGGTAGTTGAGATCAAGTAGCCAGACATCTCTATTGGATAAATTAAGTGAAATTGCTACAAGGAACACCATTAGAGCACCTATAAATACAGTATGTAGAGAAGTGTCATCATGCGAGCCTCCCTAAATGGATTTCTACTTTGGAGTCAACACAAACATTAAAATAAATTAGATTAAATAAATCAACAAATTCAGCTTCCCAGAGCTCCCAGAAAAATCGAGATGCACAGACACAGCCCATGGGGCTAAATAACTGGATGAAACCACAATATTAATGGTTAGAGTGTTTTCAATGAAGGAAGGCCACAAGGGATGTCTTTTGGGTAGTGTCTCTGCTATTTAGTATTTTAAGAACAGACCTGGAAAAGAGGGTCAATACTGATACAACTAAGTTTGATGATACTGTGCTAGAGTAGTAAGGGTGAGGGCAAGTGCGATGAGTTGGAAAAGGATTTCACAACATAAATTAAGTGATCAAATCACAGCCAAAATTCAATAAAGATCTGAAGGCTGAGTATATTAAACAAATTATGGGTAAAAGTGTGACTTATTTAGATTAAAAATAAAATGAAAAAAAAAAGAAAACAAAACCAAAGATGAGAGGAAATTGAACTACTCTCTGTAAATACATTAGGCATAAATATCAAAGGATTTAAGCCAAAGAAAGCAAGCTGCCACTGCAAACAAATTTAATATGGAAATTACAAGCTTCTCAGATGTGAGAGAGGGGTGAAACTCTTGATCAACCTCTCCACAGGAGGAAAAACAACCTAACTGGGCTTTAAGATAAATGTGGATAAGCACTGCGGACAAGTTACACAATCCGGTTGCTATGACAGCTCAGTTCTGGGTTAGCCATCCAGCCTAGGCCGGATGCAATAAATGAAAATAAAGCAAAAACTTAGCAGCATGTAGCAGATGCACTAAGACTCATGTCTATATAGAAGCAGGTCCTAGCACGTTCCTTATGCAGAAATAAGTTTCTGCTTACAATGTCATTGTATATTTCTGCTTCTCTTTAGGCCAAGAGAAGCGAGTTGCTTTGCATGCAAGCAGCCTTGGAGGTAACTAACAGTAACTCAGTTGAAAGTATTGAAAGTATTTTTGAGCAAGAAAGAATACTCCATTGTTATCCAAAATGTCTGCTTTTCCTTTTCATTATGTTTCTATGACAGAAGAGGTAGTTTTAGGAGTGAAGGTCCAGTCTTTTGCAAGCAGTAATTTCACTTGCCAGAACAGATCCAGTGCCGAGATAAACTAGTGATAGGCTGGTTAGCTAGTACAAGGAAGGCAGTTAGTTAATAGAAATATGCTGGGTCTATGTTACTGGTTCTGTTCACTGCAACAGAAAGATTTTGAAGTGATTTCCCCAAACTTTGAATTAGCTTGGTTTGCAGAGCAGTCGGTATGTACAAAAAACATATTCCTTTTCGGAGTCATTGATACTGACATCTCTGCTCCAGAAGTGTGTCAAATGCACTCTGGACCCTCATGGGGGCATTAGGGTCTGAACATGAGAGTAGTTCTTTGGGCAGTCTCAAGCCATGTGCATGCCATTACATGCCACCCAGGACATCAGGACCTCACTGTCCCCTCACAGAATGGGACATTCACAGAGATGGACACCAATGACCCTCACTAGGAAGGCCATGCCAGGAAAGCAAGGCACCACAGGCATCCTCCTACCTCAACCCTAACCCCCAAGTGGAGAGACCTAAACAAGCCCAGCATTTACTAGAAGACACTAGCTGTTTTGCATGGCTTGTATAACACCAGGCAGTTGATCTGGCTTCTCTTTGTAATGTATGCATTTCCCAAATGCAAAAAGTTTACCTTGAACATAATGAGTTGTTCAATGTTTTCTCTCGTTTTCAACCATCTACCTTACCAAAGGTCAGGTTCACTGAATAGTTTGTCTTGCTTCAGTTTAATCCCTGAGGGAAGAAAGATTAGTTGCTTGTGCTTGTGCCTATTCCTCCTTTTAAAAAGGAAATCATAACTGACTCCTTCTCTGGAGACTTTCGATATCTGTCTGGGTGTGTTCCTGTGTGATCTGCACTAGATTCTATGGTACTTCTATGATTGGAGTCAATGATCTATGGAGGTCCCTTCCAACCCCTAACATCCTATGATCCTGTGACTTATCACCTAATTCATAAAGTTTCTTGAGTCCCTCTTGACTCAAATTTCTCTAGCTTTTTCTGTTCTATTTTTAAAAGCATTTCTACAGGCACATCCTTCATGTTGCTTTGTTTTCAGGGGGAAAAAAATGAATAAAACAAATCAATATTTTTTTAAAAGATAGCTTTTTATCAAAAGCCCAAATGGAAGTATAAAAGTAATCTTTTTCTGTCATATATATTCTAACCTTCTGCTTTTCTCTCAATTTATTTTTTTTGTTTGTTTGTGATGGACATTTTCATACAAAACTGTGCCAGTGTGCAACACCAAGTACTTTGTTAAGACGCAGACTATCCAAGAAAACAGGGTGCTAAGGAAATAATTACAAAGTCATACATTTCATATGTTCACAAAATTACAAAATTTCATTTCGGTGGTGCCTTTGGTGTCCTCCTGCTTTGAAGTGTGCGTATGTGTGTGCATGTGTGAGATTTTGTGTGTCTAGCACACCAACATATAGAGAAACATCACTGAAATGAGTCATGTTTTATGCAAAGGAGCTTCTCAACAGGATATAGCAACATATATGATAGATGAGGACAAGAAGCAAATCCACAAGAAATGTGTCAAGTTTAAATCACAGGAAAATCTTAGGCTGACAAAGCAGAAAAATCAGACTATCTGGAACAGAAATATTATCACTCCTTATTCTTGTGAATTGTGCCATCAGTTCTTAAATGACCACACGAAAGAGTCCATATTCAAGAGTGTCCAGACAATGTCTCAATGCCTGTGGAGAAAGTGTCCTTCAGACAAAGACAAAGGAAGCCAGTACAAGTAGAAATGGAATGATTTCTTGGGATAGTGGGGACATAGTCTGGCATCAGTTGTGGATATATTTGCATCCTGGGCAGCAGCACAGCCTGAGATTAACGATATTGTGGGACGCATAAGCAGGTTGTTGATTTATAACAATATAGCAAGAGGAGCCTACAAACATCATTCAAGTCCATTACCTCAAAATCAGTGATACCAATAAAATGAGACTTGGCCACAGAATGCTTCCTATTGTATCACTGCAAAATGATTCTATTTGCAAAGACACTGTCAGTTTATGTTGAAGTATATATATAAGGCAAAACAAAAGCAATGACACTAAAGTTACCCACAAACTTTCAGAAGACAAAACAAAAGCTAAAGAAGGTTTTGACTCTCAGCTGGTTTGGGGTTCAAATCAACCACTTTGAAAAAAAAAACTCAAAATTCAAATCTGAGAAATTTTAGCTTCATGGTGTTTATGTTTAGCTGTCATAGATGATTTAAAGACTGAATAGACAGTTGTGATAGACCACAAGTTATATTTTAACCTATAACTGCTGTGCTATTGAAAGCCATAAAAGTTATGAACAAAAGCTATTTAGAACTGAATAGACACAACAGTAATAAGTCTATACAGAAATGTATTTGGACTCTTAAAAAACAAAGTGTTTTAAATAAGGCTACATAATTCCAGTCTATTTTCTTTGCAGATTATTCTCTCTTAACTATTCCATTTTTTAAGATAACCGAACAGAAGACAAATGGTAATCTTATTACCTGCAGGACTTTGCATTTTTAAAAGTGAGTTGTATTTGCACATTAATAAAAATGTATTAAATCCTAAAAAGAAAGATATTTTCAAAATCTTTTTTTTTTCTTCAAAAAACCCCAGCATGTTTTATCATTGAAACTCCAGAGCACACTTACATAGTGAATTGACAAAATTTAACCTTTTTCAGTAATGGTAACAATAGAAGCTACTTAAAAAAAGAAAAAAAAAATCAAGAGACAACCTGAATTAGAGGTCTGGGAAATTATAATTTACTGTATTCTACCCTGGCAAGGCCACATATGGAATATTGTGTCCAGTTCTGGGCCCCTCAGTTAAAGACAGACAGAGAACTGCTTGAGAGAGTCCAGTTCAGAGCCACAAAAATGGTTAAGGGAGAGGAACATCTTCCTTACGAGGAGAGCCTGAGAGAGCTGGGGCTCTTTAGCTTCCATAAGAGGAGACTGAGAGGTGACCTCATTAATGTTTATAAGTATGTGAAGGGTGAGTGCCAAGAGGATGGAGCCAGGCTCTGCTCAGTGATGCCCAATGACTGGACAAGGAGCAATGTCCGGAAGCTGAGGCATAGGAAGTTTCATGTAAACATGGGAAGGAATTTTTTCACTGTGAGGGTGACAGAACACTGGAACAGACTGCCAGGGGGGTTGTGGAGTCTCCCTCTCTGGAGATACTCAAAACCCACCTGAACACATTCCTGTGTGATCTGCTATAGGTGATCCTGCTCTGGCAGGGAGGGTGGACTAGATGATCTTTGGAGGTCCTTTCCACACCCTAACATTCTGTGATTCTGTGGTTCTGTGATATGAAAAAAGGGTTTATTTCAGATCAGAGAAATCTATAAACTCCAAAAACTATAATACAGAAATGTCAGCCATCTAAAAAGCCATCAGAATTTTTAAAATATATCTTATAGGGATAGTAATTTGTTTAATATACACTACAACTGTTTTAAAATCTTCTCCTCTGGTTCTATCTTTTCTCAGACTGGTTACCAAGCACCGCCTTAGAGCTGCCTGACTGAACTGATACAGATTGTTCTCTTTGGAATGCAAGTTGTTTTTCCTAAAATTGATTTACTCTTGCAAGGTGTTCATACAGATCAACAAAAAAGTATTGTACACATTTCTTCCACAGCAGTAGCAATGCCCTCCCAAAATTTAAAAAAAAAAAAAAAA
>VWZE01008846.1:416912-446561 GCA_013396675.1 Eubucco bourcierii
AGGGAGGTAATACACGGTCATATTTTTAAACTGTTATTTCTTCAGGGAAAAATACTGTATTTACATTCCAATTACACTATTTAGCTAGAAATGGAAATGGCCTTCTGAGTCACTGAGCATAATCCTTCCTATCAAGCCTTCAACTCCTGCAGCCAATACACTGTGCCTCTCATAAACAGGGACATGTCCCAGCCTACTCCTTCTCTGGAAGGCTGAATCCATCCAGATTTCCAGTTCCAATATGAATTCATTAATCTGTTTGGGTTTGTGTTAGCAATAGTTTTCAGGAAAAGTATCTGTGGCTCATTTAAAAAATAATTTAAAAAAAAATTAAAGCAAAATCATCACCTACAGCAGTATGGTAGAAAGACTTAAAATCATCTTTCCTAAACACAAGTCAAATTATTACCTCTTGACATTTTAATTTAAAATTTATATTCATATGTTAATCTGAAAGACATTAAATGAACTCTCTACACATTCATATTTGGCAACTGCATTTTATATTTTATACACATATAGAGAGATACAGTTTGCACACACACACACACACATATATATATATGGGGTTTTTAAAAATAACTTTCTTTTCACTATTTTTGTACTTTCATTTACAACCAAATGATTTCATGTTTCCCTGCACCACTCACTAGGCCTCTAGACAATAACCCCACATACAGCATACGAGACTGGGGCTTAATTTTTTTCTGTAGCCTCCTAGGGCTCCCATGAGACTTGCTTACAATTCCCTTCACTCTGCATACTCTGGCATGGCCATTGCAAGCTCCTGTACCCCTTCCTCAGCTTCTGGAGATTCCACAGTGAGATTCAAGTAGAGTAGCAAGACACATAGAGGAACTCAGTCCATGTTGGCTCTCTCCCTTCATTTTCTACTTATGTATTTCCCGTAGTATTTTCATAGAACCATAGATTGGTAAGGTTGGAAGGGACCTCAAGGATCATCTAGTTCCAACGCCCTGCCATAGGTAGCAACACCTCCCACTAGTACAGGTCACTCAAGGTCTCGTTCAATCCGGCCTTGAACACCTCCAGGGAGGAGGCATCCACAACCTCCCTGGGCAACCTGTGCCAGTGCCTCACCACCCTCACTGGAAAGAACTTCCTCCTAACATCCAGTCTAAATCTTCCCTCTGCCAGTTTAAACCCATTGCCCCTCATCCTGTCTTTACAAGACCTTGTAAATAGTCCCTCCCCAGCCTTCCTGTAGGCCCCCTTCAGATACTGGAAGGCTACTATCAGGTCCCCTCGAAGCCTTCTCTTCTCCAGGCTGAAGAACCCCAACTCTCTCAGCCTGTCCTCATAGGGGGGCTGCTCCAGCCCTCTGATCATCTTCGTGGCTCTCCTTTGGACCTGCTCGCACACTTCCATGTCCTTCCTGTGCTGAGGGTTCCAGAACTGCACACAGTACTCCAGGTGGGGTCTGATGAGAGCAGAGTAAAGGGGCAGAATCCCCTCCCTTGCCCTGCTGGCCACACTGCTCTTGATGCAGCCCAGGACTCAGCTGGCTGTCTGGGTTGCATGTGCACACTGAAGGCTCATGTTGAGTTTTTCATCAACCCAGATCCAGATCATTCATTTCATTATAAATTTTCTCATTCTTTTTCTATTAGTGTCTCCCCCAATCACCGTGCTACACTGCAGTGCTTCAGGAGGCAGTGCAAAAGAGACGTGGGGTTAGAAACTACTGCCAGAAATAACTTTGAATAGCTGTGAGGAAGAGATGAAACAGAAAACCTGCTCAACATTCACAGCTGATTGCTCGTCAGCAATATTTCAGGTGGCATGTGTAGGCAGTGCCAGCAAGACATGCATGGCCATCACTCCAAATGAATGATTAATGACTCAACTGAGGCAATAGCATGACAAGGTCTAAAATATGAGAGTGACAATCTAGGATTAAAATCCCCATGTGACTTCTGATCTCCTTTCTTAAGATGGGGACTCAGGTTCACAAGACTTAGTGTTAAACTGTGGGAAGCTACAAGGAATCCAGGTCTGAGGACAGGTCTCAAAATTCCTGTAATGTGTATGCTAGTATTGTGCAAACTCACCAAGCAAGGGCAAAGAGGAAAAAAATGGGTTAGTACTTTTTTTTTTTTTTAAGCAGTATGAGCAATCTCATCTACTACACGTTTCACTTTACCAACAAACCAAATGATATAAACTTTAAAACAAGAAGTCTGTGAGATTTGTACCTAAGTTTCACTGAGTTTGCATAATGACGATGATTTTTCCTAATTGTTTTCAGTTCCTAAGTCAGGTACTTACACATAGATCCTATTATGCTTCTGGTATGAATTTTTTTCAGCACCTATGATAAGAGGAACTGCACTGCAAAAGTAGCATACTCCACTATTGGTCTTTGTACTTAAATCTAATCATTAAGTGAAATTTCTCTGTTCAAAACAGGCTTTTAGGGAGAGGGGGGAAAAAAAGAAAGAAAGATTTCAAACAGTCCATCTAATGCTTGGTCATTAGGGTATAGATCAGCAACAAAGAGAAAATAATGTGCAGCAATGGCCTCTGCACCTCCAAATGATGCAATACAGGGTCCAAGTCACAGGTCATGAAAAGAAATTAGGAGTTTCCAGTTTAATTACATCTTTCTCGCAAATAATTGTTCTCAATGTTTTATAGAATATCAAGGTATATCAGTTATGATCCAAATTTAAAATAAGCATTTGAAACTTAGAAGCAAATTCCAAAGAAATTATACGTAATTTGGAAGAAAGAAGAAAACTAAACAAAATCAAAATAAAAACTAAAAGAACCCAACAATTAAACAGAAAAGAAGTAAAAAAAAAACTATATCCTAACAGAGTGGAGAAGGACTTTTTAAAATAATTATCCAAGGGAAAAAAAAATAGTTAAATTAGACAAAATCACTATGCAGTAGTATTTACCAGGTAAATTTTATCTGCTGGGTTTAGAACCTTTCTTAAAAACCTGAAAGACACGATTCTCACTTTGTACCAGGAAGAGCCTCTACAACTGAATGTCAAATCTCACCAAGCACAGGATTTCAATATCATACAGTACAGATATTGCTCATCATTGACTGAGATCAAAATACAGCATTTCACTTCATTCATACCGGTAAAATGATACACTGCCTTGTGTACATGACTGCTCTTTAACTGAATTAAGTCCTTTTACCATTATGTCTCAGCCAATTGACCAAGGCACCAGCATGTAATTTCAGATCAATCTGTTTACAGTTGTCCTTCTACTTAAATGATCAACATTGGCTGGGGAGAGGGAGGAAGGGGGGTGGGGGAAAGGAGGAGGGACATCACATACTTCTTTCTCAACAGCAGCGTAAGATATTTAACATCGGATATACCACACATTAAAAACAAAGCACCACTACACCTGAAATATTCCTTATTAATCTTAAAACATACTTTAGGTCACATTTGGAACATCTTTGGTTTGTTTTCTGTTGCCTTTTTAGGCTTCTCAACAACACTGTAGGACACAGGAAAAAAAAGAACATAGTAAGAAAAGTAACGTTAGAAAGAGAAAAAAAGTAAACCTTTTTTTTTTTTTTTTTTTTTTAAATCTAACTTCTAAGCATTTCCATAGGTACTACTAGGTGTGCCCAAAAAAGGTTTGGGGTAAAAGCAGCATTTAAAACTGAGTGTGAGAGACAGAAACTGCAAAAAACCAAGAGTTTTTCCTGACTTACATTGATCCCAGCAGGCTGTTGCCATTCCCTCTGCAGGGCTCTCACTGGCCCAGGAGATCACATGACATGGGGAACCAAAATAGAAAAGTCTCAGGAGCAAGGAAGCTGAACCAGAAGCACATTTGCAAGAAAAGACATATTGCAGGCACTGTAACACGCCCTAAATAGAAAAAGGTGATGCATGCAGACAGCAACCTAGGCTGTACTGAAAAACGAGCAATGCCTTCCACCCTGCAGCGTGGCATCAGCCACCTTTACGACGCATGAGGAATGTTCGCTGCCATAAATCTCAGCCCGTGTCTATACGAAACTAAACCTAGTAACTACTCTAAAACTGCTCTAATAAATCTCAGCAAATTACCATACCTTAAGGAAAATAAGATTGATTAAACTTACAGTTTAAAAATAAACTCATACCGTTGGAACCATTTCCATCTTCAGGCTGAGGTTTTTTGTAGTTTGTTTCTAGAAAGGAAGTTTTTTGTTTTTTTTTTTTAAAAAAGCAATGCTCTCAACATAATTGAGAGAGCTGTAAACACGTTTTCAAGATTGCTTTCAGTTCTTCGGCAAGTGAAAAATACAGTAGCAGACTTAAACAGTAGTAAAATATGCACCATAAATCTACAATTATAAATAAAATGAAGATTCAAAGAATGAGAGGTATAAGCTGAATGTTAATTAGTGACCAATGCAAGTTCTATACAACAATAAAATATAGTCTGATTTCGAAGTTGCTGCCTAATTATCCCTGTTAGAAGAGCAACTCTTGCAGTTTCATAAAGATTGTGGAAAGCGACTTCAGCAAAATACCGTAATTAGGATGGCAGGAAATACATGATACCTTTTTTTAACAGTTAACTTTCTCATCATTTAGTACTTTATTTGAAATTAGATTACTACCATTTTATGTTCTATGAAATGTCAAGCATATCCTTGTTTCTAGTGAACACCATGAGAGTTATTGCAGAAGGTGGTTTTATCAAACGTTGCAAGCAGCAGTATGAAGGAGACCATGATCAAGAAAAAGAGAAACAAGCTACATATTGTAACAGGAAAAGGACAGGAAATTTTTGTTGTTGCCGTTATAATCTCTAAATGTAATCCTTTTCACTTTGCAGTAATGCAAATGGCTCACAAGGGGTTTTGGATAAACACAGGAGTAAAGAATACAATGCAAAATCCCGCATGGTAATTTCCCACTGTGCAAGAGAAAATAAAATAATATGAGGAGGAGTCAAGAAACTAAATTATTCTCCTTTCATTAAAAAAAAAATTGTAATTTTTCTTAGTAGTAGAATCTTAGATATTTTCTTTTAAGTATCAAAATATATACAAAACTAGATAATACCTTCATATTGTTAAACTAAAAAGATATTTTATTCTACATGATATCCCTACACTTAAACTGAATTTTTCACTAAGTGAGGTGGTGGTCCACACAAACATGGTAGTATCAAAAGGCTTTTCACAGCTTCCCTGTTCTTATTAATGCTCACGGAAGGAAATAAAAACATTAAATCAAAGCTGTAGAATAGAAGAGTGCATCAGAGCTGCTGCCATTGATGGTTTAAATATAAAGGAATTCTTTCCAAAACTCCTAAACCTGAAACATTCTCTTTTTTTGAGAGACATAGTGCATATTACTGTGGACATCTTTTCAAGTAGTCTATGAGGTACACAGTATTTATCAGTATGTCCTTAAGAAAAGCTTTGCTTTACTTCAATTGTGCCATTTTGCAAATAATGCAGCAGAACTGAAGCCAATGAAAGTTTCCCATTGATCATGATAAGATGAACTGAGGCACTGAAAGAAGCACATGAAACAGCAGATTCTCTCATAGATCTTAAAAAAAAAACTTAGTAAAGAATATTACCTTCAACTATTCAGTGATTTAAGAAGGTTGAACAGAAAATCATCAGTTGGATCAATTTTAGATGTAACAATGGGATGCTTTCAGAGAAGGCCTAGGTAAGTGCTGTTTTTTTCTCAGAGTGTTCTCTCTGTGCATCCCAAATATACTGCTAATCATCTCAGTAACCCAAACACATAGCTTATTTTTCATGGGTTTTGTCCTATTTTCCCACATCTTACTTTTCAGTTTCAGATTAGGAAAGCTGCAAAACACATGCTGCGGGAGCTGTGCTACAATATTCCACCATAAGTTACTCAGTGGAATAGAAATGTAGTAGTACAGGAAACAAGCCTACAGGCAAAGATAATGAATCAAATGGCTAGAGATATGCCAAAGTAGAGAAAGAAATGTACTCTTGTGGGGAAAGCATGAAGAGGAGCAAGTACACCATCTACCAGACAGAGTAAAGAGCCTTAGGTAAAAACAGAAAGTGTGCCAGTAAATCCTGGAGTTTACTGTGAAGTGAGAAATACATGAAACAGTAGAATATTTGTTTGCACAGCTAGAAACAGGGCATCAGATCTGTGTTACTCTGCATGTCTGCTTCCCCAATTTTTCGTAACACTGATGTATATAGAATCATAGAATAATCAAATTATTTAGGTTGGAAAAGACCTTTAAGGTCAAGTCTATCCAATAACCATGAGCTGAGCCCACCACTAGAACTTGTCCCTCAGCACCACATCTATATGCTTTCAAATGCCACCAGGGATGATGATGCCATCACTTCCCTGAGTAGCTTGTTCCAATGCTTGACAACCCTTTTGGAGAAGAAATTTTCCATAATATCCAATCTAAATCTCCCCTAGAGTAATCAGAGATCTTGCCCTATCACTTGGGAGAATACACTGGCAGCTACTTTACTGTACAATCTCAGTTCAGGTAGCTCTAGAGAGAACTAAGTCCTCCCTTGAGCCACCCCTTCTCTAGGATAAACAATCCCAGTTCCCTCGTAAGTCTTGTTCTTCTAGACCCTTCACCAGCCTCACTGTTACTTGTACTCACTCCAGAACCTCAGTGTCTGTTTTGTAGTGAGTGGCCCAAAATGGAACACAGTATTAGAGGTATGGTCTCAGCAGGACTGAATAATCACTTCTGTAACTCTGATGGCCACACTATTCCTGATACATTCCCTGATGCTGTTGGCCTTCTTGGCTTCCTGGGCACACTGCTGACTCATATTCAGCCAGCTGTCAACCAACATCCCTAGGTCATTTTCCACCAAGTAGCTTTCCAGCAACTCTTCCCCAGGTTGGTATCATTGCATGGTGTTCTTGTGACCCAAGCGAAGGACCCGACACTTTTGTAGTGCGTTACTTAAATAGGCATTCATCAAATGAGTAATTTGACTAATACTGCATTCTAATACTCAATTTATTTACTCAAATATTGTCCAATATACATCTATTGTCTACTGAAAATATAATAAGGACAAATATTAATATGTTGACCTGCTCTGATAATACATCAGACTTTTAAAAAAAAAGAAAACTTACTAGAAAGTTAAAAAATACTATTAAAAACAGTGTGTAGAACAGTTTTATTGATTTAAATTGCTAGAAATATGCATCCCTATTCCACCTTTTGGTTTGATTACTAAATTCTTGAGGTAGAAGAAACCAAGTATTCTTTTTCAAGCTGTGGGCTCCCTTATACAGAAAAGAGAATCAGTAGATTAAATCAATTTTCTAAGTCACTTCACAAATTAATAGAATATTTAACAAAATGCCAGGGCCAGCAAGTTATTCCACCTTTTGTTTAAAATATAGTATTTGGATACCTTTCACAATATCAATGCATTCTCAAACGGGTTTCCTTCACCATTCCCTAAAATCTAAACCTTACTGTAAATCACCATCACAAAGATTCCATATGGCCTAAAGGGACAAATTTCCATAAAGTTAGTGGAAAGTTTTAGTACAAATACAGAAGTAGATTAATAACATATTTATTCTTCAATATACACTCTAGTTGAGAGTTCTTGATTACTATAAAAATTATATCTTTTTTTTTTTTAAACTCTCCTGTGTATAACTGCCATGAACAATTTGAACATACTAGCAATCCTGGTGCTAAAATTGGCCTTTAAGAGCCTAAAGATAATCCCCTGTAACAGATGGCTACTCTAATTTATCCAAATTCATCACACATATGTCTGAAAATTTACTACCATGTGGTGATACACCTGAAATAAACAATAACATACATGTTACTCACAAACTTTTCTCCTGAAAAAACACCATCTGTATGTAAGATATTTAAGCTCATTTAATGACTTTCTATGACTGAATATCCAAAGCAGTGATATAAAACAAACAAAAAAAAAATGGAATAATAAAACCTAACCCTTCTACTCCAGGGATGACAGCTTCTACTAAAGATTTTTTTCTCCTTGCTTAATATTCATAATAAATTCTCACCCCTATCAGACAAAGCATCTAACAGAAAAACAAACACTAATTGAGTAATTTTGTGCTGTAAGAAGAGAATGGAAACAAGAGACATTTCTTAGTGTTTTCACACACATAATAACGCTTCACACATCAAAGACAATAGCTTTGCTAACGTTTTTCAGTTAGCATCCTCAATACACAGCCCGGTTGTATGCAGTCCTTATTTCCACCAAGAGAAATAGCAAAAAGCTGGGAAATGTGAGGTTTTATAGTATTATGCTTTAACTGCTGTGCCAACCATCAGGATGTCACCACTACCGTCTGTTCTGCCAAACTTCTTAGAATACTAGAGATCCACAATTCATATTATTTTTGAAGATTGCTACCAGATTATTTTTCAATTTAAACAAAGTAAGAAAAGTAAAAAGATGCATATGCCTTAAGAATTTTAAAAGTCCCTGAAATTTAACTTTGGATTTGGGTACAGGGCAAATTCCCTGAGACATTTTCCTGTAGTAACTGCTGTAGATTCAATCATTTTAATAAGGCAAGTCTTAGCCGCTTCTTTTCTGTCCCCTAATATTACTAATCACTTTAAACTCTGAACAACTGGCATTTAGCCTTTAATATAGCGTTAAAACCATATGGTCAGAAAAATATTAACAAAAGAGTATACACTAAACAACTACATATCTAAGGGCACTGAAACTTTTCCAGAAGATTTCACCTTCTTTCTTCATCACCAGCAACCAAATACATTATCTGAGCCTCACATTTCCCATATGACATTCAATAGCGATCTCATTGTCATCATTATCACCATCTGTTCAAGAAAGGTCAGGATTTATATGAACAAATTAATTCCTAGAAACATAATACTAGAAATGGTTTAAATCAGAAGGTTAAACAAATTAATTTCCTTGTTACAGCTGTTGAGCATTAAGAGAGACAAAGTCCTTCTATATCGGGGGCAGATTCACTTCTCTTTTAATGGGCTTTACAATGGCGTCAAGAGTACTCAGAACCTCTTTACACACAATTTTCTGTGCCCTGCCACTAAGATTGTGAGTATGTAATAGCAAATCAAAAATAAGTATTGGTTCTAACAGGCACCTGAAGTAGGTGGGTAAGCATGATTAATGTTGCATGTGGTTCACTTTGAAAGTGTCCACATACAGCATATTTTCTTTTCCTTTTAATTCAAACCAGAGTCACCTTTATTGGCTTCCACAGAAACTTAATTAATCCTAAACTGGAAACTTCTCCTAGTGTTAAAGTGATATTCCAGGAGATACAGGCCTATTTGATATAGTACACCTGAAAATCACTTCACTGCTGATGGAAAAATCCCAGAGGCCTATCCAGTTACAAGACAATTGCGATTTTTTAGCACTTGAGGCACAGATTAAATAGATCTTGTTTTCATACAGTTGCATAGGAATTTATAAAGCATGCATTTACCTGCATTGTTGGTTGTATGGGAGCTCCCAAACTCTTCTTTCCTAGCATTGCTGGTAGTGCTATCAGTCCCTCTGCACAGTAAGGGCAGAAAGAGTGCAGCAGCCAGGACATCCAGCAACACAGTCACCTCATTCATCTAGGTCCTTTCTTTATTCCTGGGGAGGCTGAGTTTTCAACAGCAACCCACACCTCCTTCCATCAGCATAAGGTATGTACTGTCCCTTCCACTTCAAATCCAACCCTTTCCAGCTCTACTATTTTTACATTACAGAAATAGAGCGCTAAAGGAGAAGAGAGGGTCCATACATAAAGAATAGTAAAAGGATTAAGGGAAAAAGTTGTGCCATTAATGGAGGAACTGATTAAAAAATGAAAGAGAAAAGCTCCCATCCTTCTCTTGCTCTTGTTCTCCTTCCAAAGCTTCACTCATATTCACTGAGTGTAAACTCAACAATTGTCATTACCTCTCACTACTTGCTTATATCCTCCTCAAAAGGAGAGGATGAGCTGTGACACACAGTCCTACACATGTGTGCAGTACCAAAGTTCAGCATACCCCTGAAACAGATTCCTGTGACTTCTGCAAGGTTAAAAAGGAAATATATACTATTGCCTAGAAACACAGCTGAGGCAACAACCTTTCTCCTAAGTGGGGTGAAGAGCCAAAAGTGTGTAGGTAGGCAGGAACCAGCAAATACCTGTATTTGTGAATCTTCAGACAACACAGCATTTCCAGTTTCAGCTGCACCACATCTGTTTGCTAGCATAGGCAGCCATGACCATGCATAAAGCTCCAAGTCTCTGCCTACAGTTTCCCTAGGCCCAGCACTCCATATCCTAGTTGTCAAACATCTAAACCTTTGGGATGCAGGTAAGAAAAACTAAAAGCACAAGAGGCCGAGTTTCTTTATAACCAGTTAAAGACTGCAGAATAAATTCCTAAGAGTATGCTATCATTGTTTGAGACAAATCATGTTAGTAATTTAGATTTGGCCAGCATACTGGCATGACATGCTTCTGTCACACCCTTCCACTTGATAGACTGAATTATCATAGATACTGAAGCTCTTTAATTTATTTTTGCTTTGAAGATTAGATTAAGTGAATAGCCAACAGCTCACACACGCACACATGCAAACCCTAGTGCCCAGTTTCCAAGAAAGGAGGTTTTCAGATAAACACCAGGGATGTGTCATTGCAGCAACCCTCATACACAAGTTACTTCTAGAACCAGTGCTGGAGAGCAAACCCACTCCTCTATGTAAAAAGAAATAAAGTTCATCAGGCAGTAGATAGCACAGGTCATACTGGTTCAGACAGCTGCCCCCAAGTGAGTTTCCAACACTACCCATAAGCAGATGTCTAGGGAAGAGTAGGAACAGGTAAGCATCCATGACATTTCTCCCCATACTTGGCCAGTCTCCAACTACTTTGTTCTATGGCCTTCCTGAGCCAGATGCAGCTTCTGGAAACCACAAGCAGAATATGTGTATGACTTTGGAGAAGGTTATTTGAGGAGAAAGAACAGGGACCTAAGAACTACCCTCTTAGTTCTAGTCTAACATGCTGTATTTTCAGTAAACACGTTCTTGAGAAAAATCAACCAGAAAAGCCAAAACTTAACAGAAAAACACAGAAGATAAATAAAACAAGGATCTTGTGTTCCCTTCTTAGTCCTATTTTGCAGAACCATTTGGCAGAATCAATCAACAAATTTATCCTTAAAAGCACTCTAGGTATTATCACATCTTTAAAGATTTTTTTTTCCTACTGATAAAAAAATAAAAAACACCTGATGCTTTTTTCTATGTGAGACAGCATATAAGAATGCAAACTGCTTTTAGAGTTTAATATTGATCTCTAAAAAGAAAAAAAAACAGTTTCTATAAAAATATGAATCAAACAAAATTATTTTGAGAAAAAAAGAAAATAAAAGAGAAAAGAGAAAAGAAAAGAAAAAGAAACATGCTGGTAAATTTACAAGGACATGCAAATCAATTTCTAAGTTTGTGGGACTGTGCATTCTCTAAGCAGTAGGAAGCAGTCACTGCAACAAAGTAATGAATACTTCTTTAACATGCAAGCCAAAAATATTCCTTGAGTCTTGTGCCCTAAGTAAAGAACCTACAAGAAAAAGTACTGAGCTGGATCTTGTCCTTACCAACAGGAGAGGCTGGTAAGTGATGAGAAACAAGGGCAGCCTTGGCTGTAGCAACCACGAAACGATGGAGTTTAAGATCCTCAAGGTGTCAAATAGAGTGCAAATCAAGCTCAGTACTCTGTATTTCAAGAGGGCAGACTTCATTCTCTTCAGGGATCTGTTTGGCAGTATCATACCATAAAAGCCTGGAGGGAGGCTGAAAGCTGGTCAATATTCAAGCAAAATCTCATCTAAGCCCAGGAGCAGTGCATTGATAAATGAGGTGCTCCTGGAATTAACTGGGGGGAAAAGGAGGGTCTATAAGCAATAGAAACAAGAACAGGCTAGGTGGGAGAATTACAAAGTGGTCCAAGCAGCCAGGGATCAGGTTAGGAAAGCAAAAGCGTGGCTAGGGACATAAAGGGGAATAAGAAGAATTTGTTCAGGTACATGAGGGACAAAAAGGCAGCTCTGATGAGACCTCACCTAGAGGACTGAGGTCAGCTGTACGGCCCCCAACACAAGAGAGACATAGACTCACTGGAGTGGCCCCAGAGGAGACCCATGATCAGAGGGCTGGAGCACCTGCCCCATGGGGACAGCCTGAAAGAGCTGGGGCTGTTGAGCCTGGAGGAAAGAAGGCTCTGAGTGACCTTATAGCAGCCTTCCGGTACCTAAAGTGGGCCTACAAGAAAACTGTGAAGGGAATTTTCACAAGGGCTTGTAGTGATAAGAAGAGAAGGAATGGCTTTAAGCTTGAGAACAGTAGGTTTAGACTGGATATAAAAGAAAAATTCTTTACAGTGAGGGTGGTGAGGCACTGAAACAGGTTCTGAATGCCCCCTCCCTGGAGATGTTCAAGGCCAGCTTGGATGAGGCCTTGAGCAACCTGTCTAGTGAAAGGTCTCCCTGTCCATGGAAGGGGGTTCAAGCTATATGATTTTTAAGGTCTGTTCCAACCTAAAGCATTCTATGAATCAATAAGTAGTTATTTGGCTGATGGGAAACAAGCAATCCTTGTTCTTCATTTGTATGAATCTGTCTGAAATAAAGGTGAATTGAAGGGGTAAAAATACGTTTTAAGCTTATTAAACAAGTCAAATCACTCTACCTGAACACCGTAGCCATCTTCCTTGTGGTTTGTAATGCACCTCTGTCTATGAAGCAATTCCACCAGGCCAATGAATGAAACAGACTGATCCCATGAAGCTCAACTCAGGCAAATTTACTGAATCAAAAGCAACTCTTGATAGACTCACGTTTACACAGGAATCTATGAGACATACTGAATCTTTTGATGGCACACCACTTCAGCCATAATATTGCCCTTTTATTTAAATCTTTTTTCTCAAACTCAGTTATCTGCTTTTTGCACCCCATAACAAAATTGCCTGAATAGACAAATGAGCTCTGCAAGAGGGAAAGACACATATCTGAGCAAAAGTGCAAGGTGAAGTGATTTAAAGGAAAGAATAAAACAAAGGGAGAGGCTGACACAGAGCCTTATGTAACCAACCTTGCTGCTCCTTGGCTGCCAAAATAACCAGGTGAACCTGGTCAGCACCAGCTGCAAGATCTTCCTCCATCACAGCCTCTGCCCACTCAGGTATTCCTTCCCTTGTGAGTGGATAGCTGTGGCAGCTGACCTGCCTTGGTTCTGGCAACAACCAGTGTAATTCACTTTTGCCCTTCTATGTCTGCCCTGAAACCTATAGCTAAATTCTAGCTAAAAGACAGGAAGTGCCTAAAAATTAAACTCACAGAAAAATAGAGGTGGGGGAAAGAGAAAAGGGAACTGTTAAGTCAGTCTTAATGTGATTTCTTTTTCCTTTTTTTTTTTTCTTTTTTTTTGTTATGTGTGCCCTATGGGTTAAATTCAGGTACGGAGTTCAGAGTTCAGGCAAGCTGCAGTTACTGAGCCATAAACTCAGAGCTTCTGATTTCACTGTTAGACAAACTGTTGCTCTACAGCTCAACATACTGCCCAGCTTGATGACCTAACATACACAATTCAGAAATACTGCCTTTGAAATCTTAATGAGTTGTAGTACTAATAGGCTCTTTCTCCAATACTACCATAGTTTATATGTTAGACAGGCCAAAGAGCTAAACAAAGAGCAAGATCTGTGTATTTCAGCAAGTGCAGTTAGATGATGTAATTCTGTCTTTATGCTGTTTTCTTCCCTTCTGTCATGTATCTTACCTTAAAATGAACTTCTTATTCTTACATGTTCCAAATATTTGGGGTTTTTTTCCCCCCACCAGAACTGTCATTCCCCATGACTGCCAATCCTAAATATCAAAAAGTTATATCTTATTTCAGAAAAGAATATATATATAATTTTTTATTTATTTTTTTAAATATATACATGGCCTATGTTTGAGGATGTTGAGTTTTGGGGGTTCAGGTTTTTTTAACCTAGCTCCCTTTTTTAATTTACCTTAGGGAAAAATTTTCTATATCATTTCTGCATTTGTGAAGAACATCTTAGATGAAAAAGGAACATAATGTCACCACATGACTCTGCCTATTCTTTTAATTAACAAAGTTTTCGTGACATGTAATTTGCAATAAAAGCCTGAGGTCTGGGCCTCTGTGTATACTTACCAGAAGCCCTGGCCTCCTTCTATGGCCTCCACATCCCACCTCAAGCTCATTTCTGAAGCCACGTCTTCACACCTTCTACTATTGTTTCTTTGTTTCTTTCCAATCCATACCCTTGATCAATTTTTCTTACAAATCAGCAGTGTAGAATCTTCACTCATTACACATCTCTCCTGCCCTAAGCTGCCTCTTTCCCACTCCAAGAGGAGGCAAGGTATGCTCAGTAAGCGTTTGTCCTCTACCTCCAGGGCCCATATGTCTGCCCTTTCCCCCCTGCATTCTCAAATCCTCCCAGCCCTCTGCTACTCCTTACCCTGTTTCTGGAGAGCAGAAACTCTTCCCAGCTCATCCAGGATCATTAAGAAGCAGATCATCTCAAGCACCATCACATGGCATGCACAGGACAATCAGGTGATCAAGCCCAGCCAGCATGGATTTATGAAAAGCAGGTCCTGCTTGACTAATCTGGTCTCCTTCTATGATAAGGTGATCCACTTAGTGGATGAAGGAAATTCTATGCAAGTCTTCCACCTAAAATTTAGTAAAGGCTTAACACCTTTTCTGACAGCACTCCCCTGGAGAAATTGGTTGCTTGTGGTTTAGATGAGTCTGTTGTTTGCTAGGTAAAAAAAGTGGCTGGGTGGCTGGGCCCAATGAGGGGTGGTGAGTGGTGTTAAATGCAGTTGGCGACTGGTCATGAGTGGTGATGCCCACAAGAAGCTTACCCTTCTTGTTCCTGGACCATGCAGACACTGAGTCAGTGCTTACTGTCACATTTTGCTTAATCTCCTAGAGCGGAGGGTATTTCAAGGCAGATCCCAAAGCACTGAGCAGAGTGCTTTTCTGGATATCACTAGGAAGAAGGAGCTACTACTGCATGGGAAGGATGCCTTCGGTCGGGAGAAAGCATGAAATCTCATCTGCTTGAAAATCTAGTAAACGTGCAATACTGTTTAGTCTAAAAGCCTGGATAAGATTAAAGAGTCATTTAAACTTACTTCATTGGGTTTTATTCATTTTAATTCAAATTTATTTACAGAACTTAATTTTAATTAGTGATTCAGAGTTAGACTGCACATCAGCAACGATGTTCAAACCAAAGCTGAGCCTGAGTAACATGAAGGATGAGAGTTTTCTCCACTGTAATGAAGAAAGGAAGCAAGGGTGACACAGAGACCAGGAACAGGAAAAGGAAGAATGAAAAGGATGAGAAGAATTCTGTTTACTTTAAGCTAATGGTCAAACATCTGTGAGAAATGTGCCAGGATTTTACTTTAAGCAGAAAGTAGAAAGAGCTGAAACAGAGAAAAAAAGAAAAAAAAAAAAAAAAAAAAAAAAAAAAAAAAAAAAGCTGTGCTTTGCTCCTTCCCTTCCTTACACTATTCCCAGGAGCATTAGAAAACAGGAATTCATTGGGTGGAGAGGATAGTGTAGAGAAGTGCTGAAGACTTTGGGGGAAAGCCTATGGGTTATTGCCAGATTTAAGGACATTTTTGTTTGTTTGCTTTCCAGCTGTAAAGATGATAATTAGGAAGAACAGAACAGCTTAAGAGAAAAAAAAAATCAGAATAACGTGCTTGCATAACTGTTAACAACAAAGAATTTTCATATCCATTAGTCATTGAGGATAATGTTAAACTACAACTATTAGAGATAAATACTTGATAGATTATACCCTAGGGCACTGTTTGAGTCAGCCAAAGCAATCTTTGGCTTGCTGGTGTAACAGCAGAGCAGTTCCAAGACACTGGGCACTTCTTGGCACTTTTCAAAAAATATCCACTGTAATCTGTGCACATCAATTCATCAGAGACGGGAAGTAAAACCTCAGAGGACAACACTTACTGAGGGTTTAAAGACTGGTCATTATATATGAATTTGGATTATAGAATCATAGAATGATAAGGTTGGAAGGGACCTCAAGGATCATCTAGTTCAAACCTCCTGCCATAGGCAGCAACACCCCCCACTAGTACAGCTCACTCAAGGCCTCATCCAACCTGGTCTTGAACACCTCCAGGGAGGGAGCAGCCACAACCTCCCCGGGCAACCTGTGCCAGTGCCTCATCACCCTCACTGGAAAGAACTTCCTCCTAACATCTAGTCTAAATCTCCCCTTTGCCAGTTTAAACCCATTGCCCCTCATCCTGTCATTGCAAGACCTTGTAAATAGTCCATTCCCAGCCTTCCTGTAGGTCCCCTTCAGATATTGGAAGGCTACTCTAAGGTCTCCTCGAAGCCTTCTCTTCTCCAGGATGAAGAACCCCAACTCTTGTAGCCTGTCCTCATAGCAGAGCTGCTCCAGCCCTCTGATCATCTTCATGTCCCTCTTCTGGATCCGCTCCAACACTTCCATGTCCTTCCTGTGCTGAGGGCTCCAGAACTGTACACAGTACTCCAGATGGGGTCTGACAAGAGCAGAGTAAAGGGTCTCTAGATTTACTAAAAGCCTGTGAAAGTATCAAGGAATGCACCTCAAATGTGGTTGAAAAGAGGGTTTTATCCTCTAATGACTCTGAAAAGGTTCAGGCCAGTCTGCATAGCTTCTGTCACCACCCAAACTTAGGTACCTGGTATTAAAGAGTCCACTGTAGCCAAGCTTGCTCTTCAACTCATCCCATTTGAACACCATGAATACACTACGAAAGCTTCTGGTCTTTTAGCTACAACCTTTGGGATAACAGTCCTCTACCCAGCAAAGCAGCTCACACTGCAGTAACTGTCTGCATCAATCCTAAAGTTCACACTGGATCTCAGCTTCTGCAAATGCAGGACCACTTATTTTCCCTGGACTATTTGGTTCTCTGGTTGTACAACTAGAAAGAAAGGCCTGTCGGGAAGCAGGAGGTAAGTGGAAATTTTGTAGCATCTGTACATGAGTGCAGACAATGAACCCCTAAGCAAATTCTGAGAATTATCTTGTAGAGAAGAGCTACCAATCTTCCAAAAAAAAAAAAAAAAATCTAGGGAGATACTGGAAGAAAGGATAAAAATAAGTAAATTAATCCATTAAAAGAAAAAAAAAAAAGTAACATTGTGTTCCTGGAAATTTTCCTGCAAATTTATCTTAATGGAACAAATACTAAAAAAAAAAAAAAAAAAAAAAAAAAAAAAAAATTACTAACTAGCAGTGGGTTTATGTGAATCAAATTGTATTAAATTATAAAACAAAAAGGTCATCAGAAATCCATGGCCCCTTAAAATATATGTATAAAATAATGAAATGAGTGAATTACATTGTGACATTAAGAAAGGCATTTGATATACTGTAAAAATCAGAACTTCAAAATAATTTCCAACTGACCTGGATAGCCACATTGCCAAACTCAGTGAAGTTATCTGTAGCTACATCATTATGGGTACTTAACTTTTGCAAAGAGCAAAGAATGCAATCTATAATAGGATACATTTTAAGCCATGTCTTGCTTCACATCACTAAGATGGAGAAGACTGTGTACTTGTTTAATTATTGCATTAATGCTCTTACAACCCTATAAAAGAAACATTTTTCTTTAAACTCTCTGTGAATGGACATAACTCAGTTTGACCACTGCATAGTGGTGTTCCTCCTTGGACCTGCAAGCCATGCACTAACCTCTTAACATAATAATTTCTTGGGGCAATAGTATCTTGCATTCTCCAGTCATCTTCCATTTGGCTTTAATTTAAAGATGATTCAGCCCAGCTTGTCTATGGTTACCACTTGCTCACAACAAACTCTGTCAATGTTCCCCACAGGAAACAATAGGGGATGAAAAGAAAAAATGAGGGGGGCAGGGGAAATAGGGCAGCATCCTGTGCTGCCTCTAGAGCAGACAGTATGTGCCTGACAGCACTGCTCAGAGTGCCCTGGCACATGGAAAGATGCAATGGCAGAGGAACTGGCCACTGAGGCATAACGAGTATACCTTATTGAGAGTACATCTTTCAAACTAGCTGAATAATGTCCACTGAAAGTCCATGCTGCTGTGATACCTATAGCTAACCCAAGAATTGCTAAATCAAGAGGCATATAGCAAAGACTTGCATTCACTGGATGCTCTGAGCTGATTTCTGTTCAGCTCAAGCATGGCTCCTCTGCTGAACTGTGAGTTTGCAGTGGAAATCATTTGATCTCTTGAAATACATAGCAACAAACTGAAGAAATGCTGCATTATATCATTATATTGCAGATATCTGCAATGGAACAGAGTTCTCTTAAGGGCTCAGGGACAATGAGACATTATAAGAATTTATTGGAACTTTTTTTTCCTATAAAGATGTTAACAAGGAAAAGTCCTCAGAGGAAGAAGGGAAAAAAAAAAAGAAAGTGGGGGGGGAACAGTGGCATGGATGACCTACAAGGAAAGATATAAAAAGCCACTATGTTGGCTAACTGATACTGAACACCACTGGTGTACTACATTACTCGTTAACCAAACAGTGGCCTAGGAACAACTTTTTATTATACATTTAAATACTCTAAATTCTGTTACAGACAGGATTAAAGCATATACTGCATGAAGCTTTGTAGAGCAGCTTTTCTATTTGTAGGACTTCAAGTTCTTAACTTGAAATCTTCCACAACCTCCATATAACCATGAACAATCTTCCTCTTATCTGATTGCTGAGAAATAGCCATTCTGAGCTCTGCCTTCTGTCATGAATTTAAAGATATACACTTTTCCACAAATTCTGTCCAAATAGTCCACCTTGCACTACCTTTCAGGCCAGATCTGTTATCCTTTATGCCAGACAGAAAAAAAAAAGTAGTTCCTGCGAATTATTTACTGCCCTCTCCTAGTGTTCACTGACAGAAAAATTACTTTCTCTGGATTTTTTAAAAGAATCTTTGTATGCAACTCCTCCATCAACAAGCTTAACGAGCACAGACAAATGCTTTAAAGTGCTATCTGTTTTCCAAGGTCTCAAACACAGATGTCTCTTTTTAGTAATGCTGCATACCTTTGACCTTACTGCAAATTTGATGTCTTCCATTGATGTACCATCCAGGCACGATTTGCTAGGTAAAGGAGGAGGTTTTTGTCAGGGTTTTTTTGTTTGGGTTTTTTGTTGTGTGGGGTTTTGTGTGTGTGTGTGTGTGTGTGTGTGTGTGTGTGTGTGTGTTTTAAGCTAGTTCCAACTCCCAACCTTGATTTAGAGTTTATCTTAATATTGTTTCACTTTTCAACAAGTGATTTACGCATAATGATACAGCCACTTGTCAGATTCTAAAGGATCTTAACCAGTGAAGAGGGAAATGCTACATTTTCTTTTAATTTTTGAATCTAAGTTTTCTGCTTTAAGCAGACTCTTCTTTCCCTTCCCTTCTTTCTCTTCCTTTCATTTGACACTGTATCTGTTCTGCAGATAAAATTTGGGAGAACAGATTAGGACCTACACAAACAATACGTAGGTTATGCCTAACTCTGAACTGGTTTCCTCTGTTTGAATAAAGCTTGCATGGAATAAACTGGTGTGCATGGAGGATTATGATCTTCAGGTTTTTTTTAATTGTTAGTGTATTTACTCTGTAATTTAGTGTATTTTTTTAATTATTAGTGTATTTGCTCTGCTCTTGTCCGACCCCACCTGGAGTACTGTGTGCAGTTCTGGAGCCCTCAGCACAGGAAGGACATGGAAGTGTTGGAGCGGGTTCAGAGGAGGGCCACGAAGATGATCAGAGGGTTGGAGCAGCTCTCCTATGAGAACAAGCTGAGAGAGTTGGGGTTGTTCAGCCTGGAGAAGAGAAGGCTTCAAGGGGACCTGATAGTAGCCTTCCAGTATCTGAAAGGGGCCTACAGGAAGGCTGGGGAAGGATTATTTACAAGGTCCTGCAATGACAGGACAAGGGGTAATGGGTTTAAAAACTGGCAGAGGGGAGATTTAGACTGGATGTTAGGAGGGAGTTCTTTACAGTGAGGGTGGTGAGGCACTAGAACAGGTTGCCCAGGGAGGTCATGGATGCTCCCTCCCTGGAGGTGTTCAAGGCCAGATTGGATGAGGCCTTGAGTAACCTGTACTAGTGGGAGGTGTCCCTGCCTGTGGCAGGGAGTTGGAACTAGATGATCCTTGAGGTCCCTTCCAACCTTACCATTCTATGATTCTATGATTTCTTGTTGCCTCTTAACAATACTATTTCTGAAGAAGGGACCATTTTCTTTCCTTTTCTGCTAAATCATAGTGATTAATATACTTGATTTAATTCTGTGCCACTTGTTGTTTACCAAAACACCTTGGAATATCTCCTGAAAGAAGGTTAAAAGAGAGCCTGATGAAATGATGCATAGAGGTGCCACTGAAAGGGAGATAGTATTTTTACTCTATTGGGGGAAGGAAAAGTCATTTTCAAACCTCTGGTGAAAAGGCAACGCTCTGGAAACCTCCTTGGTTTCCAGTAGCGTGACAGCATTGGAATTGGTCCATCGGTTCAAGAAGAGGGTCCATTTCCTTCTAGTGTCTCATCTCCATCACTGATCAGAAACAGACACTCAGGGGACAAGTACATATGGTACTTCTGAGTACCTTAATACCCTTCAGCTATTCTCATCTCAGAGTCCTGGATATGGTTTATCCAATTACTGACCATGTACATAATCTTTTCAAAATACTTATCCATTTGCTTTAAAATATTCAGAAACTCTCATTCATGTGAATTACCCATAACATGCTTTGACCTGAACTCCCAAAGTGTATCAACTGCAGCATAAAAAATTAACAACAACAACAAAAATCTTCTCTTTGCTTTGAACCTGACTTCTGCTAGCTTTGTCATACTGAAAGAAATTATAAGCAGTCAATGCCACTCATAACTTTGTGGATTTCTACCACATACTCCCTAATTCATCTGTTTTCAGGGTGACGAGTCTTAACCTATTTAATTGCTCCCTATTTTATCTGAGAGTGTGAACAAACCAGAATTTTTTTATTCTTAATTGCCACTGCTGACAAAATCCCTCCCTTCAAGCGCATAAATGTGTTTTTTAAACAAAATTGTTGTCAACAAAAGATGATTATTTGCATGGTCAGACATGTTTGTTCTTATGGATTCTTAGGATGAGGAGATGTTAATTTTCATTTTCTGTGTTCATTTCATATTATGGAAAATAAACTTTGAAGTTATGGAATATAACCAAATGCACAAATACAAGACAGAGAGTATTTGGCTAGGTAGACAAAATACACTATGTATCCATAGAAGCCATTAATTTGATACATGCGTGGTTGATGAAGAACTGATTTCATCCAATTTGAAGAAAAGCTAAAACAAATCAGAACCCAAAGATCTGTAACAGTATTTTTGTTTGTTTGTTTCTTTGTTTTTTAAGGTTGGAAGGGGCCTCAAGGATCAACTTGGGATGAGTAGGTTGTAGAGATAACACCTCCTGTGCAGCCTTAATTTTTGTCTTGTTTACTTACATCCCAAAAATATTTCTCTTTTCCTGAAACATACACAAGATAGTGGAATTGAATGTGCTGTAAAAGTTCATGTCATAGTTCTAAGGCCAACAGCAAAGGATTTTCATAGGTATTTCATAGAATCATAGGATCATAGAATAGTAAGGTTGGAAGGGACATCAAGGATCATCTAGTTCCAACTCCCTGCCATAGGCAGGGACACCTCCCACTAGTACAGCTCACTCAAGGCCTCATCCAACCTGGCCTTGAACACCTCCAGGGAGGGAGCAACCACAGCCTCCCTGGGCAACCTGTGCCAGTGCCTCACCACCCTCACTGGAAAGAACTTCCTCCTAACATTCAGTCTAAATCTCCTCTCTGCCAGTTTAAACCCATTGCTCCTCAACTTGTCATTACAAGACTTTGTAAATAGTCCCTCCCCAGCCTTCCTGTAGGCCCCCTTCAGATACTGGAAGGCTACTCTAAGGTCTCCCGGAAGACTTCTTTTCTCCAAGCAGAAGAGCCCCAACTCTCTCAGCCTGTCCTCATAGAAGAGCTGCTCCAGCCCTCTGATCATCTTCATGTCCCTCTTCTGGATGTGCTCCAACACTTCCATGTTCTTCCTGTGCTGGGGACTCCAGAACTGCACACAGTACTCCAGATGGGGT
The DNA here is from genome assembly GCA_013396675.1 of Eubucco bourcierii. Lineage (NCBI taxonomy): Eukaryota > Metazoa > Chordata > Aves > Piciformes > Ramphastidae > Eubucco > Eubucco bourcierii. The sequence continues at coordinate 439,179 of VWZE01008846.1, forward strand.
CTGATGAGAGCAGAGTAAATTAGAAGAGCTAAACAGAAAAAGCGATGGAAAGGTAGAGAAAGACTATAATAATTGGGGTTTTTTTTCTCTGAATAAGTGGAGGCCAGGAAGAGGTATGACAATGATCTTAGAATAAGTAAAAGAGAGCTATGTAAGGACAGTAATCAATGGCTTACAATCTCTGGCATCAAAAAGAGAATTTCCAAGATAACTTAGACTGCATCTTAGAGCTGTCTAACAGTCAAAGGAGGGAAATGCCAAAATAATCTATCAAAAGAGATCTGGAATCTCTCTCCCTGATGGCTTATAATATCTTCCAGGGTGGCATTCTTGATCCTTTCCCAGTGTACGGAGATAAGTAAGTGATCGTCTAAAATCCCTGTCAGCTCCGCACTTCTATGGTTTCTTATTGATATAACATGTGGCTTTAATGGGATGCAGCTGGCTAAAAGCATTTTATGAGTTCTGGTAGCTAGCCAAAGGACCAATATATGGACCTGCAAATAGCAAGAATAGGACACAAGAGCTATTGTTTGTACTCATATGGTTTTATTTGTGTGTTACTTGTTTTGAAAAAAATTAATTTTGCCTATTCCCTTTTTGCTGATTCTGTCTGTTTATGGTAGGCAAAAGTGGGGAAGTAACATAATTGAAGCTCTTATTCTGAATTCAAAATTTCCAAATTGCTAAGTGCATCAAAGGACTTTCAGCATAGTACAAACCAAATTTACTCTTAGGAATAGACATAATAGTAACTGTTCCAGTTAAATCATATTTTTAGGTTGTTGATTCTCTCTGCTTACCATTACAATTACTGTGACCTAATGGGAACTCAAGCTTCAGCATATTCTCCAAAATTACAACCACTCTACTTCTTCATAAATTATAAAATCACACACCTTACATTTGGTTGTGGCAGAACTCAATCTGATTTCACATCACAAGTGTATGAGCACTGGCTGCTGCAAGTAATAAAAAGAAAGCTCATCATTAAAGCCTTCTCATGACATCTATGCAGTGGTAAGTGTGAACAAGACTGCCTCACTAGACACTAACAGAATGACTACCAAAGATATCACACTGGTGAACTTTAATTTGACAATTTAACTTTATTCTTGACATGCTGGTTCAGTTTAGCTTCCTATACAATTAGTGAAAAGAGGCGGGTCCTAAACTACAAACCAAACCCCTTCCACTAAGCAGGCAACCAGAAACTATTTTTAACAGGCAGCCAAGTTAGGTAGTTTAATTTAAAAGTCCAAACCTTCTCCTTTGGTTGCAAGCTGCTAGCATCAGGTAAAGAACATTATACATGAGGGTTTAATCCTATCAGGGAGCTCATTTTCTGCTCATAAGCAGGCAAAATCTTCTAACAGAAACAAATGCAAACCACCTAGTAAGAAACAGTAAGATCTAGGTAAACATAAAAAAAAAAAAAAATTTAGATACACACAATGTTTCATTATTCCAAGCAAATTCAATAATTAAAATAGAACTACATACACACCTACCAGCACTGTGTGAGAAAAAAAAAAATTAAAAAGCACTGTGTTTTAACATGCTTTCATTAAATATTGAGCTTGTGGCTAAAAATCACTCATCAGACATCATGGTAGTAATGCAAATTCATATGGTAGCTATGCACAGCTTTTACACACCTTTAGGCAGTGTCTACAGGGAGTCTTAGAGACTGTCAGTTCCACTCCTGGGTGCTGATCCACTGTCATCCACTCTGCATTGCTGGACTGCCTTGTGAAGAAAATCAACAATTTCCTCCAAGACAAGGATTTAGCAAACGTTGTCAGAGTTGCAGAGTCAGGCATCCAAAGTAAAGGAACATCAGTGGCAAAGCCATTGTCTTTATTGTTTCCATTTGCACATTCACTTCGCGACTCTGTCGCATACATCTTAACACAAATTTCATTTTCCTCTTGGTTCCAACTCAATAGCTCAGTTTTAAAAATTATTTCACCCATAATTTGTTCCAAAATCTGGCATACTATGCAGGTCAGAATAAGAGGCTTTTCCTCACCTTCATCCCTCCACCTCTTTTAAATATAGATGTCCTGTTTGGTAACTCTCTGATAAACCAGCCAGTATGAAATAAACCAGCCAGTGTGAAATAAACCAGCCAGTGTGAAATAAACCAGCCAGTGTGCACATGCAGCCCAGACAGCAACCGAGTCCTGGACTGCATCAAGATCAGTGTGGCCAGCAGGGCAAGGGAGGGGATTCGGCCCCTTTACTCTGCTCTCGTCAGACCCCGCCTGGAGTACTGTGTGCAGTTCTGGAGCCCCCAGCACAAGAAGGACATGAAAGTGTTGGAGCGGGTTCAGAGGAGGACCACGAAGATGATCAGAGGGCTGGAGCAGCTCTCCTATGAGGACAGGCTGAGAGAGTTGGGGCTCTTCAGCCTGGAGAAGAGAAGGCTTCGAGGAGACCTGATAGTAGCCTTCCAGTATCTGAAGGGGGCCTACAGGAAGGCTGGGGAGGGACTATTTACAAAGCCTTGTAATGATAGGTTGAGGAGCAATGGGTTTAAACTGGCAGAGAGGAGATTTAGACTGGATGTTAGGAGGAAGTTCTGGAGGTGTTCAAGGCCAGGTTGGACGAGGCCTTGAGTGACTTGTACTAGTGGGAGGTGTTGCTACCTATGGCAGGGAGTTGGAACTAGATGATCCTTAAGGTCCCTTCCAACCTTACTATTCTATGATTCTATGAAATACCTATGAAAATCCTTTGCTGTTTGCCTTACAATAGCATCAGAACTATGACACGAACTTTTACAGCACATTCAATTCCCCTATTTTCTGTATGTTTCAGAAAAAGAGAAATACTTTTTGGGATGTAAGCAAACAAGACAAAAATTAAGGCTGCACAGGAGATGTTATCTCTACAATCTACTCATCCCAAGTTGCTGACACTGCAGAATCACTAAATATATATATATATGTATATGTTTTGTACAGGGTTGTTGGGTTTGGGGAAAAAAAAAATATTCTTCCTTTCACAAACTTCAGTTGTATGCTGCTTTCTGACACTCAATTCACATGAAGAACTAGGAACTATGAATCCACCACAAAACCATCTTCTGCACCCTTTGTAACAGCCTTTCTTAGGTTGTTGCTCACTCACACATACCTTCCCATTGTGCCTTTTTCAAGCAGTTTTTGTTGTTACTGCTGGTAATTCATGGGAGTTCATCTTCTCGTAGACACTAGTGTGAAATTCATTTTTTTCAATTTTCCAGTCTCCCCTTTCCAAGAAACACCTGCCTAGGCTATATGTGGTCAACCAGGCCCATTTCTTCTACTCAAGCATTGCAAAATAGCATCTGCCTGCCTATGCCTTAACTCCTTTCCTCATTCCTTACCCTAGTCTCTCGGACTGGCTGATCCTGACTGCTAAATCCTGGGGTTTCTAACCCAGTACAGTAACTTCAATACCCAGTTTCCACAATTCCACAAACATCCAGTCCCTGTATTTCATGATCTTCTACAGCCAAATCCCTTGTCCCAGTCTCTTGTCTCAGTCCCTGGGTCAAGGCCAGGCTCTTCTCAGTTATTCTTTTCAATTTTATACTATGATTTTATAAAACAGGCAATGAAGAGAAAAAGCCTCTGATCTACATAGTGAGGTTCAGACCCAGCATAGCCAGTAACACTCCAGGAACTTCAGTTATATGAGAGGTCTGCTCAGCCCTGCACTGTCCTGGCCTGGGCACCTAGAGATAAGCTTTAGGGAGTAAGGCTGAAAACATGTAGCAAGCATGAGCATTTTTTAATCATGTGTTCTTTAAGCAGCTTACAGTTTGGCCAGATTTGGGCTGATTTCACAAAGACAAAAGCTGTCCTCCAGCCAGTGGCCACTTCTCTTCCAAGTGTCAGGTCTCCACTCAGAAAGCACAGATGCACTCAGACAAGAAAGTTTCCTTTAGCAAGGGCCAAGCAGAACTTGGAAATACCTTTGGCAGCCCACACGGTGTGCATGAAAAAATCCGTTATGATCCACATTTTCTACATTAATAAAAAGCCTATGCTGACTCTTCCTGCTAATGAGATCATGAAATGCATGCAGATCAAAAATCCCACAAACAATAACTACACTTAAAGAGTTCCACAAAGAAGAGACCATCATCACTGCGCAAAATAATTTCTCTAGTCTTGTTTTACACACAAAAAAAACCCCAAAACCTACACCCAAATAACTTAGAAACTAATTTTGATTCATTTCTATATGAACCATTTCAGATATAATTTAAAAAAGAAAAACCAAAACCAAAAAACCTACATCAGTCATGGATCCCAACATAAGGAGAAGTCAGATTTCAACACTGACAACTATAGTTTGCCTACATTATAAGCATGTGAAAACAAAGTCTGCAATGGGAAGTGTCAGACAGCTTTTATAATAGGTGGGGCTGATGTAAGCACTTTATCATAGGGAAACACACTACATAGACAGGGAGATCAGCCCTGAAATAATCTCCTTCCCGTTATTGCCGTGCAGATCCAGTTGCTTCCACACTTCAAGCCACTTGAATTTTGGCAGCCCACTGCCTAACAGCCAGAAGCACAATTTTAAGCCGATGATAAAATACGAACCTCTCAAAAACAACTTTTAACAGCTTTTCCAGCTTGTCATTTTCAGTGGGTGAAATTAACAGCAGTTGCACACTTGTTGCTACATTAAATACTCTAAATCATCAGTAATTTCTGGAAAATTCTGCAAACCTAAACCTGTAGCTTATAGATACTTTCTTATATATTCAATAGCATATTTGGAATCCAGAGAGTAGTTGTAATATATTACTAGAGGTAAGGTTATCTCACAGGTACTTCCCCAACCCAGTGCACAGTGTAAAAGACTGTTTTGATGCCAATGGGTATCTCTGCATTTCTGCAACACGGAACTTCACAGGGAGCTATACACAATGTATTCTGCTTGGAGTACAGTTAGATAAGCTGTCATTGCTGCTTTGGGTAAAGGGCATCCTACATCTTACTGACTTTTGCTCCAGAATTCAATTCTCCCAAAAGCAGGCTAAGACTGAGTCCTGTTCTCATAGTCTAGAACACAAATGCACAACAGGTGCAGCACAGAAAAATGTACATCCACTTACTGTACATATAAATATAGACATGCAATGAAGTCACAACAGATATGAATCAAAACAGAGACAAACAAGTAAAAAAAAAAAATTTACCTACTTTGACAGATTCATACCTGCAGTCTTCTCATTTTGAAGCAAAAAGTCAGGAGAGAGAATATTCAAATTTGTTTCCCATTTGGGTGGCTTCTTTGCACATGTTCCTGAATTTTCAGCTATGATGAGATCCGCTCATTGGCAGTCACCAAGGGGCTGATATGACCATGAAATGAGGAAATGCAGTGAATGAAAAATAAGGTACTAGCACCACCATTTGCTGAGGGCTGGAAAAACTAGCAGAAACTTTAAGTGACCATGTAGACCTATTTTTTTGCAATGCTAGGTGCTTTTAATTCACTTACTGTTGCTGCTATTGGAGATGCTTGATCTAAACATGCTTTCAGCATTAATTACTTGCCAGGAAAATCTTAATCAAGTCCAGATGACTTTTATTCCCAGCACTATAAATCGTCATGTGTAGAAACAATTTAATACAAGGGGTATATTTTAGTTATTTGAGTTAAAAATATCACAGAGAGCTAATTGCATAGAGGAAGTGAACATAGAGGGGTTGGCAGAGGTGAACTGAAACAGTTTAAGGCAACTGCTGTGCCTCTGGAAAACACATTTTATTGTTGCCTCTTGCCATCCCAACACTAAGAAATACAGAGCTTCTGCAAAGAGACCCTGGGAGGGATGAACTCTCTTCTACCCGTGGGGCCCTTCTTCACTATCACACAGTGTTTCCATGTCTGCCTCCGGTTTTCTGAAGCAATTTAAGTTTCTTTTAAGAGGTCCACGAAGCAGAAAGGTAGCACAAATCTTATTTAAGCAATTCAAAGGAGCATAGTTTGATTTTAAAAAATACTCGCTAAGAAACAGAGTTTGGCATCTTTATCGCAAAGTGTAAATGAGACCAGAATTGATGCAAACTTTTAAATTTTAATTTTCCTCTGTCTTCTCTGCTATTTATTAGTTTCGTGCTCCTCCTCTTGAGAAACAAATGCAGCTGTTGCAGATGACAACGATCAAATCAGTTCATAAAAACAGATGCATTAAATCCTTTGCCATTTCAAGGGAAAACTACTGAAGCAAGGAAATGTTTTGATGTGGGACAAAAATAGCTCTACAAATGGTTTGGTTTGGGTTTTTTTTTAAAACTAACAGAAATCTTTCTATTGCATCAAAATACTGAGGAATTTTCTGTTATCAAGGTATTCTTGCTGGCCCAAATGACCAAGTAAATGTCTCTTTTACACAGTTTTTAAAGTCACATTTTAAATTCCTTACTCTGGTAGCTCCTTATTAAAATAATAGAGAAAATCATCATTATATAGAGATCTGAGCAAAGGGCGAAGAGCAAGAAACACCTATTCCACCTCATAACCAGATTATCTGCCCTACACAAGGTATATTCAGAAAGGGGTTAGGAAGAACTAACTGAAGTGTATCTTCCTCCACTGAAAACTGTTTATACTAGGTTCACAACCCCAAGATTACTGCTGCTAATCTGTAGTTTAATTTCCTCCTTCGCTAAATCTTTCTACACAGAGCACACTCCTATCATCCAAAACCTTCAAAAAACAATACCTGAAGCTATCCTAAGGCACTCAAACCAGTGTGAATTCTGGTTCTTCAGTATTTGAAGAACCCTAAACAATTTCTCACTGTCACAGCCTCTGTGTACTTGGGTTAAGAAAGAATCATCTACTCTTATGTGTATAATATGCAGAATTGAGACATAAGGACATAATAAGGGCATGTAATAATAATAAAGGCATATTAGGCGATGCAGAACAAAGAATCATAGAATCATAGAATCATAGAATCATAGAATGGTAAGGTTGGAAGGGACCTCAAGGATCATCTAGTTCCAACCCCCTGCCATAGGCAGGGACACCTCCCACTACTACAGGTTACTCAAGGCCTCATCCAATCTGGCCTTGAACACATCCAGGGAGGGAGCATCCACAACCTCCCTGGGCAACCTGTTCCAGTGCCTCACCACCCTTACTGTAAAAAACTTCCTCCTAACATCTAGTCTAAATCTCCCCTCTGCCAGTTTAAGCCCATTGCCCCTTGTCCTGTCATTGCAGGACCTTGTAAATAATCCTTCCCCAGCCTTCCTGTAGGCCCCCTTCAGATACTGGAAGGCTACTATCAGGTCCCCTCGAAGCCTTCTCTTCTCCAGGCTGAAGAGCCCCAACTCCCTCAGCCTGTCCTCATAGGAGAGC
>VWZE01008846.1:446850-486715 GCA_013396675.1 Eubucco bourcierii
CTCTCCAGCCTGTCCAGGTCCCTCTGGATGGCATCCCTGCCCTCTAGCAAGTCGACTGTGCCACACAGCTTGGTGTCATCTGCAAACTTGCTGAGGGTGCACTCCATTCCTCTGTCCATGTCACTGACAAAGATGTTAAACAGCACTGGTCCCAGCACTGACCCCTGAGGGACACCACTTGTCACTGGTCTCCAGGTGGACATTGTGCCGTTGATCGCCACTCTCTGGGTTCGACCATCCAGCCAATTCCTTATCCAGCGAGTGCTCCATCCATCAAGTCCATGCTTTTCCAGTTTGGTGACCAGGATGTCATGTGGGACAGAGTCAAATGCTTTACTCAGGTCCAGGTAGATGACATCAGCTGCCTTTCCCTTGTCCACTGTCGCTGTGACTTCATCATAGAAAGCCACTAAATTTGTCAGGCAAATTTAAAAGGTGGAACAGAGTTCTTTAAAGAGAACTATTAATTATGGCCTCTTGCTTGGCTGGTGTCACCCAGCATAACCCTACTACAATTAACAGAAACACCTTTTTTGTGCATAAGTGGAGGGGCTTGCATTAGATATACGAAAGGAAACAGAAAAAATTATTTGTTTTTTTTTATATTAAGACACACTGGGAAAAAAAATGGAGGGGAAGCAAGAAAGCAGAGGTCAGACATTTATTGAAGGAATTTTTGGATCAAGTAGTTACAAGTATTTCATATATTTTCTCCAACTTGTGCATTTTCATAGCATTCAAAGATATTGCCACCTTTTCTTCAGAAATTTTTCCATGTCAGATTTTTCTCTACTGTGTAATTGAGGAGACCTTAGAGTAGCCTTCCAGTATCTGAAGGGGTTCTACAGGAAGGCTGGGGAGGGACTATTGACAAGGTCTTGCAATGACAGGATGAGGGGCAATGGGTTTAAACTGGCAGAAGGGAGATTTAGACTGGATGTTAGGAGGAAAGTTCTTTCCAGTGAGGGTGGTGAGGCACTGGCACAGGTTGCCCAGAGAGGTTGTGGATGCTCCCTCTCTGGAGGTGTTCAAGGCCAGGTTGGCCGAGGCCTTGAGTGACCTGTACTAGTGGGAGGTGTCCCTGCCTCTGGCGGGGGGTTGGAACTAGATGATCCTTGAGGTCCCTTCCAACCTTACTATTCTGTGATTCTATGAATCACTTCTTAAGTTCCCTTTAAAAACATCCACTTCCTGCAGTTTTGTTGGGACTTGTCAGACTCTACTTTCATAAACTGTTTCAATATACAAAACACATTTTTCAATTTTTGGTACCTTCCCATTTCTTCTAGTTCTGTTGTCTGAGCAGTTATTTTTTGTCTTAGATATGTTTCTTCTCTCTCTTTTAGATTGTTTCTGGGGTTCTTTCCGCTCTTCAACAACTGCACTCTGTCTGAAGACTAATATACTAACTATATTGAAGTAAATGACTGCACTCCACACCATAAGCAGGCAGAAATAGTTCCTGATGTCAGGCCTAAATCACTTGTTTCTCGTCCCTTTCTAAGTTCAGGAAAGTGAGCAACAGACACCATCACTCAGAAGGAAATCAGACATCAGACTGAAAACATGTCATTAGGAGTTTCCGCACTGTTGTTTCTTCTTTCTCATTTCAAGAGTTTTTTGGGGAAGATTACAGGTTTCTGAACCTCTGGGATTGGTGAGGAGATATCATTGCTATTGGAAAGATGTGTTGGTCCTAAGATTTTTTCTAGGTGGATCAGGGTGACCCAAGTCCTTCCTTCATAGCCACACAGGGAGAGTCCTCGTGGGACAGGTATCAGAGTGCCAACATTCAGCACATCTCTTTGATGACACAAAGGACAAAGACAGGAAAGAAGGAAAGAAAGAAGATGCCAAACTCCAAAGGTCTATTGAACAGTGGAAAACTAGGGTAGGGTAAGCTGCCAGAGAAGAATCCTCTGTGCCTTCCAGGGAAACCCAAAGAAAGTGATGCAATGGCTAAAACCGCAAGCTTCGGGACCCAAAATACTGCCAGCTTGACTCCTGTCAAACTCCTTTAGAGAAGCTGATATCCTCTTAGATGAGAATGCTGCTTCACACACTCCTCTCAGTGCCACACATAGGTACAGGAGTACTGCTAACATGTGTGTATGCATTCAAAGCACAGTGTCTCTGTACAAGATAGGGGGAAATGCCATATTGCTTGTTTGGCAGCCTACAGGTACCAATGTCTTCTCTACGGTAATCCAGATGTTAGTGAAGATTCAGCTCACAAACAAGCACATAAACCATAAACATTGCTGTTGGTCTCCAGCTTAATAAGGTAACAGAAAGAGAAAATAAAACAAGCATAAAATCAAGATTTAACAGACAATTAATTTGTTACTTTCAAGCCACCTAAATTGGCACTGTTTGAGCAATGGAAGAACTAGCAGATCTCTTCAGTAATAATATTTGTTTACAGGAATAATGTAAGCAGATATACTGAACATCATTTTTGAGGAGTTTTGTGCTGTGCTTTCACACTTCATTTATGTAATTTAAACTGTGAAGCAACACATTAAATTCCCATCTCTATGAAAATATCAAATCCTATCTTAAAGACAGAGTAAATATTCAGTACTTGAAGACCTTTGTAAAGTCACAGTATCACAGTATCACAAGTCATGATGGTGGATTTCACTTTTACTTGAAAGTGAGATCATGGATGTAAATACCATTGTCCTTACAAAAGAAGTGACTGCAGATAACATGCTAGCAGCATGGAAAGTGAGAGGACAAAAGATAGAGCTAAAGACACCCCCAACTTAGCAGGGGAAGAAGTTTTGCTTTTTCAAATACAGAATGTGTATTTCTGTAGTTTATAAAAGAAAAAAAAAGATGCTAAAAGAATGAATACATAATTTACCTTTCAAGACACAGAATCTAGTTTGCACAATAGTTTTACTGAGAGCTGTGGGTTGCTGAAACTTCTATAAAAACAAGATCTATGTACATCATGAAATCCTCTTTGTGCCCTGGTATGAGGAATGCTGCAACAGACACAAAATGCTCCCACAGGGCAGATATAGCATGAGGAGATTTAGATCAGTGGGTGATGCAACTACTCAAGCTGTCTCTGGAGTTACTCATGTCCAGTTGATGGTATCACAGTCAGCTGCATTTAGAAAATTACTTTTTGAAAATTACTTTTAAAAAATTATTTTCTTAAAAGGGGTATAAATCAACTCCTAGACAAGAACATGAGGGAATCTGTACTGATGAATTATTCCTGTGCAAATTTCTTTGCTTAGGAAAGTTACTCTGTAACTGTCCCTGTCTATGATGCCCAGCACGGGCCCTTTCCCTGGGTAAGCCACCAGCCATGATCAGCTCTGTTGCAGCAAGTCAGTTCCACATCTGGGTTTTCTAAGACAACTCTCTATAGAGAGTTAAACCAATTTAAAGTCATTTCAGATTTAGAGAAACACAAACAAACAAAAATCCACACAATTAAAAACAATTGAAATTTTATTCTACAATGTGAAACATAAATGTCTAAAAAAAAATTAATGCCTATCTTAGGAATAGTCTCCATATTCCTTTTTTTCTACCCCTATCAGTTTTATTTGGTCAGTTTAGCTTTTGGGAAGAGTTGTTTGACTACAGGAAAAGCAAACCACATTTTAATGGTGTTAAAATATACTATTTTATTTAAACCAAGTTTGTGCTGTCAAGGTACCCGTAGAACCCACAATGAGCAACAAGCATCACTAGGAAAGCTGATATTAATATTTCCACCATAAAACTTCATTAAGTGTTTTATAAGTGATGCACAACAGATACATCTATGAAAATAGTCTATATCCCTTTCAAAACAACAAATGAACTTATGACTGCCTAGGTCATTTAGTTTGTGTACTGACAGGCTGGGTTTTCAATAGTTGACCTTTATCAGATTGGCTGACTGACAGCAATTTGGTCGGTCATTCTCTTAAAGGCAAATGTATTTCTTGGCCCCAGACCAAAATTAATTGGTTAACAGTATATCAGGCCCTATTTCAATTTAATATCATTTTCTTGTTGCACTTGCTAGAATCAAGTTTCTTTATCTTGGTATTTAGCTAAATGACTGGCAGTAAAATTTCAGTAAATTGAAATCAATAATTGTGTTTTTAAAATTTATACCAAAGCTGTAAACAGGGCCCTATCCCATGACCTATTTCTAACAGGAACTGAAAAATCATCACAGAAAATTTCTACTTTATTAATAACTGGATATACTTATTAACGCCTATGTTTTCTTAGCACAGGAAACACGTGACTTTGCATCTAAGCCTCCGTGATGCCTACGCATCATAATTTAATGTTTCCATCAGGTTGAACTCACCTGGTCTTAAACAGGGCAAATTCTGGTACCCATGGCAGCATTCAGTTCTTTGGGATGTTGTTTTTTTCTAGAAGTATATGCATCAAGGGCCAGCCACTGCTGAATGGATGACCTAAACCAAATGACAGTGGAAAAAGCATCTACTTGATATATCATGCAAAATAACTGTGATAGCAACTGATTGCATTACCTGGGCCACTACCTGATGTGGGAACAAGGCTCACCTGTGCTGCCTGACCCACCACTGCCCTCCTTACATTCCAAAATATCTTTCTTTTCTCTGTGAAGATCAGGTTCCCTTGCATTTCGTCTTTCCTAATGCATTTAGCTTTTATTCCTTCGCTCAACTCTTTTGGTTGTTTTTTTTTTTCATATGGCCGCTTGGCCTGTTATCATCTGGTCATTAATTGCTGACTGAACTAATGCCACCTTTGCTGGCACAGTCTATAAATTCAGCTCTGAAATAAATGTAATCCTGTTTCTGCTTCTGTCAAGGGCACTTCTGAATATAAATATGAAGCTTTCCAAAATTTTCTGAATACTATTTTGTGCTTTAAAAACTGTTGTAGTTTTTTTTCCTGTAATCCACCTGAAAGCTTCTTATACCAGCTTGTACTCATTTTGGATGCACTTACAAGCACTTACAGGGTCACTTTTTCAGACGGTATGGAACTCACCAATACATAGCTTTTTTTTCAGAAATTACATTTTTCTATCATTTGGTCTCCAATTTCTTCCCTGTGACAAAAACAAACAAAAAAAAAAAAAAAAAAAAAAAAAAAAACCAAACCCACCACCTCTTCACTAAAATGTCAATCAGTTTTCTTAGAAAGCATTAATACTTCATTTTCTTTTAATAAACAGGATTTTATCATACCTCCTGTTGATATTTCTAATTCTTCTGGGCCTAATGATGTCAGTAAACACACTCTATTTAAGACTGCTTACAAATATTACAAATATTTGTGACAAAGATATTCAGCTACTTTACAAGGGACAGTGAACGCAATATTGAAATTGCTAAATGCAATGTCTGCATAACTCAAATCTCCTTTCTAGCAAACAGCCGGGAGTTTTAGTGATAGCATCCAGACTGTGGCTGAGCCGAACTGCTTTTCTGGATGCTTGATCAAAAAATACATCTCGTTTCGGTGAAGCAAGTATAGTTCCTGTTGTTAAATCAGAGATTTATGGAACTGCAGAAAGATCTAAGTTATATATTAATTTCATGTCAGGAAATGCAGCTGAAAAAGGATTCCAGAAAAAAGCAGTTAACTATCAGGTCCAGATGCAGCATCAACAGGAAGCTCAGCACCAGGACAGAACCAAAGGATGCAGCAATCTATGTGCATTGTGCTTTGTTGCAGTTTTCAGCAAGTTGCTTCAATTCACTGCAGATTCTCTGCCTGTAAAGACAGAAACTATGGGCTGCCAGTCCTTTGTCAACCACTTTGAGATCCTGGTATAGAAAGTACTATGCCAGAGCATAGTCTTACTATTAAAAATTCATTAATAACACATCATTCTTAATAATTTAATCTACTGCAATTTAGTATAAATTATTTTATAGTTATTAAATGGAGCAGCTCTGCTATGAGGACAGGCTACAAGAGTTGGGGCTCTTCAGCCTGGAGAAGAGAAGGCTTCCGGGAGACCTTAGAGTAGCCTTCCAGTATCTGAAAGGGGCCTACAGGAAGGCTGGGGAGGGACTATTTACAAGGTCTTGCAATGACAGGACAAGGGGCAATGGGTTTAAACTGGCAAAGGGGAGATTTAGACTGGATGTTAGGAGGGAGTTCTTTACAGTGAGGGTGGTGAGGCACTGGCATAGGTTACCCAGGGAGGTTGTGGCTGCTCCCTCCCTGGAGGTGTTCAAGGCCAGGTTGGACGAGGCCTTGAGTAACCTGTACTAGTGGGAGGTGCCCCTGCCTATGGCAGGGGGTTGGAACTAAATGATCCTTGAGGTCCCTTCCAACCTTACCATTCTGTGATTCTATGATTCTATTATTAAGTTATTTTAAAAGTATTTGCAATTAAATGTCTTTAATAGAAATATGTCCATTTTGGGGTTGGTTGTTTTTTTTTGTCATCAATGTGACTGTTACTTGGTGGACAAATAACACCTGTGTGTGGTTTTCATAGTATTTTTGTATTCTGACACTTCTATTTACAATGTTAATTTACTTTATGTGTGGGCAATAATATTAAATGGACACGTATTGTCAACAGGATAGGTGCTGATTAAGGGAGTGCATTATCATGGTGTCCATTAAAGAGTTGCTCTCCCAGTAGATTCTCAAGAAGTAATCAAGGTGGTTAAAAGGAAACCATTGGCTAGTATCACACCCAAGTCCTTTGAAACCCTCTATTCCTCTCCAAGAACACAGTTCCAGCTTCCCAACGCACAAGATGGAATAGCAGAGGTTTGGGCAGCTGACCTGCTGCTGCAGATTTTCACTCACATGTCATATGAACACGTTATCAGGTGTTTCATCACATGATACACAAATATGTACATATGAATGCATATATGACATGTGACTGTTATCATGAGAAAGCTTTTCCTGTTTAACGTTGAATAACAAGGTCACGAACCTGTTCCTAGCTGAGAAACAGCAAGGCTGCTAAAAGCAAAGAAGTGCTAACTTCTGACTACAACTTTTAAGACAAGCAGTTCTCATTTGTGAAATACTTACTTGAAGTGTACTGTGTTGAGAAATTTCTCTCCAAAGTAGCTCAATTTGCCATTGAAAGTATGTGGCCATATATAAGAAGCTTTTCAGAACAGCTTAAGCAAGGATTCTTTTAACATTAAAAGACTGCAATTTGGGGGATGTGAAAATTACAGTCCCTCTTAGAAATAAATGTCATTACCATTTGTTGTAAACTAAAAGCAAATAACATAGAATGATATTTCCAAAATTTTCTAAAGAAAAAGATCAACAAATTATAGGGAGTCTTTTATGTAACCAAACAAAAAATCATAACGCTCCAGTGTTTCACCTATGAAATTTTTTTTTTAAAACTTTCTAAAAGTGGGTGGGCAACTGTAATTGCCTTCCTTTTGAACAAAATACATCAATGCTTAACCTTTCCAAAACCGAAGCCTTGGACCATAGAGATGGAAGGAATGTTCTCCCATTATACAAAAAATAGTTTTCCTGTGGGAAGAAAAAAAAAAAAGTAGTTTGCAAATGCATTTTGGGGGTTTAACTGTGATAGAGATAAAGGCCATAATTTGAAGTCATGTGGTGGTGTGAGCCAAGTGCCCTAAAGAAGACCACAGTCCTCCAGAAAGAGAAAAAGCATCTCAAGGGATGGACCTGGACATCCCAGGATATTGTAACACTTCTATTCCACTTCCCAGTATCATAGCTTATAAATCAGCGTGTGGTAGTTTAAGGCTTATTGCAATATTCCAGTAAGAGAAATCGGGACTTTTCCTGAAAGTTCAGTGCAGAATGTAAATAAATTATAGTATTGTTTGTAAAAAAAATAATAATTAAAAAGTCTGTATCATTCATTGGTTTGCTAAGAGGGATAAAACAGCTATGTATAAACAACTTTGCTCTCTTGGCTCTTGAGCTCTGGCTCTGTCACTCTTCCTTCACCTCTCTGACTCCTCCACACCATACACTAACCGTGACTGAACTGATAACGTATGAGCATTGCTGGTTTTCTGTCTGGGGGGGGAGAGAAGAAGATGGCATTGGCCCCTTCTGGGCTTCCTTTGTCCACGGAGAGAGGACTGGATTTTGTGTTACTTCTAAATTGTATATAATTGTACATGTAAATGTACTTTGCATATATGCTTCTAAATGTATGCTTGTCATAAAACATAGATTTGTCTTACATCCAAGCCATCTCAGCTAATCTGGTAAATTATTTTTTTTTGGGGGGGTGAACTTTCCAGCCTCACCACACAATGCCTAGCTGATATGATACTGCTCTTCTCTTCCCTTCACTTCTCTCCTCAGGAAGAACACACGTCCCTGATTATCTCATGGTTTGCATGGGGGAGGGCAGGTTCTAGCTGGCAGGGAATTTTGAGCTGCATGATGCAGCCTGCTGAGACTTTGTAGGCCTGAGGTGGGGAGAGCAATGTTGGCCCACTCTCAGGCTTACTGAGATTGGATGGGGTGGAGGTTTCTGGAAGGTTTCAATCCAATAGACTTGGTCTAGTTTGTGAATGTATTCATTCTGCCTGAATGCCTTCTGTACATATGTACTTGTAAACAGAATCTCCCTTTAAACTTCCAATCAGCGTGCAGCATTTTCATTTTAACTCCCCAAAAGGAGTAAATATAATTTCTGTCCTCCAGTCCTGGGTAGCTCATGGCCCTAAACTGGGACAAGTATGTAAAGTATGTAAAACGCCCATATCCTTACACATTCTAAATTGCAAAATAATTCTGATATTGCCAGAGATTTGCAGATTCTGACTTATACAAGTGTTAAGTCAAAAAACATGTTTACAGCTAAATAGCTCACAAACTTAATTTGGGATGGCAAAGGGGACATGTCTAGTTACTGTGGCACTAGGATTTGTGAAATGAAACAATAGAACATTTGAGATTCACAACATTTCCTTTTCAAAGCTGTACTGCAAACACTAATTGCATGTTGTGTGAACAACACACTTGATGCTGTTAAGGACACATGGGATTTTTTTTTTCCTTTAAGAGGCATTAATTTATTAAATACACTCATCTATTTTGTTGAGTAGAGTCTTTGTGATGGTATAACTGTATCTTTCATTGAACACACACACACAGAAAAGGCTTTTTAAAGCCTGTTTCATTTAGAAACTATAAAACACAGGATTCTCAGCTGCTGTCTAAGGCTGCAGTCCCTACAAACTCCTGGGTTTATTAAAGTAGTGAACAGAGTTCTACTGAAGAAGCTTCCTTCAGAAGCGCCCATTCAGAGCCAAAACTAGCCAAACCCACCAAGATACCAGCCGTAACTCAAAAGTGATGACTCTACTCCTGTTTCTCCCCACCTTTCCTGCCACTGCAGTGAGAAAGGGTCAGGAACTCTACCTGTGAGAAATGTGCCTTTTCTTCATGATCACTCTTTTTCAAGGAACAGGCTACCTTCCAAACATTTTTGGAGATTTCCAAATAGACTCACCAGTATTTTGTGTCCTTGGTTCTATCTGTTTTTCAAACTTGTGCCCTTGATTTTCAAGGAATATTCACCTTCATAATTCAAATTGATCTTTGAGTTCTCATTCTGAGTTCTTTGCACGTCTGAAAAAGCAGATGTTAAAATCCCTTCCATACAGAGAACACATACACACACATGAACATAGTAGAAGAACGCATGTTACCTCCTGCTGGTGTGGAATATAGGGAGTAGTACTGCTCACGGAAACAGATTTAACTCAAAGCAGTTCCTGTAAGAGGTGGACAAGAATGCAAACAGCAGTTGCCAAACAGTAATCTGGTGGCATGCATCACTGCTGGAAGGCACTTGTAGTCACCACAGTGATGCACACCAAAAGAGACTGTCCCTGCATAGCAAACCAGTTTTGTACAGTTTTTCCTTCCTCTGCTACCTCATTTCCTCACCATCTTAATTCTTCATTCGGACATGTGAGTGCTGATTTTCTTATACTGTTCCTGCATTTTGCTCTTACTGTACCCAGGAGTCTCAGCCTGTCTCCCTTCCTCGGCGTCCCTCCTGTCCTCCATTGCTGTCTGTGTTTAGGAAGCTCCAGACTGCTCGTATTACTGCTACCTGCTCCTCACTTCCCAGTCTTCAGTTCTCCTGAATGCTTGTTTGCATATCCCTACCCAACTACTCCCACTTTTCCCTTTTTTTTTTTTTTTTGATTCATAGTATACTTTTCCTGTATCTCTTCCTTTTTCTTCCATTCCCTGTGAAAACTGTACTAACTAGCTACTTCTCAAGTCTGCCTCTTTTATCTTGTGGCTTCGAGCCAGACCACTCATTCCACTCCCACTTGTTTCTAGCAAAAAGAGTACTGGGAGCAGAGATATGTCACCGTTTGTTCCAGCCCAGAGCAGCCAGGAATACTCATTATAAAGAAGGTAATTCTTTTGTGCTTGCCTGAATTGCTCCAAGTTGCCAGATTTTTATTCACGGATATAAGGCAAAGTACAGGTTTCCCATTAGTCTTGTTCTTAGACAGGACTGAACCATGTTGGCCTGAATTCTCAAATTAATAAGATCTGTCAGTTGGCATGAAAGACTTTACTTCTCCTGTAAACAAAAGCAAAGCATCACATTGCATTACAGGCAATGATACTAGTGAACAGAGACTGGATGCCCAAAGCAGTCGAGCATTTCTCAGTGAAACCACAGAGGGAGCATTTTTGGAGAATTACAATTTCATCTTTGACTTTCAGGCCAAGAAGCCACTATAAAGAATTATATTAGAAGTATTTGAAAACACACTGCTTAAGAACAAAAGAGCTGTTGCAAAAACAAAATTGTTATCCCAACTGACGAGATTTGGATGTCTGCCACTTTCTGGCCCAGGCATTGCCATTCATAGACCTCCAAGAGAATGAAAAGAAGTTTATCTACCTTTATTTGAAAACCAGGTGGGTGGCAGTCCTCAGGCCCTTTATCAGCCCCTTCTCCTACTCCAGCTTCCCTTTCTCCCCCTCTATATTACAGGCTGAATTCCAGGGGTAACTAGCTTCTCTTGTTCTCCTGAAGCTCATCCGTAAGTCAAGCAGAAGTTTATAAAGTCTTGCAGTTAAGATTTATCACCAGAGAACCAGACTGTGCAGCTCTGAACCCATTACATTATTTTCTGTTTAGGTCATTAGACTAAACTCATCTCTGTTTACTGGTTGCTCTTTCAAATATTTACTCTTTTTTTTATTCCTATGCTCTCCAAGGCCTGCCAGCTTGAACTGTTGAGATAATAGTTGCTAACAGTAAAAAAATGGACCTCATCTTCAAGCATATTTTTAGCAACTTGAATCAATCCATTTTAGTTCTGTTGCTTCGTGAGAGGCATCTCAAGTACCCTCTGTCCCCACCTTCTTCCACAAAAGCACAGGCAGCTAAATGTCATGGACATATGCTAATGTGTCCATTCCTGCTGAACGTGCTATTGCCTATCTTCTGTTCAAGTGTTCTCAATCTGTATTCTCAAAGGCAAGCAGACCTGGCTAGCAGTGAAGTGACACCATAGCAAGTATTCTTCTAAACTTCTTTAATACCAAACAACATCAAAATATGTAGACATTGATATTATTGTGATAATCTCAGCACTAGATAGCACTTTTCTGCGCAGCCTGCCTTGGAGTGATCTTTAAGGGCAGCTCTGAACTACTTCTGTTTCATAATTTGCAGGATTCCTTCATCTATATTGATGGTTATAATACTTCCACTATAAAAATGAATGCAGTCTGCTTCACAAACGCCTGCACCTGTGCCTGTCTGGTTTGTGCACGGCCATCATTTTGCCCCTATGTAGTTTCTCTTGCAGCTCCGCCTTCCCCACTACGAGCTGGCAGTACATATCTGCCCCCTTGTGGTCATATGCCTGCCAAAGGCTTGCTATTTCACAGGCCCGCTTCAGGCTGGCAAAACTTTCCCACTCTTTCTCCTCCCTACAGAAGAGCATACTTACTTCCCCCAACCGAGCAGCTCCAGAAAAATCACCTAAAAGGGGTATGAAACAACTTCAACCGTCTGTGGCAGTCTAAAAGACTCTGCAGTCTTTTGCACAGAAGTGAACTGTATCTGTGAACTGTGTCTCCTTGAACTCCATACAGTGCTGAAAAAGTCCAGTAACCCTGGCTAGAGGTGAGGTACATAGAGCAGGAGGAGTCTGTCAGGACTGAGGGACAGAAAGCGGCAGCAGCACAAAAAGCACAGACAGATTTCTCTACACAACCTGGCTGAAACCAGGGTCCCTTCAAGGGATGCACTTGAAACCTCGCTCAGTGAAGAACAGGGTTGATCAAAGATTACACTGCAGATAAGTGACCTGTGAAATATCAATACAAGATACTGTTCATAACAATTAAATTTAATAGATCATGTGGAAGTTAAAGAAAGCAGACCAAGAAATCACTTCAAAGAAAGGTTTGAGAGTTGTTTGCTAGCTTGTCCCTTGAGAAGCCTGTTGGGCTAATTTTGAGTCTCTAACTTGAGGGCAAGAAGTCAGCCAGAGTTGCTGCCCATATCAATTTATACTGCAACTTCATAATTTGTACTACATATTTTTACACTGTTCCTGCAGTTTGAAGGATACATGGAAGAACTGCTTTGAAATAGTTGTCTTGTGCTTTTCATGTATTCACTGTGCCACCCTGAGTCCACATTGAGCCTGGCCATCAACCAAATGGTTGTGATTACAGACTGCAGCCTCTCTCTGCTGGAACCAGAGGGGGCTCTTCAGATTTACAGCTTCATGAGCAAGGTTTTCCTTAACACCCTGCAACAGTCTCAGTGTTCTTACTCTTCACAATATAAAAACATGACCAGAAAGGGAAAGGGCTGAGTCAGCTCTGCTGGCAGGATGCTGCCTGCAGAACAACACTAGGGAAGGTCTTCCAGCATCCCACAGCTGCCACAGCATACTTGTTCTATAATCAGAACTCCCAGTGCATGACCCAATTAGCAGTACAGTATCCCAGCTAGCCAGGGTCATGGCTGAGGAGGGGACTTGGCAGCTGATGGGAAGACAAATGATATGCACTACCAAAAGCATGCCCAGACAGTCTGTCCAGACCCAGAAAGCCCTTGGTGGTGGGTCTGCTGCCCACAGGACTGTGTCCACAGTACAAGAAGAGGTTGGCATCATCACCTGGCAGGAACAATTTCCCCCACCAGATTGCATCCTGATTTTGGAAAGGGAAAAAAAACTTATTTTTAAAGAATAATTCAGGCCTCTTAACCAGAGAACCTTGTAGATTGAGGTTCCTTTACAGATTAAATTGCATTCAGTGGTCTATTAAAAATTGATATTAGTAATGATTTGAACACTTGATTCGTAAGTAAGCAAACATCTTCCCCAGCCAACACAAAAACATTGCATTTGCAAAACAAAACAAAAGGCCAAATCATCATTTCATTTAAAAAAAAAAAACAAACTTGTGCAGACAGTACATATGGACTAGAAAGAACTTGTGCAAGCATCCAGGGCTGAGGTTAGGAAAGCACAAGTGCCGACACAGTTAAACTTGGCTAGGGACATAGAGGGGAATAAGAAGAATTTCTTCAGGTACGTCAAGGACAAAAAGGGAGCCAGGGAAGATGTGAGGCCTCTCCAAAAGGAGAATGGAGACCTGCCCATGACAAATACAGAGAAGGCTGAGGTGCTCAATGATTACTTTGTCTCAGTGTTCACTGGCAAGGGCTCTAGCTGCACCACTCAAGCTCCAGAAAACACACATGGGGAGTAGGAAAAGGAAGATTTGCCCACTGCAAGCAAAGAGTAGGTTCAAGACCATCTAAAGAACCTGAAGTTTCACAAGTCTATAGGGGCCAAATATGATCCACACGCTGGTCCTGAGGAAACTTGCATGTGAAGCTGCCAAACCACTGTCCATCATATTTAAAAAGTCATGACAGTCAGGTATGGACTTGAGAAGAGGACCACTTGCTGGATAAGGAATCGGCTGGATGGCAGCACTCAGAGAGTTGTGGTCAACGGCTCAATGTCCAAACAGTGACCCCACAAGGGTCAGTACTAAGACCAGTACTGTTTAACATTTATGTCAGTGATATGGACAGTGGGATTGAGTGCACCCTCAGCAAGCCTGCCAATGACACCAAACTGTGTGGTCTGATTGACAGACTGGAGGAAAGGGATGCCATCCAGAAGGACTTGGACAGGCTTAAGAGGTGGGCCCAAGCCAATCTCATTAAATTCAACAAGGCCAAGTGCAAGGTCCTACACCTGGGTCAGGGCAATCCCAAGCACAAATATAGGCTGAGGAGCAGCTCAAGAACAGTCTCAAGAAGGAGGACTTGGGGATGTCAGCTGATGAAAAATTCAATGAGTCAGCAATGGGCACTTGCAGCCCAGACAGCTAACCACGTCCTGAGCTGTATCACAAGATGTGTGACTGGCAGGACAAGCGATGCAATTCTGTTCCTCTGCCCTGCTCTCATGAGACTTCATCTGGAGTACTGCATCCAGTTCTGGTGCCCCCAGCATAAGACAGACATCAAGGTACTGGAGTGGGTCCAGAGGAGGGCCATGAAGCTGATCAGAGGGCTGTAGCACCTCTCCTATATGGGCACAGCCTGAGAGAGGTGGGGCCGTTGAGCCTGGAGAAAAGAAGGCTGTGGGGAATCTTTATACCAGCATTCCAGTACCTGAAGCAGGCCTACAAGAAAGCTGGGAAGGGACTTTTCACAATGGCTTGTAATGATATGATGAGAGGGAATGGTTTTAAGCTAAGGAGTGCAGATTTTTAGACAGAACATTAAAAAGAAATTCTTTACAGTGAGGGTGGTGAGACACTGGAAGAGGTTGCCCAGGGAGGTTGTGAATGCCCCCTCCCTGGAGGTGTTCAAGGTCGGGCTGGATTTGGCCTTGGGCAACCTGGTCTAGTGGAAAGTGTCCCTGCCCATGCAAGGGGGGCTGGACCTAGATAATCTTTAAAGGTCTCTTCAAATCAACACCATTCTATAAGTGTGAATATCTCTGGGCCTAATCCTAGTCAGCTCCCAGCTTGGTTAGACTTCCTGCTCTCCAGTCTCATCACCAGCATTACTAGAACTGCTTTCTCTAGATGCAGCCTCTTGGAGCCTAACAGTTTGAATCCCATTTATTCACACTGCAATCTTCTTTCACTTGTTTCTCCTACTTACAAAACTGTAAGTAATTACAGGGAAAAAAATAAGAAAACACATTGCAACTGGTTTTGTTCTGAAATAAATGTTCTTCTTTGCCTCACAGATCATTAGCTGACTTCAAAACTATCAGAAAAATAATCTTGTTCAAGTAAATTGTCTTGTTTTGTAGACTTTTCATTTATGATTCAGTTATTCCTAATTATTAGTACAGTCTAATAAACTCATTCTCTATTTCTTCCAGACCAAAAAGCGTTGCCACAGAGGATTTTTCCTCATTTTGACAGAAGAACACAGCAATACAAAATCTTCCATTTGAAAAGGATTAAGTCTGAACATTCTTTCCAATTTCTGTTCTGGCAAACTAGCATTTTCTTTTCCACATAGTTTTGTTTTTCATTTAAAAATTTATTATGACTTGAGTCATCTGTATTTCCCTTCCTTTGCACCATCATAATGTGCAAAACAATTCTCTAATTTAACAGCCCTAGAAAGAAAATGGGGGGAAAGCAAGCACACTGCTTTATACAGCAATAATAAACTTGCTGTAAACATGGTTCTAGCACATTACTATTCTAATGCATATTTCTGCTGTGTTTTGAAGAACAATAGCTTCATACACTCATAATGTTATAACACTTTTTTTTTCCATTTGCATTGTGATTTTATTATTACAGTGTTCATGGCATACACATTGTGGCAGGACACTCCAAAATCCCTTCCCCTCCCCCCTCCATCTCCAGAGGTTTGAATGGGGGAAGAAGGTGGTGCAAAAGTGCTTTTTCCTCTAGTCCTGTCCCTTGGCACCAAGGAAAAGAGGCTGTCCCACTCCTTGCTCCCACTTCCCTTCAGGTAGTTGTAGAGAGCCATAAGGTCTCCCCTCAGCCTCTTCTTCTCTAGACTGAACAGCCCCAGTTCCCTCAGACACTTATTGGAGGTCGCATGCTCCAGACCCTTCCCAAGCCTTGTTGCCATTCTCTGGACATGCTCCAGCACCTCAATATCTTTCCTATAGTGAGGGGCCAAGAACTGAACACAATGCCCAAGGTGTGGTCTCACCAGTGCTGAGTATGGGACTGCAACTTTTTTTTTTTTTTTTTTTCTTTTTTTAACATTGAAATAATCTGAAATTATGAATTTTCATTGGGGAAAAAAAAAAGTCTACTCCTGTAACTGTGGTATTTTGTGATTTCACACATATTACTTTTAAATAGGAATTGTGTTGATAAATCAAGAACCCTTTACTACAGCAAAGGAGTAATTATAAACACGTAAGAAATTCTAGTGTAAGAGAAAGGTACCTGGAGGTCTTGGTGGACAGAAGGATGACCATGAGCGAGCAATGTGCCCTTGTGGCCAAGAAGGCCAATGGCATCCTGGGGTATATTAGAAGGGCTGTGGTTAGTAGGTCAAGAGAGGTTCTTCCCCCATTCTCCTCTGCCCTGATGAGGCTGCATCTGGAATGTCATGTCCAGTTCTGGGCCCCACCAATTCAAGGACAATCAACTGCTTGAAAGAGCCCAGCACAGAGCCACAAAGATGATTAAGGAAGTGGAACATCTCCCTTATGAGGAAAGGCTGAGGGAGATAGGCCTCTTTAGGCTGGAGAACAGGAGACTGAGTTCAACGCTGCATGAAATGAAACTTAAGTAAAAAAAAAATATATTGATAGTCAGTTTAAACTTTGTTCAGGGGTTAATTAAATTACATAGGTCAAAAATCTCCTGAACTTTGTTCATGTCAAATTACTACTTACTTTTTTTTTTTAATTTGCTTTGGCTACATAACAAAGACGTCAGTACCGCTTCCAAAAGCAAAGCTGGCATGTATACAGACAATATCAATAGTCAGCTAAGATACTCCTTGATGAACATCAGCATTAGTATTTTTTTTTTAAATACAGATCTACAGTGTAAAAATACTTTTTAAAAAAGTTAAAAGGCTATAAGTAACCCTTATTCTACTTTCTATCAGCTTAATGCACAAGACAACAATCAGACTTTGCTCCCAAAGTCATGTGAAAACCTGCACCCTCTGAAGTAAATTGGAGAGCTTTGTTTGTGGCTTCTATGGGGCTGAATTTTCACTGCTGGTGCCATAGCTGGTTACAGGGCAGCAGTGTACACAGAATACAATGATACATAGCATGAGTTTTCAAGTCTCCTGACAGACATTAAGAAACCATCCACAACCATAAGATACGGATAAATACACATACTTACTTTATGACTGGCACTTTTAGAGGCTATTTTTTGAAGTATTATCTGGACTGAGTGGATTTGATTCTGTAATTCAAATTCAAATTTATTTAACTTGCAAAATATGGTAAAATGTTTTATATCATATTCATTAATATAGATGAAGGAAAGAGGTTGAGAGAGGGTCTCCTGCCCCTCTACTCTGGAGGCATCTGCAATATTACTTCCAGTTCTGGACCTCCCACTTCAAGGACAGGGAAGTCCAGTGCAGAGCCATAAAAATGATTAAGGGAGTGGAACATCTTCCTTATGAGGAGAGCCTGAGGGAGCTGGGGCTTCTTAGCTTGGAGAGGATGAGATTGAGGGGTGGTCTCATTAATGTTTGTAAATATGCAAAGGATGAGTGCCAAGAGGAGGGAGTCAGGCTCTTCTCAGTGATGCCCAATGACAGGACATGGGGCAATGGGTGGAAGCTGAGGCATAGGAAGTTCCATGGAAAAATGAGGAAAATTTTTTTCACAATGAGGGTGACGGAATACTGGAGCAGGCTGCCCAGAGGGGTTGTGGAGTCTCCTTCTCTGGCAATTCTCAAGACCCTCCTGGATGCATTCCAGTGTGATCCGGTATAGGTGATCCTGCTCTGGCAGGGAGGTTGGACTAGAGATGATCTTTCAAGGTCCCTTCCACCCCCTAACATTCTGTGATTCTGTGAAACAGACGATGGTGTTTAGTAATAACTGAAGCAGAAGAGAGTACTGAGAGAACCAGCAAAAAAAAAGCTGAAACTACTTGTATTCTCTTACAAAGAATTAGATAATTATTACACCCTTTTCCACCTTTCAAACCCCCAAACATACCTAATTACACTTAAAAATACTTACCTTTCAATCTTTTACTTTACTCTGACCTTGCAGTGCTTTCCTAAGTTCACCTCTACATAAATCAATATTAGCTTATTCCTTTATTCCATTTGCAAAGCTTTGCTGGAAAAACAATGTTACATTATAAGAGAAAGGACATTGATTTGAAGTCTGTTAGCCATAGGAGCATAAGAATATCTGATTTACCATATTACCTCAAATAACTGATTAGGGGTGATTTGGGAGTTCTTATTAGCAAATCACTGAGAAATCATTCTTCAGAAGCAAGTGAAATATAAGCAGTCTATAATGCTTTGACTGCCAAAATTATCACACTTACTTGAACAAGTCTAATTTTTCTTAAAATAGCATGCTCAGTTTTAGTGAGTAGTTTATCAGTTGTTGAGATATGGTAAAAATTCCACAAGTACTCAGACATAAACAGGTAAGTAGCCACTACTGCTCTACACATCCCTACAAAATGTATAATGGAAACAGACAACTAAAAACACAGAATCACGTTTAAGTGTGCTATTAAAGCATTTATTGTACAAATTTATTTTTAAAAGATCATGAAGTTTAACAACACTCAAATAGGGTGATAGACAAGCAGCTTTTATGATTAAGAGGCAATTATGGACACCTCGTCATTGGTGTTATGAAAAGAAGGACCAGTAATTCAACATTTTTTGGTAATGCATAAGCACTTTAACTTTTTATCAACTCAGAAGAAATGTCATTGATCTGGCCTACAGATTCATTTCTGCAGGAATATAGCAGCTAGTAGAAAAATTTTGAAAGCAAAGGGCAAGACACAATTTGACCAAATATATCAAGATCAGGCACATGACTGGACGCTGTGAAAAGCCTTTGCTGAAAATTTGTAACTTTTGTTTTGGCACAACAGCACACTAAGGAAAAAAGCAGAATGAAAAAAAAATCCCTTCTTCCAAAATTGTGATAGTCCCATAACTTACAGCTTATTTTCCTGAAGTTAAAGGAACAGCAGCAGGACAACCACCACTTTATTTCATCCCTGTCTCCTGGAGGTAAACCACAAAGAATGCAACCGAAGCAGAGAGTCATTAGGAAGTTCTTCCTAAAACTGTGCCCTCATCTCAGTTGGCCCATGCCTCCAATGCTTCTGAAATGAAACCAGAGGGCTACACATGTTCACTACTTGCCTGTCACTTTCAACTTTCACAACTGCAGTAGCATGCTGCCCAGAGATTTTCTGTTCACTATCATTAGGTTGCTGACTTCACTCTAGCCATGTGGATCAGTTTCCCTACTGAAAAAGTAGAAATCAGCCTAAGTCAGTATCTGTAAGAGTAGGGCACTAAATAAGTATCTTCTTTCTATGCATGTCTAGCAGGTAGGGAAGCATAAAAGAAAATTTTACTTTGTTCTCTCTGTAAAAGACATGTTTCAGTGAAGTAGCTGTATCTTTCTTTGTTACTGTTCCTCTGATGCCCCTGCCACATCTCTCAGGCAGATGCAGGGGAAGTGGTGGTGCTGATGACAGTGAATCAACCCTTCAAGACATGTAATGATTTCATAGTCAGGAAGAGCAAGGCTGGCAATGTCGAGGCCCAGCAGCCGCGAGACCACCTCTCGGAACTCTGCCAACTGCAAGAGCAAAGAGAAGGTAGTTACTAATTAAATACCAAGCAAAAGAGATACCTAGAAAGCCATATACACATATCCATGCCTACAAACTTGAGCATTTGTATTTACAGTGCAAAATATAGGAACTTCTGCTGTTGTTCAGTACAGATCTGAAGAATATAGAAACAACCTTCTGGGGCATACCTCAAATGAAAAAAAACCCCTACAAACAGTTGAGGTGCTAAGAATCTTGAATATTAATCAGTTACAGGTGTTCTTTAGAATTCTTCACAGGCATATCTTCCCTGCTGACTCAACAGCAAGAAGTGAGAAGAGATGGAAAGAGGAGCTGTACTTAACCTAGATGACTGCAAACTATAGACATCTGGAAATTGTGGTGGGCACATGCCACCACAGACTAAGGTGCTGGTCCTGACCCCAAGCTCCTAACACTGCCTGATACCACATCTCTCTACCCTGCTCTTTCTTGCAGAAACCACAGCAGAAAAGAGGAACTTAGATGAAAGCTTGAGATTTGGCATATTCTTCAATCTGACTTTGACTTGGAATAAGGATACAGCCAAATTCAAGATGCAACCTGGGAAACACTCATTCTTCTTCCGTGCATAGCTGCTGAAAATGTATCACAGAAAGAGTAGCTGGCAAACTAATTAAAGATACCAGCTTTCTCTCTGCAGTTCCGGGTGGATTGACATGTACAGGTAATTGTCATCACCAGTGACACCATCAGCAACTACATTTAAAAACTTAATATCATATGAACATGAATGCTGATTTATTCTTCTCAAATTCACAATATCCCATATTGGTTATGTCAAGTTTCAATTCATCATGCAAATGATCAATGTCACAATACTTCTTATTATCAGCACACAATAAAGAGGAAAATGTTCCTATCTGAGGAAATACACTTGTCTCGCTATCTATGTGAACACCAAGACCCCCATTCCCAAGCATGGCAGAAACTCAAAATGCCACAGAAAACTATTGAGAAGCTGGATTCATTCCCTGTTATTGCAGCACCCTCACTCCACCAATCATGCCGATGGCTAATGGTGAGGAGATAAAAGCACTCCTAAAGTATGTGTCCAATCCCAAAAATACTGTGCATAACTCCAAAGCAGTTACAACATCTGTGAGGCAAGCTGCAAAACCTCTGAAAATAGTCTTCCAGAATTTTGCCAGTCTGGTTTGTTTCATCCCAGTGCAAACTCTAAAAAGCTGCCAATGGTTCAGAAAAACAGACATGAAAACTAAGACAGTATAAGGCAGAAAAAAATTCTGCCTTCAATCCTAGCTATCTGTCCTACCAAGGCAGTACAACGCCTTGGACGAAAAGTTAGAACAATGTAACACCCAAACCCCTCAAGTTCCCATCTATTCACTTCACTGTCAAGTCAGGAGGTCACTGATGTGGGGCTCTGGCAGTGTGCTTGGCAAGTACAATTCAGCAGAAGCTGAAGTTTTTATAAACATCTGGATCACAGACACAACAAGCAGCCAATGGAGCTGGAATTCATTTCCATATAGACTTTATGTTAAAAGATCAAGGCAGCCCTCTAAGAACATCTGTCTTTGGATAAATTAATCCCCCACAAGACATCAAAACAACAAAGCCAATGGATCCACCAGAAGGACGTTAGGTTCTGGACTTGCCCCAGATTTCTTGCTCTCTTACCTTGGCTACTGCAAGAGGTTCAAATTAATTAAGCAACTGTGAGTAAACCAAATTGCACTACAACCATGTATCTAAGCCCATCAAAATAACTTTGATGCACTGATGCAGTTTATTAGACTGGCAGGTCAGGGAGAATAGGTGAAAATTTAAACATATACACAATCATCTCACTGTGTTTCTGGTGGGAAAATCAAGTAATAGCTATACTGAAGGAACAGTAAATGTGTTAATAATTCAGCAACTTTCATCAGGAAATAACATAATCTGGAAAGCACTTAGAGATTCTTTAAGTCATTCATTTATGTAAATTTTAAATTTCCTTCCACTTTAATAAATTAATACTCAGACAAAACCCAAATTTTCCTTAGCATTGTGTTGCGGTTTATGAAGTACAGTGCAGACGAAGTCGTAGTTCAGAGAAAAAGCAGATGGGCTAGGATAGGGTAACATTTTTTGTTTGCTTCACAAGAAGCTGGGAGGAGACACAGCAAAGACAGCCAAGCTGGACCAGCCAATGGGTACTTGGTACCATGCTGATGTCATGCCCACTATATAAGGGAAGAGATGGCAGAGGTGAAAGAGGGTCTTTGAGCTTGTGACTGTGAATGGAAACTTTTCTTCTTCCATGTCGGGAGCCAAGGCAAAGAGTGTCATGGTATCTCTTTGTATTGTTCTATCAGACTCTATCTTTATCTCAACCCAATTCTCCTTCTCAGTCCACTGGGATGGAGACTGGATGGGGCAATTTTGTGAGCATGTGCATGAAGCCTGAACAATGACATTCACAGTAGTTTTCAGGACAGCTGCTTCACTTCTATTAAATTCTTATATTCTAAGTGCTAGCTTAGAAACACTTTCTGCATATCTCTACACCTACCTGTCTCTCTCTTTTCGCTAATTCTGCAAGGCTTGTTTTAAGCACCTTCATCTCACTGGTAACTGCTTCTAACATATCCTGGTTTTTTTCTTTATCTTCGGTAGCTTTGCGCTCCTTTAAAAGAAGTTCTGATTTGACAGAGGTAAGCTGTTTCTCAACCTTTTCTTTCATTCTTTCCAATCTGCCTTGAGACTTACTGAGTTCTTCTATTGTTCTGCTCTGCTCCAAGGTTTTGATCTGAAATAACACAAAGTAGCTAATGAACTTGTGATGCTTCTCATCTGACACAAACAAGTAACAAAGATATCAGGAGAAAGCACTTCATTATGATTTCTTACAGATTCTTGATGAAATCACATAAAGAAGCGAACTAAGGAGTTACTAAAGAAGACTGTCCAATTTCAAATGAATTAACAAAAAAATATTTTTTTTTTTAAAGACAGTTAATTCTCTGCACGTTTTGTAAAAATACATTATTGGACAGACAAAAATCCACAGTGACAGTTCACTTTCTACTACCTCCTGGGAAAACTGTATGAAAAAGCGTTGTCAAATGTTTTGCTGGTCAAAATTATTCACTTGGAACATGCACTTACTTATGTATTTCACTCCACCAGCCACAAAAGCTCAAATAAAATCAATCATTTCTTTCACGGGTGGAAAACTATCAATGACTGCAAACTACTTGTATTCACCTGAGTCAGTGCAGGTAATTTATCCCTGCTCCAATGTAATAAAACATAGAAACAATGAAAATTTATCCTGCTTCCTTTATGTGATGGGGAAAAAGCTTTTTTTTCCACACACCTATCAGACTAGATCTTCTCTGAGAATCTATAGTAAAATATAAGCCATATCAACAGGGGGAAAAAGGGACACATATATTGCTTTTTTCTTACATTAGCATGAATATTTACACTGGTTTACAGATGCTACTTAGTATATCATGACAAATTGCAAAATAACCAAAACATTGCAATATTATATTTGCTTTCCCCATCTGATGGATTTGGGCAGTTCTCCATGAACACGTTTATTGTAAATGAACTCCAGCTGGAATAGAAAAACTGATAGGAGCAAAAATGTAACCTTGTAACTCACCTTAAGTTCATTGGTTTCAGACAATTTGGCTTTGAGGTCAGTATTTGTTTCCCTTGCCAGATCAAGCTGCTTCTGTATCCTTTCTATCATTTTCTGTAGCTTTCTGACAGCGAGATTAGCCTCATCCCTCTCCACAGCTAAGGCTGTCCTCACTTTCTTCTCTTCTTCCAGCTGGGTTATTTTCTGTCGCAGAAGGTTCATGTGCAGCTCTTTGCTTTCAAGCTTTTCTTTCTGAGTCTTCAGCTAGTTTTCCAAGCACAAGGATATTTGAAAACACACGTGCAAGACAATGGTAATACATAGATTGTTTTGCAAATTTAATCCCTATGTTGCATATTTTATTGAAACTCCTATTCCTCTCTTGGAAACTCTGTAAAGCATCATAAACATATACACTAATTTGATACCTCTTATTACCAATTCATTGTTTCTCCATCCTGAAGTTGTGTACTACCTTTTGGAATGATTTTATATGTAGACCACCCCACATTTGAACGCATTTGAAGATTTGTGCATCATTTATAACATCTAAGATTATCTAAGACACTAGTCAAATACAAGAGGTAAGAGATTCACTAAGACTGTTTTCAGTGATGGTAGTTTAAGGTATTTGCATCTTTAATCAGTTAATTAAGGTTAATGTACAAGGAGAATTAACATTCAGAAATAAGAAAGCTTTCATCCAGTGGTCCAATAAAATACCCACCAGTTAGTTTTGTAATTTTGGTGCTCAGGGGGCTACATATTTTCAGATTACAGGAGCTAAGACACCAGGCTTTACACTGGGGGAGTATTGACATAGAAGCTATACTCCCTGCTAGAGGAGGTTTTTTTGCTTCCAGAAAAAAAATAGTGCTGTTTTAAACCTTAAATAAACCTAACTCTAAGATGTAGACCATTCTGAGACTCCTAAATCCAGAACATTTTACTCTGTCACAATGGGACATCAGAAGGGTATCTGGTCAAGTTTAGGAACAAGTTTGCTCCTAAAATACAGGTTATTGCTGGAAATTCTTGGTGAAGTACAATTGGTATCCTACTGGTGTGCATCTTTGTCCATGATGCCTCCCTTCCTAGAAGATCCTTTCAAATATCAACAGTAGTTCCTTACAGATATGTTAGAGATGTGCATTTAAAAGTAAACACATATACCCATACAACAAAAGCAAAGACATATACCTGTAAGTTCGTTAATTTAAGTTGTGAAAAGTAGTTATCATATCTTTAACTAACTAATGGGTTTAGTTTTTTATATATGCAGTCTGTTTGCACAGTTTACAAACATTTAGGGTTTGGGGTTTTTTAATTCCTTATATACATATATACAAGGAATTTCAAAGATAGATAGATAGATAGATAGATAGATAGATAGATAGATAGATAAGATATGAAGTGCCAATCTGTTGCCTCTAGCAAGCTACTACAGAAATGTAATCGTAATGCTTACCTTTGAAACAAACAGTAATGGAAAGTCTTTTTTTCCTACCTTCCTTCTCAGGCTATAGGCCATAGTCTTGTTTTCAATCACAGCATCACCTTCCAGTTTCACTAACTGCTCTACTCGGGCTAGAATCACATCCACATTCATATCCAATCCAACTTCTGCTGCCAAGCTATCCAGATGCATCTTCTCATTAAGCTGCTCCAGAAATTTCAGAAACTAATATAAGATACGGGGGGGGAAATGTAAAATAATAATAAAATGTAATTAAAAGTCCTAAACTACAATTTAAAAGCACCCCTACACCAGAAAGAAGTTATACGTAGCCAAGTCCACGAGAAATAATGTAGTGCAAGGGTATGTTTAGAGTAAACACTCCTGACACAATTGCAAATTCTCCATTTGTCCTTTTTAGTCAATATTTATTTTCTTCATAAATCTCTGGACCTACTGAGTTTACCTTATTAGCAAGGCCAGACTGGGCTTAGCTCCTCTACAGTAAGTAGAATAATAAGTACTTCTGTCTTTCTTGACTCTAGCTCTTGTCTGTGTCTCTGCTAATGTACATAGCCACGCACTGGCAGGGAGAAGTTAGTAACTCCAAGTGCTGTGACTGCCTACTGCTACAAGCTCTGAAACACCCAAAACTGGTCTCCGTGATGCCATGGGAGAGATGTGATGTAGTCTATGAAGATTCAGTAATGTTAGTATGGTCAATCTTTTGCCTTTCTTTGGAACAACAAGTTTTAGAGATAAGTTATTAGTTTACAAATTGCTCTAAAGATTATTTCAATTGTGTCTCCATCTGGTTTACTTATGTGAGTGCACACAGATACCAAATATTATTTAATCATTTTTCCCTCATTTTGCCCCACTCTTTAAAATTGAACTAGTTCCCTTGCCCTAGTTATCCTCTCTAACACAATCCAGAGCTGTCCTTCTCACTAAGAATTGTTTGCCCTTGTTTTCAGTTACTTCTGTTGCAGACCATAATTTGTAAAGAAACAAAACACAAAACAGTTCCATAACTGTTGCTTGAGCCCAGGACAATAAAACATACCAAGAATCTCTTTTTGTTTCATAATGCTTCTGGATCAAAAAAATAAAAACAGCAGTAGCAGAAGAAAATGCTTAAGCTGTTCATTAACAGGGGGGGAAAAAACAAACACAACAAAAATCTCCTAATTGCAGCAAAATCTAGACAGAAATTAAGAAACTAGAGCCACATGTTCTTCACAAAGGAAGCAGAAAGGAAGAAATAGGTCCATTTTCTGTGCGTTTTCTTACCCTCAATGTGGTGTATGCTTCATTCATAAAAGTTATTGGATCACAGAGTAATGCAAAACAGACAGCATCAGGCTATTAATTCTTTGCAGATTCAATTTTCTAAGCACTGATCTTGGTCTACATGCTACAATTTTGTCTTTCTTAGCTGTATTGGGTGGTTCATGGATTGATTTACAGGACACCAGATCTGCTGGCAACAGATGGGATGCATCTGTCTCAAAGAGGGAAAAGGATCCTAGCATAGAATCTAGTAGGGCTCATTGAACAAGCCACAAAACCTGGCTGGCTAGAAATAAGCCTGAGGGCAGCACACCAATATTTGAAGGATTCTGTACTAACAGAATCCAGTCTGTCATATCAGAAAAGGTAGGGAAAGGTAGACCCATGTGATAGCAAAGACATAGGGTTTATTGACAAGTGAGCAGCTGAAGGAGCACCTGAGAACAGCCAGATAGGAATTAGGACTTCCCCACACAAAAAGCTGCCAAGACCTCCAGATCAATTGAAGTGCTCCTACACTAATGCACTCAGCATGGAAACAAACAGGGGAATCTGGAAGCCACTGTCTATCAGGAAGTCTATCATGTAGTAGCCATCACAGAAACATGGTGAGATGTCCCAGACAATTGCAGTGCCTCAGTTAATGGCTACAAACACTTCAGAAGGGATAGGCAAGGAAATAGAGGTTGTGCAGTGGCCTGCATGTCAGGGGCTGTTTTCATTTCTTTGAGATTAATATGGTGATGACAGGGTTCATGGGTAATAATCAAGGGGAAGGCCAACAAGGCAGACATCTTGGTGGGAGTCTGTTATATACCACTCAACCAGGATGAAGAGATAGATTAAATATTCTTTAGGCATCTGGCAGAAGTCTCACGCTTGTTGGGCCTTGTTCTCATAGGGGACAGCAACTTCCCTGATGTCTGATGGAAATGCAACACAGCAGGGACGGAGCAATCCCAGAGCCATCTTGGCAGACTGGCCTGTTTCAAAGACTGGTTCACAGCCCCTTGGGAGGCAGTCCTGAAGGGGCAAGAAGCCCAGGAAGTCTGGACACTGTTCAAGAGGGAACTCTTAAAGGCACAGGAACAGGCCATCCCCATCTGCCAAAAGATGAGTCAACAGGGAAGAAGGCCAGCCTGGCTTAACAGAGAGATTTGGCTGCTGCTTAGGGAGAAAAGGAGTCTATGGACCTCGGAAGAAGGGGCAGGCCAGAGGACTACAAGACTGTCATGAGACTATGCAGAGACAAAATTACAAGGGCCAAAGCCCAACTAGAACTTAATTTGGCTTCATCTGTTACAGAAAATAGAAAATGCTTCTACAAATATATTAGAAACAAAAGGATGACTAAGGAGAATCTCTGTCATTTATTGGATTCCGAGGGGGTACACAGTGGTCAAGAATGAGGAAAAGACTGAGGCACTCAATATTTTCTTTGCTTCAGTCTTTAGTAGTAAGATTTGACACCCAACTTCCTGAGCTGTAAGACAAGGATGTGGAGTAGAATTTGTTAATGACCTGCTGCACCACTTAAACATACACAAGTCTGTGGGCTGGATGGCATACACATGAAGGTACTGAGGGAACTGGCAGAAGTGCTCATCAAGCTACTTTCCATCATTTACCAGCAGTCCTGGTTGATCAGGAAGGTCCCAGCTGGCTGGAGACTGGCAAATGTGACAACCATCTACAAGGAGGGCTGGAAGAAGGATCCAAAGAACTACAGACTTGTCAGTCAGAACTCAGTTCCAGGGAAGGTCATGGAGCAGATCACCTTAAATACCATTATCCAGCACATGCAGAACAGGTGATCAGGGTCAGAGTTCATGAAGGGCAAGTTTTGTTTAATGAATCTCATCTTCTTTGATATGGCAACCCCCTAGAGCATGAGGGAAAGGCTGCAGATGTTGTTTACCTGGACTTTTCTAAAGCATTTGACACTGTGAACCACAGCATTCTCCTGGAGAAACTGGCTGCTCATGGCTTGGATGGATGGATACATCACCAGGTTAAAAACTGGCTGAAAGGCCAGGTCCAAAGAAGCCCAGCAGAGAAGGACCTGGGGGTGCTGGTGACAGCTGGCTGAACATAAGCCAACAGTGTGTTCAGGTGGCCAAGAGGACCATCATCCTGCTCTGTATCAGAAACAGTGTAGCCAGCAGTAGCAGGGAAGTGATCATTCCCCTCTCCTCAGCACTGGTGAGCACAATCAATGGCTATGAACTCTTCATAACTCAAATACTGTGTTCACTTTCGGGCCACTCACTTCAAGAAAGACACTGAGATGCTGGAACATGGCCAGATGAGTGCAACAAAGCTGGTGAAGGCTATGGAGAAGAAGTTATTTTGAGGAGCAGCTGAGGAAACTGGGATTGTTTAGTCTGGAGAAGAGGAAGCTGAGCGGAGATCTTGTTACTCTCTACGATTATCTAAAAGAAGGTTGTAGTGAGGTGGGTGTTGGTCTCTTCTCCCTAGCATCAAGTCACAGATTGAGAAGAAATGGCCTCAAATTGCACCAGGTGAAGTTTAGTTTCGGTATTAGGAAAAATTTCTTTGTGGAAAGAGTGATCAGGCATCGGAACAGGCTGCTCACTGGTGGACTCACTGCCCCTGGAGATGCTCAAGAAACGTATAGACATGACACTTTGAGACATGGTTTAATGGCCATGTTGGTGTCAGATTGACCATTGGACTCGATCTTACAGGTCTTTTCCAAACAAAGTAATTCTGATTCTATTCTGTTATTCTATGGTTGGTTTATCTTTCCAGGGACTAAGTAGTTTTTCAAACTCTTAGTGCATGGATAGCTATAGGCTGTGTTCATTCACACAAGTACTAAAAAGTCCTGACAGCCTTTATGGGCTAAGGATATAAAATAAAGACTGCAAAATCATGATCAGTTTAGGGAAAGATCAGAAAAAGCTTTGACATCAGAGAATTCTTGAAGGCTCTCTGATGTATTTACAGAGACTTTTCTTATCTGCTTTTTTTTTCTCACATTGAATGGACTTGGAACTCGATAGCTTAGCTATTTTTTCCAACTAAAACTGTTGGTCAAAGAAAAGGTATTATAACTCCCTACATGATGCCTGACTTTGCTAATTCACATTACTTGTAGTACTGTGAGTAACATTCCAGCTGATCACTGCAATGCAACTAGCTGTATCTCAGTCTTCAATGACTTCTATGCAAAGGAAAATAATGCATGTAACTACTTTTTGTTTCTCAAGCTTCAGATCATCTTGTATCAGATGTACAGATAGTAATTCTTCCTCCAAGTGTTTCAGTTGATCCTGGAAAGTCTCAGAGCATTTTTCAGCTTTTCTGCTCCTCTCCAAAGCTTCTTGATACAGTGTGGTCTGATTTTCCAAATCTTCAGCCAGTTTGGCCACCTGCGCTTCAAGCTGAGACACCATCTGGGGAGCACACAAACCAACAAAATATATGGGGTTACACTGGCGTGGCAACATGAGACAGTCAAGAGTGAACAGCAGAAACCATATTTAAAATGAGACAAGTGACTAAAAGCAGCTAATATCTATAAAAATGAATTAAAAAAAATCTAGACACAAACTTTCCAAATATGTTAGTAAAGCAGTAATACCTGGATGTCAACTAATATTCTGTAAAATAAGGCAGTACAGCCACTAGTCTACTGAGGAACTGAGTGGGAAAAAACAGGTAAGTGATTCAGAAAATACATGCAGCAATTAAGTGAGATTGTACATATGGATAACTAAGACTCAGAGGTCTGCCTGCTAACAGGTGTACAACTAGAAGATTTTTGTGAAAAACAATTAAATATATTAATTTTTGTAATCTATTCAAAGTCCAAGGCTAAAAACATTAAATCTCACAACACGAAACTAGACCAACAGTTCTGAAAACACTTCTATCTCTACACAGTTACCTTTACAACACCTACATATAATGTAACGGGCTATAAGTTGTAAACTACTTCTATATTCAGTGCTTGAACATATCAAATAATGCTCCTGCCAGACACTGAAAGTCAGTTCTATCCTAAAAGCTGGTTTGCTTTGCTCTTCCTCTCTTCTTATTGTCATATAAATTATCTGGTTACATAATTATGTTGCATTTGTAACTTAGTGTTCAGACAAACATCTCCAAGCAGCTCTTAATTTTAAGCATCTCTTTGCCTACTATTAATAAAATTAACAATATGCACACAAAACTCCCATTAATTTTAATGGCATAGAAAGGTTTTCAACTTAGACTGCAATTAAATACAGAAAACAGCTTGGATCCAACCTGCCTAAAAAAAACACTGAGAAGTTACTGCTGCTTGTACTGACCAATAAAGCTGCAAGAACACATACACGTAGTTTGTGCTTTTCTGCATCATATATCATTCAGCAGGAAAAAAATTCAAAATAAATAAAATTCAGTAACCTGTGCCCACGGAGATACATTGCTGCTGGAGACTCCAGGCCCCTTTCACTACACTACAGA
The DNA here is from genome assembly GCA_013396675.1 of Eubucco bourcierii. Classification (NCBI taxonomy): domain Eukaryota; kingdom Metazoa; phylum Chordata; class Aves; order Piciformes; family Ramphastidae; genus Eubucco; species Eubucco bourcierii. The sequence goes on from VWZE01008846.1 coordinate 477,522, forward strand.
ATGACTCTGGGTGCAACTCTGCCCCGTCATGGGGCTTTTACAGGCTTCAAAGGTCCATAAATTGAGAAGGTGAGTGATCACACCACAGAAGTTAAGACCACAGAACCACCAAGCTAGAGTAACCTTCATTCCTGGCTTAGAGACAACTAACAGCTTCAACAGCATAGGGTTTTTCCTAAAATAGAGCTGCATCTTTATTCATGCCTGTGACTGGCATTACAAAGGCTGCATTTTCAGTCCTGCAGTTCTGGCCTACTCAGTTTCCTTGTGGAGCTTGGTCAGTCAGCAGACTCCTACCACAAGGCTCCATTTGTTGTCCTGATCCCTAAAACCTACCCATAAGCTTTTGACCTGCTTGTGGCTATTCTTTAGAGACAACTCTTCACACTCTATCCACTTCTTTACATAAAGGGCAACACCTCCACCCCTTATTCCTCTCCTGTTTTTTCTGAACAGCTTGTAGTCATCAATAGCCACACACCAAGTTTCTGTAATTGCCACTATGTCATAGCTTTCCTGTAGCAGGATAGCTTTCAACTTCTGTTTGTTGCCCATGCTGCACGCATTGGTGTAGAGGCATTTCAGTTGGGCTGCCAGCCATGCTACCTTCTTAGAAGGGTACATCACTGTTCCACCAAGGTATTTAATTGGAGCTATCCTCCTATCTCCTATTACCTCAGAGGCCATTTTTTTAAACTAAATTATCAAATCTATGTGTGCCACTCAGAATACAGTAGTCCCTAGACCTGCTGAACACACTTTTCTTAATGCACCCCAGGATGTTGTTAGCCCTCTTGACCACAAGAGCACATTGCTGTCTGCTCTCTGTCAACTAGGACTCCAAGGTCTTTCTTCATGAAGCTGCTTTCCAGCAGCATGGTCCCTAGTCTGTACTGGTGCCTGGTGTTATTCCTCCCCAGATGCAGGACTCCGCACTTGTCCTCAATGAATTTCATGAGGTTCCCCTCCACCCAACTCTCCAGCCTGTCAGTCAAGTAAATGGAGATACCAAAATCACCATAATTAGGAGACATAATGTTCAAGAACACTTCAGGTTTCACAGAAAATCTGACTATAACAGTTTCACAGAAAATATAGCAGTTGCAGTGAACTATTTCCTCACAGTCCTTTTAAAATGTAAACTTTTCATAGTTGTTTGGCAGGCACCTGTAGAGAAATAAGCCAGACATCGCTGACTGGGCTTGGATGTGAAGGTGAACATTTTGCCAGTTCATCCAGTGTGTACAATCCTACACACAAAACTCCCAGAGGAGTTGCAGCGACAATTTAAAAATGGAAAAAACCAAAAAGAAACAACAAACAAGCAAACAAACAAAAAACAGAAACGAAAAACAACAACAAAGCCAGTTCAGAGAAGGCATCAAAATACTCAGACAGGGAAGGGCTGCTTTCTCCCAGATTCTTGTGATGGCCTTTCCTGTTCCTGCTAACCCAGCCTGAAAAGGCATTGTGCTGGTTTGAGGCTAATTAGAATATTTTAATAGAGAGAAAATTACACTATAGGCAGTGAAAAGAAAACATGGTGATGTCTACTTCACTCATACATTTGCTAAGATTGGTTTTGGGAAAAGAAACCAAAACATAGATAAGGCATTCTCTGTCTCTCTCTGAGGGACACAGCACAGTGTCTGGGGCGGTCTAGCAGCTTCTGGCTCTGGCTCCTCTGCCAACTAATTTTCACTACCCACTTCTCTTCTAACCCACCTGGTTGATCCTCCTAATTCACCTTGTGCATAAGGCAAACTTTGGGGTAAGGTACAGGGGTGGGGAGAAGGTGGAAGGGTGGTTGGGAGCCCCTCCTGGGGTCTCTGATTTCTGGGAGGGGTGTTGTGTTTCTGTATTACCTTTTACTTGTATATTTCAGTAAATATTCCTGTATATAGTGTATATATCTGCTTGTATATTGTGCTGAGCTGTAAATAGAGCTTCATTCCCTAACTTCCAGCAGGCTGAGTTCTAGTCTGGGTCATTTATAAAGTGTGGGGGGTGGGGAACTCCCAAACCATCACAGGCATGCTGCTTGCAACAATGTCCTGAAATGAAGCAATCTTGACTCAGATACAGGAAAGACCTAACTGTAATCCTCCTGCTGTTATTCATTAGCATTTTTATTAGCACAATTCTAATTTTCTGCTGCAAGGCATTGTGCTGCTGGCATACTCTTAGCATTGCTGCTGGGCTGTGGCCACAAAGAGGCTGTTTTGAAACAAGCTAGGTGAGCACCAGCAACATTACAGGCTAATTTATCCTGTCACAAAGTTTAATGACTCACTTTTATGGGACTTCCGCTCAAGGTTGGACAGTTTATTGTAAGGTCTGTAAGAAATTCTACATAAATAAAATTAAGCTTTTTCTTGATTGACTGGGAGTAAAGCATACATATCCTAACAGTGACATCATATCTCAATCCTGAAGAGAAATTTACCCAGAGATGCAATAGGATCGGACACACACATACCAACATGTATATTCCTTACAAACGGAACCTTAGAAAATGTTTCTTGAATTCTGATTTGCAGAAAGAAAAGCAGTTCACTGTAAACCAACTTTTTGATGGTAAATTCTATGTTCTATTAGAAACAGATTCAGAGGTGCTATGAATGTTAATGTAGAAGCTTTCCTCAGAATAGATGCCAGCACCACTTTGATAAGGTAGTTCACTTTGGGGCCACGCAAATAATTTTTTCCAGATGAATCACAGCAGTAAAACATCAAAGTTTCATCACTTAATATATTTAGCAAATATGATAATCCACAAAACTTCAACATCATGTCCATCATTATTCAAATACAATGACCAAATTCACCAAGCAATATTTAAATTTAAAGTTACTATTTATGGTTCAGGAAACAGACCTACAACATTTTTTCAGAAAGAACTAGCATTTGGGGGGAATATTGTTAGAAGTACAGCAGGCAAATTGCTGTACTTGCTAGCAGAGGCATATTGCGACACTAGACATACCTGACAGCTCTTCTACTATGTAAAAATAAACCAACAAAATCTGGCAATTTTAAGACCAGCATCTTAGTTCCAAAGTAAAGACTTAGGCAGTGGTAGACTGGAATTGATTCCTACGCTGTCTTAGCAATAAAGTCTTTCTTCTACCACATATATTAATTTTTTTATTGCAATATTACTGAAAAACATTAAAAGAAAAGTGGGGAGGGGAAGGAGAAAGTGTTATTTTCAGTTGCAAAAGTCAAAGGAGGAGTGGAAGGAAGGGAGGAAGGTTAGAGTATAGCACCCAAAGGAATTAATTTTAACACTGTTATGGAAAAATACCTGGCTTTCTTAACACCAGTTTCTTTAATATAATCAAAGCTATTTAGAAGAAATAATAGTTGATTATTGTATATAATTGTTCTCTAACAAGATATGACTTTTCAAATGAATGCTGTTACTTGAAGAACTAGCAACATTCCTCTCAAGCAGCTGAAAAAGTTCATATCTGCAATAAAACAAACACTGAGTGTGAATCTTCCCTGATACTACCAGTTCGTAGGATGATCACATGGAGAACCCAAAATGCAAAGCTAATATTAAGGAATAAAATCAGGAGGAAAAATAACTGAAATAAGTAGTATCCACTATGTACATACTCCAGTATATCCACAGAGCCTAACATCTACTCAATATAGTACGCAAACAGACTTAGCCACAACTGAATCTTACAAAAACAGCAGTCCATCTGAAAGCATTCCCAGGAGTAAAATCTTTGTACTCAAAGCTATCAGTCAAATTTCCCTATCTCAGCTGTTCTCAGAATAATCCTCTCAACAGGCTGTACTATGTGCCAAAACACAAAACAGTACAAACACCTAAAATTCTCATAAGATTTCAATTTTAAAGCATTTTGCTTATGGAAACAACACTGCATGAAGTACAGTAAAACTGTAAAGAGCCTATACATTCAAAAAGCTGCCATCACACTTACACTTCTGTGTAAGATATTCACATATCTTGTTTTCATTGAAATTTGGCACACTCTCAAACTAAGGTATAGTGGAGCTGATTTGTATTTTTTTTTTAACACAGCATTTAATCAAAATGCAGAGAGATATTTTCAAGAGCTAGTTCCAGTCCTGGAGAGAATAATTTTTAAAAAAAAATAATTTTTTTTTGCAAACACATAAGACTACCACATCATCTTAAAATCTGGCAAGTACACTGGAGTTGTTTTTCAGTGGCTCGGACAGACATTGGGCAGAACGTATTCTGGTTCACCATCCTCCTGAGCTCTCCCTTCTCTACCTGCACACATGAAAACATCTTTGTAAATGCTACCAGCTAAAATGCCATGAAGCCAAGGTATTAGAACACCTAGCTGCTTTCCTACTGCCTTTCTTCTGGATGATGAACAATTATGGTTTAAAAAAATGTTTAACTGTAAGTGTGAAAATATTTTTTTCTTTTTAGGTACAAGTGCAAGTTCTGAGGACTGGAGGGAAAGAAACTGCCTGGAGCAAATCATCAATTATGTTCACTTTGAGAAACAAGCCAGACCTTGAAGTCACCATCATAGCAGCAATGTACATGTTCTACTAAATCAGAGACCACACACGCACACACTTGTGACATCCACTAAGTAATACATTGAAATTTGGTTTCAGTGTCAACTGAAAGAGCATTCCATGTCTTTTCTTGTTAATACTGTTATTCTAATCTCTGAATTCTTCCTACTTAATAAACCACAAATACTTTTATTGTCTACTGATTTGAGATAATAGGCAAAAATTAAAGGTTTCTATAATTTCAAAACCTATGCAGAAGGAAACAATAATCTGAGAGTAATAAAATGGAAAATATCCAAAGAGAATAAATGTACACATTGGGCAAGCCCAGTAGTTTATGACTTACTATTTCTTTACTCTCCTCTTTGAAGTTTATTTCTTGGATCCTCTCCAAAATGGCCTTCTCTGAAGGTTTAACCATTGCAGATCTACCACTGAGTAGGGTAGCAATCTGCTCTTTAAAAGCCACTGAAGAGCTCTGAGCAGTCCTGGCCTCTTCTCTGCTGCTCTTCAAGCTTCCATTCAGCTCAGTGAAAGATTTCTCCAGATTGTGCAGTTCCTGCTTTGAGGCATCCAAAGCTTTCTGATTAGCTGTCAGTTTATCTTGGAGGTTTCTGATCTCCATCTCCAAACTCTGTTTTCCTGTTACAGCACTTTCAAGATCCTGAAACACGTGGAAAATTAAAGCAGGTTTTTAAAATTTCTTATAACCTCTCTGCTTTACACACAAAGCAGGGAATAACTCAGAAGCAGGTACTTCAGATAGAGAAATTAGGACTCACATTGCTCACATAGACTCAACATCAAGACTTCATAGAATGCCTACTGAAACTGACAAAAGCCCAAAGCCTGCTGTAATTACACCATAGACTAACCTCTTGTAGTGGCCTGCCAGAAATAACCCATGAAGAAAATTTAAAGATAAACAAACATCAATTTTCAATTGTAAAACAATTGCTATCTTCTTTTTTTCATTCAGATGATATGACAACATACAGTGCATAAGATGTAGCACAAAGCTGAAGTACTACAACTTGGAGGGGAGAAGTAAGAGGGATTGTTTCAATTGGAAGGAACCTACAATGACCATCTAGTCCAACTGCCTGAACAATTCAATTCTGATCAAAAGAAATACACACAAACTTTTTGAATATAGTGTTAAGAGTAGAATCAGATGTGATCTCTGAAATGAGCTTACTGGAATGTGACAAAAAATCCTGACATTATTTATATGCATAAATGGGGAGTGTGGGGCCAAACAAAAGAACGACGATCACGTTAAGACAGCATAAAAGGAGGTACAAATACTCCAGTACAAATTTAACCCCAAGAAGAAATATTTTTATTTTTAACACTTGGAATTTTTTTCCAAAAGGGAATTATTCTGAACTATGTCATCATCTGAAGAAAGCAAAATCTGTAATACCACATAGTCAGGTTTTCCTTGTGAGTAGAAGCCAGTCAGTGAAGATCTATGCATCTTTCCACAGAGCCTGCAACTGCCCCCTTCCCCCCACCCCCGGCCCCAATCTGTTGCTTAGCTGTCAGTGTGCAGAAACACAACAGCAGAGGGACTAATGGGACGGCAGCTCTACCTAGTTTCCCTGTAACATTTTTTGTAAGTCAGTCCCTTCCACTTTAGAAGTCATACACCCAAAACCAGTGTCATCTTCAGGTAGGGAAACAGTACTGTAAGGTAAGATTACCTGGTGAATAGGCGATAAGATTTACTGCTCAAGGACATTATCAAACGCCATGATTCATTTTGTCAGAGCTCTCATTCAGCCCTTGACACCCACAATCCTTTCTTTCTAAGCCTAGAGCTTTTAAAAAATATTTCCCCTCTACTTTCTAAAAGAAACAAAAATAGCCAGGACATTTATCTCTTACATTAGTTAGTTGTAAAATACTGCCCCAGATTATGGTAGAGCAAGGAGAAAGAACTGTGTATCCTGACCAATGAGAAAAAACAAAATGAGGACAGAAAACTGAAAGAAAAATAACCCAACTAAACATAAATGAATTTAAACAATATCTCTCATTCAGTCAGGTTGTGAACTTCTTTCTTTTCCCCACAATACCAATATTAAGAATGCTTATGTATTCATAGACAAGAATAACATTTGCAGTGAAACCAAATAAAAGTATAGCAAAGACTGAGGAATGCTTCAGGGTATTTTCTGAAGAACGGGAACAAATGGAAAAGAATATTACTTCACATAAGACAAAATTATTCCAGAGAAGGCATATTTATAGAGCCTGACTGAATTTATCTGGAAATTTCAGTTGTTTCTCAGCAAGTGGATTGATACAAACTAAGATTCTGTATATTGGAGTGAAAGAATTGTTCCTGGCACAGCTGTGACTGTTTGGGGGTCTCTAAGGGTCTATATTTACTTGCTGTGCAGCATAGTAAGTAATTTGTATTAACAGAATACTTGACAATCAAACAGCAAATCTAAGAGCATTTATGTAGATCAACAGTGAGGATGAGGAAAAAAAAAAAAAGTTTGAGAGGCACCTTTGAAAATAAAATACAAAAATACAATGCATTTTAAAATAGCTTCCAAAAGGCAAACATATAAAAGAAAACAAACCAAAACAAACCCTGTAATTTAGAAAATTAGTTGCTACTACTCCTTTCTAAAGTAATTGCAGAACTGTTTTAGAAACATCTTGGCACAATCCTGTGCCATCTTCTCTTTCTTATTCTAAATAAGTCCTATTAATAGAAAATTCCCACCTGTGCTCAAAATTACAGCAAAGAATAGAAAGCGGTTTATTTCAATTACAGTTTTAGCAATGTGTATTTTTCCTTCCAGAAAAGGAGTGAAAAAGTAGTTTCCCAGTACCAGGGAGCTTACCTAATTACAACTTTGCTTCAAATGGTGAACATCTGCAAATAAATGCAGTTGAATCAAAAAAATGAGGTGTAAAACAAGGAACTACAAGCTTGTTGATGCCCAAAATTTAAAAAGGCAAGTAATTTATAGAATGAAAAGCCATAAAACACAAAACATCAAGATTCTGAATAATCCTTCTTAAATATCTCTTGGAGATTATTTACACTGGCTAGCTTCAGTAAGGTCAGTCTGACTGTGATTGTTGAACAGTAGCCAGAAATTTAGGGACTGTGACATTTAAAGAAGGTGTCTCAACTAGAAGCAAGCCTCTACGAGCCCAAGTGCAGTGCAGGTGGGTAAAACAGTTTCCACAACAGAATATTGGCAGGATGGAACCACAACAGTTTTTTTCAGTGTTTTCTCTTTGGCTCCTCAACATCTATGGCTGATGTCCCATGGCTCTGAATTATGAAAATTTCAGTATGCAACTTGCAGGGTCAAAAAAGCTACCCAATGTTGACACAAAACAAATTCTGAAAATAGGAAAAATTATGCAAATCCATGTTCAAAAAACCCCAATAATTACACATTAAGTGGATTTACCCAGGGTAGACCATGTCAGTGCATGTGTGTTAGACACCAGAGATACAGCAGATCTATGATGGCCATGCTAGCCTGCAGACATAGAAAGTAGCACCAAAGGCTCTTCAGCTATTTGAGGTTGATGCAAAAGGGTGTATACGGCACAGCGATGTACATAAAGTTACCCATTCAGGCTGGAAACAGCCTCCTCAGGCTCTCCCACTGGCACCCTACCTGCACTACACTAGAAGGTGTAGGAGTACTCAAACCATTGCACAAGGCATTGGCAAGGCCTCCCTTATGGGAAAATTACATGTTCAGTATTAGGTCAGATGCATCCACAGAAAATGCATTCAAGCTGTAACAGGGGGAAAAACTACTCCTATTTTTCACCCAGAGAAAGAGAGACTCTTTTATAAGAAAGAGCTAGAAGATCCTGAATTTAACACTGCAAAACAAAATGAGGGAGATCTTGTCACATTAAAGAGGCAGGAAAATGAAAAAGAGGAAATAAGGAAGGATATTAATACTTATCTTCACTCCATTGGTCTCAGCATCTACAATGCATTATTTTCAAGCTATGGTAACTCTTCCTTAATATGTCCTGCTCTTTCATACTTCTCAAGAAGTCAGCTAGCATCCCCTATACACATATAAGATCTGTTGATCTCTCATTTCGTCAAATAACGATTTTCTGAAGTGGATGCTAGTCAAATCAGCAATTATTTCTGAGGCAGTTTTACAGATTACATACTATAACTAATAACTAATCTATTTCAACTCTGAATTGCTTTGGAATATCTGAGTGAACACTACTGACTTCAAAGTGATTCAGCTGGCCACACTCAGTTTTCCAGACCTCCTCTAGTTCTCCCTTCCTAAAAAAAAAAAAAAAAAAAAAACCTCTCCAAATCAACAAAACAAACAAAGAAACCCCAACCCACCGGCACAACAGAAGCTGATTCAGAGAAAGTACAACAGGTCCACATCCCAAAAGCACTGCAGCATTTTGTTACGGTTTTAAATAAACACAAATTTCTTTGCTCATTTACCTAACCATACACTGCAGACCCAAAAATATTTACTTTCATCTGACCCAATAGATTATAACATGCTATGAAAACAGTTATTCTCTAATTATTTTGCATGTATGAAATTATGGAAGCATGCCACACCCTACTGAAAAAGCTACTTTGCAGATAAGGTTATGATACTACTCATTTTCACCTCCAG
>VWZE01008846.1:486752-522353 GCA_013396675.1 Eubucco bourcierii
AACCCAGCGCCCGTTTTAAATAAAAAAAAAAAAAAAAAAAAAAAAAAAAGGCAAAGGTACTGAATTTTTTCCCCTAGGAAAGGCTTTGTTCAATTTTAAACTGCCAAGCAGCTAATTTTTAAAACTAAATTTATTTTTATTTATATGATTTTTTAAATCTGAGGGCATCCAGTACTAAGTATTCAATCACATTGTCTTATCCATGTTGGAATCAAGCTCAGGTGCTTTTAAGTTTGGCAGCAGTTACTTTCAGGAACTCTGCAAATCTTCCTACAAAACAGCTGCAGGAAAAGATGGTATGAAAGTTTCCCTTTCTACTGACTCCTCTGAAGAGAAGTGAAGCTTTAGTTAACAATCTTTTAGGAAGCAACAGCATTCATTGCTGTCTCTTTCACTGTTTGTAGACACAGAGTAGGTCCTAAAACAATTTCCCACTAGAAGGGAAACTGAACCATCAAGAGCTGTTCAGGTTAAAATGGGAAGTTTTCACCACACACTGCGCTTCGACCACAGTCACCTAATCACAGTCTGCATTATCCAGCAGTCATTTTGCCACTCTGCTGTGGTGAGACCTCACCTGGAGTACTGTGTTCAGCTCTGGGGTGCCCAACACAAGAGAGACATGGACCTGCTGGAGCTAGTCCAGAGGAGAGCCACAACAATGATCAGAGGGCTGGAGTACATCTCCTGTGAAGGCAAGCTGAAAGAACTGAGACTGTTCAGCCTGGAGACAAGAAGGATCTGGGGAGACCTTGTAACTGTATTTCAGTATCTGAAGGGGACCTACTGGAAAACTGGGGAATGACTGTTTAGAAGTGCTTGTAGCAACAGGACAAGAGGCAGTGGTTTTAAACTGGAGCAGGGTAGATTTAGGTTGGACTCAAGGAGAAAGCTCTTTACAATGAGAGTGATAAAATACAGGTTGCCCAGAGATGTGGTTGAGGATTCATCCCTGGAATCATTCCAGATGAGACTTGGAAGTGTTCCTGCTCAGTGCATGGGGGTTGAACCTTTGATAATTCCTTCCTACATGACGCAGTACATGAAACTGTAAGTTACTTCCCATCAAATGTGTTACACAGCACCGCCAGAATAAAAGTACGCACAATATTTACAGAATTCCAGAAGCTGAACTTTGCAGAAGTTCAGATTTCTAAAAGAAAAGTAATACATTACAACACAAACAGGTTGGTGGCTTGCTTTTGTTTCTTAAATGAAACTAGTTTCAAGACTGTACTACTTGTGCTGTTTGTTGTTATGTAGTGAGTCTGGAAGGGGAACAAATAAAATTATTGTTCACTTGCTAATGCTCTTCATGTGAAAACCAGATAACTGCAACAAATAATTGAGTATCATATGTACTAAAGAACATTCTCATGTATTAACCTCATTGGCTTTCGTTTTCTTCATCAAGAATCTCAGAATTTACAGTATGTTTCATTGACAGCTGCCTCCTCCTGGGACTTACAGAAAGGCAGGCACCTGGCCACAAGAGGTGGAGTTCACAGAAATCTTAAGAGCAGGAGTGAAAGTCTTGTAATGACTCAGGTGGCAGGGAGCAGCACAGTGGCTGAGGCTTGCTGGAGAAGACTGACAGGACAGTGTGATGATCTCTATATACTTAGGAAGACTTTTGAGAAAAATGGGAGAAACAGGCCACCATCTCAATCTGTAATACCAAAGATGGCAAATATATTTACCCTTGGGAGCTTCATGCAAGAGTGACCTGTGCTGGGTAAATTCTGCTACAGCCAATTCCATTACCTCACAAAACAGTTCATAAACACACTGCTGGTGCAGGAACAGTAGAAACAGTAGGAAAGTCTGGTTTTGACATTCACAGGGGAATATGTCACAAAATCTGCAACTGTGTTCATGTGCTTAAACTATGCAGCAACATCAGAGCAACTTTATACCACTGATGGCCCTCCTGTAGCCTAATAAGACTCATGAGAGGAACATGGAGATGCCATCGTATATCCTCCTTTAGATACGTGGATTTAAAACATTTTTGTGGGGTTTTTTCAGTAATGAATTTCTCAATATGCTTTCGTGAAGACAAAAACCTTCTCAACAGATTTGCTCTGTATCTGCAAATGTAAACTGACATGAAACTAACTAAACCAAAACTAAATTGGAGGAATCTGCAGCCCCTAGATAAGCCCACACTTCATTTGAAAAGCAATGTTAATAGTTTAGCAAGACATTTCTGTTAAAACATGTTAAATAAATTATGCATTTGGCATATCTGCAGTAATGATAGGAAAACATTTTCCATAAAACTACCTCAACTTTGGAAATGCTTTGGCAGTCAAAGCAAACTTGCAAAACAAGTCACAAATTAAGCCTTCATCTTGGTTTAAAACATCTTCTGATTTCAGCTTTCTTAGTGAGCAAACCATACTCAGCTCTTACTCATACACCTGTCTTTGAAGCGAAGATAACAAGAAAATGTTCTCCAAAAGGACCTGTTTACATTTTTGGTGCAGGTTCTCTCTCGGTGTCATTTGAGTCTTAGAAAATTTTACACAGCTTGGTAAGAAGTATTTTCAGCAGCAAGTAAAATTTATGACCCTTGTGGTACTTAACATTTATCTTCCCCACAAGAAATTCTTTCTTCTCCAGAGTACACTGCCAGCTATTTCTCATCCTCTAAGTATTTTGCCTACAACCAAATCAGAACACTATATCCTTTAAAGTGTGTGGCACAGATCTCCCGTTCGGGAAAAAAGTAATGAGGGGGGCTGTATTATATTACATTTAAAAACTCTCCTTGCACAAGGTTACCTTTAAGTTAAAATTTTCTGCAAATTGAGTCACACACAACTCAGCTACCTATTTGGCAGTCTAAGCTTACTCTCTTAGTTTCTTAAGAAGTTCTGGCACAATTCTCCAGTATATGCGGGAAGTTTTTATTACAGTTCTAGTAAACTGCTTCCTTTCTACAGCACTCAAAGTACAAAGTCATAAGTAAAGCTGCTACAGAAGCTCACTTTGTTCAATTGTCCCTTGAAATGCACAAAACCCCTAATTGGTGAGTTCTCCTGGAGCAATTAAACCCTTAAACCACATAATTTTCTTTTACATATCATACCTAGGTGAATTTGGTGAATACATGACATACAACTTAACTTAGAGTTCTCATTTCAGCATCATTCTTCTTGCACAGATTTCCTCTACAGATTCCTCACAGAAAATTACTGTTTTGCTGTGAGAGTCATCCTACTACCTACAACTATTTAGGATATGAGCCAACTGAGTATTTACAAGTCTATAATGCAGTGAAATGAGATAATCCAGGGTATCTGGAAGCCAAGACACTTCCACTTCCTTAACATAAGCAGAAAGAATAAAATAACGTCTTATTAATTTCTTTTAATTTCTCATTAGAACTGAAGAAACTGAATAAAATAATCATCAGAAAATTTGCAATATCACATAAATCTTCATTAAAACAGCATTTTTTTCATTGTCCTATGCCTGTGTTTCAGATACACATATTTTAAGTCTGTAAACATCTGTTTACTTTCATGTTTGTGCAAGCACAGCAAAGGCTACAATACAGAGGAAGCAAAAATATAAATTTACAAGCATCATCAGAAGACATCAAATTTAAGTCATATATTCTGAATCCCCACATATTCTGAGGCTTTCAAAAAGTTGAAAACAACCTTAGAGAAACGCTCTTTTTAGGAAAGACCCCATTCACCACAAGTTTTTAAGAAGAATTTTTTCTCATTGAAAATTAATTCAAAGTTTCAAGAGAAGATACAAACACTAGTCAAACATACATGTCATGCAATTAGGTACCTTATTAAGCTTTTCCGTGTCCTGATAGTATCCTGCTGCCTTTTTCTGCTCCTTAGTCACTTCTGAAACAAGCCTCATGATAGTTTCTTTGTTAGCTTTGGACTCCACCTCATGGACATTGATAGCTTCTCGAAGAGCAGATACCTGGTCTTTTAGTGTTAGGTTTTCTTTACATATCTCAGAAACCTAAATAAATAATTCAAGTATTAGTAACCCTCTTCAATCAATCAATAGTGACATACATTCACCCCAATGTACCTGTTCCTAATCATCACAAAGATACAGTGTTTGTGGTGACCCCAGGTCAGACTTGTAACTGCTTTCTAACTACTCCTTTCTAAAAAGAGTAGACAATTAAAATGAAAACCATATTCTTACCAGAAACTCACACCTTAGTGTAATGTGGTTCAGATTTACACACATAATCTCTGATCTATTGAACCTGCTCTTAACATGATGCAGGTCAGAAAATAAAAACAGATCACGTAGCTAATTTCATATGAAAAACAGATCATTTAAGTTTGGCTTGTTAAGATTTATCCCTCTTATTTGAATTAAGAAACAGAAAGCTGCATTTTATGGTTGAAACTTTCTAGACATGGAGTTTTGAGCTAGTAACAGCTATTTCAAAGGTGAGGTCAAACAGCTGGTGAGCTGTGCTGACTCCCTGGAAAAAGGAGAGCATTTCCAGGAGGTTTCTATGGCTATTTTGGTATGTTATGCTCTTTCCAAAAAGTGGAATGGATGAATGTGGGCACTTCAAATACTGCATAAGGTAAAGAAAGGTGCCCTAGCTCCTACTGGTAAGACATTTCTTGAGAGTAAGCCAGATCAGTGCTGTGTTGAAAGAAACCGTAATGTGGAAAAGAAACTAAATAGATATACCATGACTTTAACAGAAAAATTAACTGTCAAGTTTTCCTAGTGTGCACAGTTTTCAGCACAAATTAGATCTCCCAACTAGATTTATTACATTTTTTAAATAACTCCAGTTATTTCCTTAGCTTAAAGCACATAAGAGTTACAGTTTAATACAAGCATCTTTGCCTCTAATGACAACTAGGCAAGTTTTGTTAGAGCATTTATTACAATTTCTATGTGCTTGTAATATTATGAGGACAAGTACATTAAGAAATCTCTGTGATATATACCTAGACAATCTTCATTTCTTAAGTATTTCTTATTGCCAGAACTCTTCCAATAATATGGATGTAATGAAAGAGAATTTCTCAAACTACCTAGTATGCTCCCAAGAAAAGAAAAATAGGGATACCAAAGACTAGAGAGAACATCAGAAAAATGCATAAAATAAAGATAAATTTCCTTCCAGCAGCATCAATAGACACTCTTTCCTTTCCTAAATAGAAGTTTGGGGTTTGGAAGTTCAGAAGTATCCTGAACAGTAATAATACAGTTTTATGATTAAGTCTCAAAAACATAGTAATTTACAGCATTTTGTTAAAGGGTATATTTAAGGTTGGTTTAGGGTATGCAGTTTCAGATGCTCCTATCTAATGGTATGCTGGCCTGAGATAAGCATGAAGATATAGTGGTACAGTTCACACGTCACCTAGTGACTCCCAGTGTTCATGTTCTCAAGAAAGCTTTCAACTAAGTATCTAATCAGTACTGCATTTGGAAACTGCAGGTTGGTAAAATATTTATGCAGATAAGAGCAGACTGAGTTCAGTGAGCTATGTTAGTGTTCAGCACCTTTGGAAATCAGCCCAATATGGGTGGGTATGTACGTGAAATCTGTCTTAAATGTTAGCACCATTTGCAAATCCTTATTAAACACAACAACTCCTGTCTTCATCACTTTACTTCTTTGATGAACAAATATTCTTCTACTAAACTGCTATTTAGAAACTCTTCCCTGCACATAATCACCTTTGACATTAAATGTTCCTGTGGTTTCTCTTTTTCTCTGATGTCTATGTCCAAGAATCCAGAAAGCTGTGTAAGGACCTCTTCATACTTTCTGCTGATTGTAGAAGCTTGAGTCATGCTTTCTTCACACTCACTCAAAAATTTACTAATCAGGAAAAAAAAAAAAAGAGAAAAACACACACAGCAGGATGTGTGCTTCTTTAAAGCAGAATTTTAGGCAAAAGACATTCTGCCAAGATAATTGCTAGCTTCTGCATACCACAAATTGATTTTTTAAAGTTACATATAATTATCTGTATCTGTTATCTAATACATATCAATTTTTTTGTTGTTTTGTTTTTGAGAGTGATCAAACTATAATAAAAGTATGCTAAAAGCATTTCTCACACCCTCTCTGACAGAGCTGACAGGACTGATCAACAAGCTCTGGGGAAAAAGAAGCCCCTTCTGGACTAATGGAAGTGTAGGTCATTCAGAGTACCTGTGAAGGGAAGCTTACCAGCAGAAGCAAACAGAGATGGGAGGCACTACTTTCCTGTTCATAGTCTTCTGCAGTGTAAAACTATTCATGAAAGGGATTGAATAGAAAATGAAATATCAATTACAATAAGCATGAAGGCCACTTTTTGTCATTAATTTTGTCACTCCCAAATGGTGCCTATCATGCATATGAAACATGTCAACCTTAAGAGCAGTTATCAGTTCACAAACGCTCCGCACCAAGAACAGCCAAACAACAGAGCAGTCAGTTTATTGACATAAATGTGGTTACATCCCTCCACTTGCCTGGGACACAGACAAGCCCAGCAAAGAAGAATTGCTGCAGGCTGCATCAACAGCAAATGTATAGATTCACATCTTGCTAATGATGCCACAAATCTTAGCACCACTTCTGAAAACCTATTAAAAAAACAGATTAACAAAAATAGCCAGCAAAACAAAACTCAAAGTGGCCATTACTGTAATCTTAATACTAACTCTAATACAACTCAGATAACACCCACGGGAGAGATACTCAGAGGTACTGTGCAAGACACAAAACTATTCAGCTTCCAGTTCACAGAATGTTTCAGGTTGAAAGGGACCTCAAAAGATCATCTAATCCAACCTCCCTGCCAGAGCAGGATCACCTAGAGTAGTCACACAGGAACACATTCAGGCAAGTTTTGAATGTCTCGAGAAAAAGACTCCACAACCTCTCTTGGCAGCCTGCTCCAGTGTTCTGTTACTCTCACAGTGAAAAGCTTTCCCTTCTGTTTACATGAAAACTCCTACTAAAGCTCCAGCTTGCACCCACTGACCCCTTGTCCTATCATTGGATAACACTGAGAAGAGTCTGGCTCCATCCTACAGACCCAGTTCCCTCAGCCTTTCCTCCTAAGAGGTACGTTCAGCTCCTTTAATCACCACTGTGGCTCTGCACTGAACTCTTTCAAGCATTCTGTCCTTCTTGAACTTAGGTGCCTAGAACTGGACAAACAAGCAAGTTCTTCACAAAGACTTGAACACTAGAATAAAACAAGATGTGAAATACCCCAAGCAGTTGTTTAGAGCAAATATTTTATTGAAACTCATCTGCTTATCAGAGAACAGCACTTTTCTCAGTTTTTAATGCAGGCATTATAGTAATTTCTGGATTCACTCTTTTCAAACAGGCAATACAGTATATACCCGTAACCAAAAAGCAGCAAGAGACTCCTACAGAAAATGTACAGTGAGTGCGAACATAGTATGTTAAATGGTTATGAATCACTAAGTAACCATGAAAAAAAAATTAAGATGTTGCTTTAGAAGGAAGATCAGCACAACTGTTGTCAATGCTGCAAAGCTGGAGAGTGGAAGAGTAACAGAAAGCAAAGGAAAACATTAATTATTGCTCTGGAGGATAGTTCCATGTACTATTGTACTGCACACACTGCGAGACAAAATGCTTTGCCTTCTACAGCAGGCTCTGGCCCTTGGAAAACAAGTGCTTCACAGCTTCCTCACCTCTCGGTACCTTCCTCTCCTCAGCAAAACTGAGTTGTGAGATGGTCACTGAACTGCCATCCAGAGGGGCAGTATGCCAGAAGTGAGGAGGTATGCAACCACAGATGTCACATACATAGAATCATAGAATTGTGTCAGTTGGAAAAGATATTTAAGATCACGGAGCCTAACATGCCCACCTGCATGTTAAAATGTTGTATGAGATTGACCACCGACCCTGCCAACCACTCTGTGGCTCTAAAAAATTCATGTCCATCACACACAGAACCATGCCTGCTTCTAAAAATAAACAATCTACAGTACAAAGCAGGTACTTGACAACTCTACAAATAACCTAATTACAACCAGTAGGAGCATAAAGGTGTGAGCACCCAGAAAACAGGCAATCAGGTATAAAAAAGCAAAATGCAGCTCCTTCACAGCTTTGCTAGCTCTTCAGAACTAATGAGCAAAAAGAAGAGGAGGAAAAAAATAAGGAAAAAAAAAAAGTTAAGAAAGAAGTTTTTTACAGTCTAGACTACAAAAATACCTTGGCAATAGACATGTTGTGTAAAAAATCACCATTTTCAATAGGAGAGGCATACAACTTGGAAAGCAACCACAGAATTCATTACATTTTTAAAATATATTGTTAGGTATAGAACATAAATGTGCATTTCATGCCTACTGGCTTGTTCTTTTATTAGTGGTTTTCAGTGAAAATCATTCTTGAATACCTAACTGGGACTACTCACGTGCCACATACTACTAAGGCAACTAGACTGAGCAACTAAAGCTCATTAGGTCAAAATACCGAGTGGCACATGTAACCATTAGTTGAGGACATAAAAAAGCTTTGCAATTATATACTGCAGATTCATGACCAATCCAACATGTTTGTTCCTTCCAAAGAAAGCAGATTCATGTTCCCTTTGTCCCTTCCCTTTTGCCAGCATTCTAGTGACATGTTCCAGGTGCACAGTGAACCAGACCTGGGAAATCAAGCTTTTTATTTTGCTTACTTCTCTCTTGGAGCAGTCCCCTGGTCCTGATCACCGTGCAGCAGCACAAACGGAAGTGCTGACACAAGTGCCATGGGCATAACAGAGCAGTCAGGACTACACTGGGACTAGCAGTACAGATTTATGTAATGTAAAATTAATTGTATCTCTGTAACAACAGGCTAGTATGATACACAGTATTTTGGCAATTTTCTCCCATGGAGTTATGCAGACACAATAGCAGGCTTTTCTTCCTTTTTTTAAACTTCTTTCTTTCCCCTCTAGAATTAGCAGTTTAAAGAATCTTAACGGCCATTGTGTTAAAGACTGTGATGTTTTCTGGGTTGCTAGGATGCATAATACACTTCTTAGCTTAACTGTCTCCTCACTTACACTTGGATCATATCTAAAATCTTTGGTGGTCAACATTAGCACTCTCCAGCCAGGGCTTTTGGCAAATCAGCTGGTAACAGACAAGTGCACTGCAATGGATTTCTCTAGATTTAAAATAACTTAATTATCCACTTGTAATGCACAAAGCCTGGAAGAGCTATGTGAAATACAGATTTGGGAAACACAGACAGCTGGTAAACACTTACCTTGCTCTTAACTAGCCAGTACTGAGACAAACATGGATATTAGCCTTGTAATGGTGGGAAAAAATCCATTATAAAACTCTGCAAGATGTGTGTTAATGTAAAGCGACTGACACTGATTCTGGCATTTAGAGTTCAGAATATTTTCACATCAATTAATTGTATTTATGATCAACATTGCTATTAGGGTCCATCCCTCACATGTGAAATACCAGCAGTTACATGGAACTGACAGATAAATCTCTGGCACACTACACTAAGAAGAATATAGTTAAGGATACTATATTGTATTAAAAGTTTCATGCAAGCAGTATGCATATTTAAAAAAAAAAAAAAAATCACAACCAAAACAAATAACTATACCCACATAGCAATGTCCAGAACAATGTAAAAGAAAGAGGAAGCTAAGATTACTGAAAGTTGAACAACTGTTAACCTAACATGGACATACTCCTTCAGAATTCTACAAACTATGAGTTACATTTTTTTTATTACACTGCTCCTAACAGGCAGGTTGACACTAAGGAAGAAATTGACATTGCACTGTTCCAGTTTCTGCTCTGACACAGAGGAGGAAAAAAGAGATGGTGTGGTGCAGCAACACAGTCACTCACCACTGCACAGCCCATGCAGCATGTCAAATGACAAGTAAGTGTCTGATAAGGATAGCCCAGGGCACTAGATTTTGGCTGCAGGTACTGCCCATCACAGACATGCCATGAGAAGCACAAAATTTGCCTCAGTGCCATACAACTAAATATCTGAATGAGGAAGCCACATTTGTGTTTTCTAATGCATTCAGACAAACAACTCCCTTTGCTCTTTTCTTTTTTTTTCTGGTTTTGTTTTGTTTTGTTTTTTAAAGGATGAAGTTGCATCAAGCTGACATATCCTCATTTCTCCTCCAAAGGACAAACTTTTTGAAACATCCTTTATGTGCTAACAATTCAAAATACACATTTCAATATCTTCCAGGAACCCTCAGGAACAACAGTTGTGCAAGGCATCATACTGGAATTCAGATCTGCAATAAAGTCTGTCCACCAACATAATTTTCTGCATTGACAAAAACTACTCTGTTACTGCAAAAAAACCCCAGTTCTTGTCTCACGTGTCTTACTTTAGTTTGGTATTTTGCTCATGAAGTTTCTCCTTCAGCTCCCAGTTTTCCTTGAATGCTACCTGAGCTGTCAACTCAGCCTGGTTTTTAGAAGTGGTGAGCACACAAGCCTCTTCCTCCATCTCCTGAATTTGGGTTTGCAGAGACAGCAAGCGTGACATCTGTCTAGCATTGTTTTCCTTGTACCTTTCAGCTTCAGCCTTCAGTTCTTGAAAAGAGGCTTCTTTCGAAACCATTCTGGACCTGAGTTCAAGAAGCTGTAAATAGCAAAGAGGGAAAGCCATTAAAAAAGGAAGAATAATTTGGCCAGATATGGAGTAATGTGCAGTTCGGGGCTCTTCAGTCCAAGAGAGACAAGGAATTACTGGAGAGGGTCCAACTGAGGGCTGTGAAGATTAGGGGATTGAACCATCTCTTTCATGAGGAAAGACTGAGACACCTAGGTCTGCTTAGCCCAGAGAAGATTAAGAAGATCAATGCTTATAAATATCTAAAGGGCAAGTATCAAGAGGATGAGGCCAGAGTCTTTTTCAGTGACACCCAGTGACAGAACAAGGGGTAATGGGCACAAACTGAA
Organism: Eubucco bourcierii; assembly: GCA_013396675.1. Classification (NCBI taxonomy): domain Eukaryota; kingdom Metazoa; phylum Chordata; class Aves; order Piciformes; family Ramphastidae; genus Eubucco; species Eubucco bourcierii. Next base: position 497,715 of record VWZE01008846.1, read on the forward strand.
ATGCAGAGAGTTTGGCCTAAACCTAGAGAAAAATTTCCATACTTTGAGGTTGATGGAACACTAGAGCAGGCTGTCCAGAGACATTGCGGAATCTCCTTCTATGGTCAAATTTAAAACCCATCTGAACACAATCCAGTACAACCCACCCTCAGTGAACTTGCTTTGGCAGGAGGGTTGGACCAAATGATCCTGAGAGGTCCTTTCCAACCCCTACACTGGAGACCTGTGACAAGTGGCGTCCCTCAGGGGTCAGTGCTGGAACCAGTGCTGTTTAACATCTTTGTCAGTGACATGGACAGAGGAATGGAGTGCACCCTCAGCAAGTTTGCAGATGACACCAAGCTGTGTGGCACAGTCGACTTGCTAGAGGGCAGGGATCCATCCAGAGGGACCTGGACAGGCTGGAGAGGTGGGCCCAGGCCAACCTCATGAAATTCAATAAGGCCAAGTGTAAGGTCCTGCACCTGGGTGGGCACAATCCCAAGCACAAATCCAGGCTGGGTAGTGAATGGCTGGAGAGCAGCCCTGAGGGAAAAAGACCTGGGGGGTCTGGGTTGATGAAAAGCTCAACATGAACCTGCAGTGTGCAGGTGTAGCCCAAACAGCAATTGTGTCCTGGGCTGCAACAACAGAGCACGGCCAGCAGGGCAAGGGAGGGAATTCTCCTCCTTTACTCTGCTCTTGTCAGATGCAACCTGGAGTACTGTGTGCAGTTCTGGAGCCCCCAGCACAGGAAGGACATGGAAGTGTTGGAGCAGGTCCAGAGGAGGGCCACGAAGATGATCAGAGGGCTGGAGCAGCTCTGCTATGAGGACAGGCTACAAGAGTTAGGGATCTTCAGCATGGAGAAGAGAAGGCTTTGAGAAGACCTTATAGTAGCTTTCCAGCATCTGAAAGGGGTCTACAGGAAGCTGGGGAGGGACTATTTACAAGGTCTTGTAATGACAGGATAAGGGCCAATGGGTTTAAACTGGCAGAGGGGAGATTTAAGACTGGATGTTAGGAGGAAGTTCTTTACAGTGAGGGTGGTGAGACACTGGAACAGGTTGCCCAGGGAGGCTGTGGATGCTCCCTCCCTGGATATGTTTAAGGCCAGGTTAGATGAGGCCTTGAGCAACCTGTTCTAGTGGGAGGGGTCCCTGCCTATGGCAGGGGGTTGGAACTGGATGATCTTTGAGGTAATTTCCAACTTAAGCCATTCTATGTGACTGTGCTACAAGTTAAGTAATGTGACAAGAAATTATTTTTTAAACAAAAAACTTAAGAGTCTTTAGTCACTACAAGACTAAGAAAAAGGAATAGGTTTGTAAAAACAAAAGCTGTTGTTGCGTAATACAATATAGCTTTTCAAAAAAAATACCTTAAAGAAAGATACATTTATTTACAAATTCAGAATTTAGGAAAAGTTCACCTTAAGTTCTGCCATACAGCTTTAACTCACCTCCCTTATGCATCTGCATTACCATACCAACAACATTATTCCCTCATTTTTTGACTGCCTCCTCCCTGCTTCCAGTTCTGGTGCACAATTTCACATATAATCTGTAGTTGCAGGTAGTTGTAACAGCAAAGTATCCTGCTTCATGAGGGTAATGCCTCATTCAGAGGCAAGACAATTTTTGGAGAGTTGTGCAACCTCTTTGTAGACAATCTCTTCTTTTCTTATGCAAATAGGGTGGAGGTTTTCTCTGTTAACCCGATCAAATGTATAAGGATGTAGACAGAAACAGCAAGAGAGCCTTTTACAGAAGGTTGGGAGGAGAAATATCATTGCCAAATGTCAAGGCCTTGTTCCAGAAGCGAATCTAGAGCTTCTCAACAGCTCATGGAGTTCAGTTGTTTTTCTTTACTTTCCTCTCTCAATTTCACTTAAAAATATTTTTTTCCATTGAGCTATTTCTGACATAAGCTTCTCTAAAAGACTGAGACAGATATACCAGGTACATAAGCTTCAGTGCAGTTTATTTTGCTAAAAGGAACAAGTAATTTAAAGTAAATTATTTGCCACAAGAAGCATTAAGGCATGTTTCAGCTTTCCTGACAATTCCAAATATAGGTAGCAAGATGCAATTAGCATCTTGCAATTAGCAAGATAAATTAGCAGGCCAATAATTAAGCCACATTAACTGCTCTTCATGATGTGTGCTACAGATTCTAACTTGTGGCAAGCTCTTTAAGGCAATAAATATTTAAGATGTTAAGCTACAATTCAGGATGACAAGAAATTCACAATTCTGTCAGAGGTTTGCAGTGTGACCAGCCCAAAGGTACTCAAATTTTAGGAGGCCAATGCGCTGACTCAACAATGACTGCCTTGGAAAAGAGAGGTTCTGCTTCTCCTGCTCCCAGCCACACACACCTGTTCTTTCCCTAGCACTAGTTTTGGTGTTAGTTCGACTCCACAAACAACACAACTGGCAGAAAACAATTCATTTTCTCCAGAGGAGGAAGAGACCAATGGGAACTGGCCACATCACAGAGAAAAGTCTAATTTTAAGGAGCTTGTGCTTCACCTGCAAATGTTGGATTACCAGACACTTTTGAGCTGACATGAAGCAGCATCAATTCTGAGAAAAGTAGATTTGTCTTTTTCCAGGCTTATGCACTTCATTTAAATACTCCGCCCTCTTCTTTGTGCTAGCAGATTAGTATCCCAGTCTTCTTTCTCCTTTGAGAAGTCCTATGGCTACAAGGTGAAATAAAACCAGGATACCACTCTGGCTAAAAAAACAATTCAGAAGGAAAGGCTTTATTTTTCAACTTCATCAGATCACCAACAAGAAAGTGCACTATAAAACATACACACATCTGTGCCAGTACAAGGGATGGGCCAGAGTGGAGAAAGAAATTAGCAGCTTAAGGAACAATAGGATTGCTTTGCTTGGCAGCTGAACCAAGCCATGGTATCTTAAAGTGTTCATAACCTTAGAAAGCCTCTGTGGTTCAACTTCCCATCTGCAAAATGTGATATTTTTCCCTCTGTCCATTGTCTTTGTGGTCAGTTCCAATAGCAGAAAAAGCAAAAATAATCCCATATCATGAATTTTACAGAGCACTCAGAAGAACAAGGCTCTGACCTCAGCTGGGTCATAAAGGTCTTTATAAACAAGAGCACAAACAGCTGCTTTCTTGACTATTCTTTCATTTCTGCAAGCACAGTGCTGAAAGCATCTATAAATCAGTCATTCATGTTGGCAATAAAGCCATTCAACATTTCCAGTAATAAATTCTTTCCGTGAGAACACAAGATTCTGTATAGTTTTTTAAAATTGAAACAAAGTACTGATATTGGATAGCTACTAAAAGTAGGGGAACTCTGCAGTAATTTCATAATCAACTAGTCAAATTCGAGCTCACCTGATGGACTCTTATCTTGTAGTTCTGGTTGCTATTAACAATTCATTCTCCCATAATATTACATGTTCCTGCTGTTTCCCATATACAGTTAGAATTAGAAAACTTGTATTTCATTCAGTCTTTTTTAACGTCCATGTACTGTGCAAGTGCATTACAAAGCACTTCACAACATGCTTTGCTAGGTGGTGAAAGCAAAAGCAAATCTGGGGAGCTGTACCTTGAATGAAGTGGAGAAATGGGTGAGGATGGGCAGTTAACTCACTGGAAACAACAGGAGGACATCTATCAGAACTTTCAGACAACCACTATATAGAAGTATTAAATTTCAGGTTTAATTTAAAAAGATCACATTCAGAGGATTATGATAAAAAGCTAGATTGCTTTAAATCTTTCAAATATATACTTATAATTAGTTATTTAACACAGAAGCAAGCAAAGTAAAAATTGCACAGAAATTCCAAAAAGAATGTTACAAGACACAAAAGTTCTGTATCAAAAGCAACAAATTTTGGGCTTTTTGCAAGTTTCCTGCTCTCTGCAGAAAGAGATGAGAGAATCATTAAATCTGGGGAAGAATTTGGAAATATTTATAAATGTACCTCTGACTGAGCACAATCATACTTCACTGAAAGTGCTGCAAGCTCACTTTGAGCAGTTTCGGCTGCAGCTCGATAGTGATTCATCTGCTCTCTAGTGGCAGGAACGTCCGAAAGAACGTGATCACGAGATTCCTGGGAAGACTGCATAAAAACAAAACCATTAGACATTGCATTTTTGGAACATTTTTTTCTTCAGTGCTTTTTTGTTTAAGCTACTCAAGGGAATTTACTCTAAATATGTTAATCCCAAATCTGGAGAGTACTAACTCCTATATTCTTCCTAATTATGCACATCCCATTCTCAGTTAAACTCAGGTTATTTCCTGCAGCTTCTATGTATTTCTCAACATTTAAAAGGTCCCTCCTTCTACAAAGGTATCCAGCCACTCCCTCACCCCACATAATCTTTAATCCAAAGGAACTCCTTGGGTGTCTCTTATAGAAAGAATCACTTTGGCTTTTAGACTTCCGTTACACTGCGCACCCTCTCATTTTTATTTTGGAAGAAATGGTAAGAAAAACCAATAGCTATTGATCTTCTCCGTGGCACCATTTTATAGATTTCTAGCATGTTGCACCTCCACAGTCTCACTACCATGCATACTCAGACACCCTGACCTGCTCCTCAAAATCACTTTTTTGGTTCACTCATTTGTGCTTTTACTTCTAATCTGCCAAGACTATAGCTCCTCCTGAAGCCCATCACTTGGACACAACATCAGCTTCCACCTCCCCAGCAACCACCAGAGTGACTTCCTTTCATCCTTTTCAAGTTCTTCTGCTAAGCAGCAGCCACTGGCTCTGCACTTCTACTAGTCTCCTTTGCTGTAGTTGTACAACTTTTAGTTGCTCCTTTTAGACTGTAGAAAGATTTCTCATTCTTCTGTAGTTTTGCTCTCCTACAGCAGAGCAGAAAAAGCAGTGGATTTCTTCACCTTTGTTATTTATCTTTCAATATGAAAATTCAGACCTGAGGCCATGACAGGAGTTTTACTAGATAGAACATTTTTTTCAGTCAATAGTGACTACAAAATGATGAAATCTAGCATTTTCAGAATAAGACTGTGTTAGGTGATGCCTGGGGCACACATGATAGAGGACAGAATATGAAATTTTTATTCCATCAGCTCCCATACAGGACAAACAAAACTGCAATCCTAGTGCATTCAGACATTACAAAATTCAAATCTTCTCCAGTTAATGACTTCTGCTGAATAAAGGTATTCCAATGGAGAGAGAAACAAGCTGGTTTTCCTTCATGATCTCCTATATCAGCACTGGTTTCAAGGGCAAGATAAAATACAAACTCAGCTCCTATTTCTTATGAACAGAAAATAACAAACAGCTTTCTAATAGGTGAACATCTAGTAAAATAAGCCTCTACCAAGAAACACAAACAGAAATCCTTGGGGAATAGAGCATAAATATCAGTTTGGACTAGAGCAGAAGATACATTACCTCAGATCAGTTTCTATAATATTGTCAGCTAGTCTCTTTAATCTTTCTTCACTCCACTAGCAGACACTGGATTAGATTCATCAAGTTTAATCACATTACTCTCCCTCAAATACACTTAGCTATGCTCTTTCAAGGAGTTGCCACTCTCACTGAGCCAAACTGATATACATAGTACAGCTCACAGCCATGTACAACACAGCACACAATCTCTGAGATAAAAGGGCTGTTAATTTTCTCAGTACTTTATCAGTACTCTGAGGGAGTTAGGGGAAAGCATGTACCATCTCTGCTACATTGTCTTCCTTTCTGCTTTATTGCACTTGTTTCACATTGTAAAACTACATTAAATTCTTTGATGTAGAGTGAGGGTTTTTTCCATTCTGTAATACATAAGGCTTCCAAAATCATGGATGGTGCTTCCAAAGAGTAACAGTGTGTATGTTAGTATATTTCTATTACCACGTTGATGTATGTTTTCTTTTTCCTTCCCTAGACAACAGAATCACTTTGACTCTACAGAGAAAAAAAAAAAAAAAAAAAAAAAAGAGGAAAAAAAAATAATACCTCTCGAAACTCATTAAATAAAAACATTTCAGAGCACAGCTATAGAAAGAAGGTCCCTGTTCAGAAGCAATAATCAACATAAGAAAACATTTTACAGCTGAAACTTCTGAAACTTGTATTGGTCACACAAATCTAGATTTTTAAATGTTTCTTTTCATAAAATCTGCAGGATAAAAAGCAAATATTTTGTTTTAAAATATGGATCTATATATAAAACTGTAACTTACAGGGAAATTAGGCACTAAACAGTTTTTAGAGATTCATTTCTTAGTCAGATGGATATAAAACAGGTAGCACTTAACAGATTTTTCTTGGTAGCAGCAGCTAGTCAGCAAGCACACCAATAAGTGTGAGGATGAGCCACTATTACACAGAGAGTCAGATTTGTTAACACATGTGAAAACAGACATTGGGGGTGGGGGTGTGAAAGCTGTTTACAAATTAACAATTAAAACTTGTTTGTATATTTTGTGTAAAGTTGACTTTTAGATAATCTTTTGTCCAATTAACCTATCAATCAGATATCTCAAATGTTTCTGTTGATTATGCTTTATTAACATAAATCAAAACTTGCAAGTAATATTTTTAAAACATTTCCATTTGTCAGGTTCTCACTCACATTATAAAATGTCAGAAATAGCCAATTACTTCTGATCACTTCCTGCCTGACGAAATCCTCTCAGCCCTCTCTGATTTTTGCCTGTAACTAGGCCAACTCATTGCTTGTAGTTGGTGTGTGCAGTTTTGAAAACTTTATTTTGTTGCCTTTATATGCCTGCAGAGTTTTTATGCATTAGTGTAACATTTTAGAAACATGTAAAACTAAATAAAGCATTCCCAACACCTCAACTAAATTACCAAAGAGATTTTCTAAATTCCTTTTAGGAGGGTACTGCTTAGCTCTATCCTCCTCCATTCACAGCAAACACTGAAAGATATTAGAGAAAGATAAACATCACCCTCTGTTGTTGGTTCATCTACTGAAGAGGCCAATTCCAAGCTTGATTAATGGGCCCAAATGAAAGTGTCATAACAGTTACAATTTTAACCTTACCCTTTACTACTACAGGCAGCAGTTAAAGAATTTTCATCTTTCATTTTACTCTCAGTTACAATGAGGTGATTTTGCATCTAAATATAGCATATATCTTTAAAATGATGCAAGACAGCAGTCTTCTCAAGGCTGTTATGGAGACACATCACTTAATGAAAATACTACTTAACATGGTTTTGTTTTTTACTTTCTCCTCTGCTTGTATGCCTAAATTAAGAAACTGGGATCTTCCCTGACACCAAAATTAACAACAAAGAGATGCCATGTTTAGTAATAAAGAGGGTAATTGCTAAGGCAAAATTTAGCAGAAAATGTGACAAAATTAAGTGCTTGATGCAGAGATTTTTGCAAAACATTTGCTGTTCTACATTTTTTACTTCATCAGTGCTAAACAGAGTTGAAGAATGTTTGTGAAAGAATAGCTTAAATGAGAGATTTAAAAACCAGCAATACCAACACTTGCAAATTTTCTACAATGCCTACTATATTGCAGTCAATGAAATGCACATTTTAGATGTATTTAAGTATGTTGGTACATATACAATTCAAACTGACTGATGATGCAGTTTGACTTACCATTTGTAACCCCTATTTTGTAAATGCATGGTTTCTAAGGTGCTTCTGAGCCGTGAAAGTAACACTGACAAACTATTTGACTTCAGGTCGGTAGGATGTGGAGCAGGTTACTGTCAACTCTCTAAGCAGTGCTAGCAAAAACTTTGTAATTGGGTCAAAACAGTTGTATTTAATATGATGGCAGCTGATTTTACAGTGACAGACTATCAAAATTCTCTTATTTTTTGTCTCAGAACAACATAGCATAATTAGAAAGTTGATGATCAGTTATTAAGAAAATACTGAGCTGTTGACATGACAATAATTTTTTCATCCTTTGAAATATTAAACTGGTACAAAATTTCAGTACTACAGCTTTAGCACAGGAGTTTGATCCTTCCAAGTAATGTCTCCGAGCATCTCCTTTAAATAGTAAACCAGTTCCAAAGGAAGAAGAAACACAAAGAAACTCTTCGATAACTATAAGCTCCTACTCTATGAAAGATCCTCCCTTCTGCAACACTTAATAAGAAACAAATTTTTGTCCTTGAATTTGTAAAGCTAAGCTATAACCATCAACTGAAGTTCTTGGAGCCACAACTGCAGCATTTAAGTCTACCACCGGGGACAGCTCTGCACCTGCAGGAGTTGTTTGGGTTATGGGTTGATTTTTTTTTTTTTTAAAAGAAGTTAAATTTAAAANAATCGGCATCAGTGTCAGTCACCTTCCACGAAGAGAGACGACAGAAAGCTACTGCAGGCCGAGGAGATTTTTTCCAAACAAAACAAACCAACCAACCAACCAGAAACCACCTCTACGCTGTGTTCCGCGGACCCCTTCGTTACCGCCCAGCTTTGCTCTGTGCCATACGGCGAGGCACGCCGGTTTCGGCAGCTCTCAAAAGCCCGCGGGCGTCGCCGAACACCCGAGCTGCCTTTACCCCCGTTTATCCCCCGGGACGCGGTGCCAGGGCGGGACGCGGCCTCACGTCCGCAGGCACCACTACCCACGCAGAACTGGCTGCTACCCAGCGCCGCAGTACCTTCGCCGCTGCTGCTCTGCTGCCCCCGTCGGCCAGCCACGGGGCAGCGGAGGCCCCGCGGAGCCCGCCGCTGCCAGCTCTGGGGCCGCTCATGGCAGCCGCTGGCGTGCTGCCGTCCCCTTGGCAACGCGAGGCGGGTGGCGCGGCCTGCGCCCTCCTCTGCCCGGGGCGGCGGGGTCGGGGCGCGCAGGCCGCGGGGTCTTAGTGGAGCCCGCTAGGCATCGAAGAGGAGGCACAGCACTCAGTGAAAGTGAACAGCCCACAAAGGCATTCTCGCATAAACTTTTTTTTTTCCTACTTCCAACAGACAATATACAACAAACGTTTATAGACCTGGAAATTGCCTCAACGTTTTCCTCAGAAAAATCAAAAGAGAGGCAAACAGAGCAAATTAAATATGAGTAGTAGCATGCCCTTAGGCAGTATTTCCTTCGCTTCTCCCAGAGGCTGGGAAATAAGCAGAGTCCTACAACCGAGGGAATACAGCCTGACTTGATCACTGCTAAAATACCTTCAGCCGAAAGGGACTTCCTCCAATCAATTTCCCTCCAAGTAAAGTAAACAAACATGGGAAGAGAACTGAAGCTAGCAGTAAAACAAAATTAAACCTTTGGGTGTATCTGTGTGAGCTGCTTAATCAGGCTTGCCCCAGTGTCTATGGGGAGAGTGGTTATCTGTAGAATCATAGAAAGATTTGGCTTGGAAGGGGCCTTTAAGGGTTTCTGGTCCAACCCCCTGCAATAAGCAGGGACATCTTTCGCTAACTCAGGTTGCTTAGAGTCTGGTCCAACCAGACCAGCGATTCTAGGGATGAGGCATCTACTGCCTCTCTGGGCAACTTGTCCCAGTGTTTCATCATCCTCACTGTAAAAAAAATTCTTCCTTGTATCTAGTCTACATCTACCCTCTTTTAGTTTAAAGCTGTTACTCATTGCACCCCTTGCTAACAAGACCGATCCCCGTTCCCCGTCCCCCCCCTCCCCCCCTTTAAAGTAATGAACAGCTGCAATAAGTTCTCACTGGAGCCTTCTGTTTTCCAGGCTGAACAGCCTCAAGTCTCAGCCTTTCTTCATAAGAGAAGTGTTCCAGCCCTCTGATGATTTCTGTGGCCCTCCTCGCACTCATTCAAAGGTCAAAAAGTGTCTCATCTTTCCTAGGAACACTGGCTTATTCGTGTTTTCCAGGGAATAAAATGAAAAAGCTATGCATAATGCTGTGTTGCAGCTTGTTTGATTGATTGGTTTGGGTTTGGGTTGCTTTATTTTTCCTCTTTGCCATTTCACTGCTGCTGCCAAGGACAGAGAAGACCACTGCCCAAGCAGAAGGGAACCAGTGTGGGTCAACACCCTATTTAAAATACTTCATTGCTTAAAGCACAGAGATAGACAATGGCATACATCATCTGGAAACCACCACTAAACTCATGAAGGAAGAAAAATCATTTAACATAAGGAAGCAATGCTGGGGACAGATCAGGGGAAATGGAGATCCTTGAAGGGCTGAGGTCATACAGCACAGGTGTCAGGACCGGCAGTAGCCACCAGCCTTCATCTCAAGGACTACCTAGGGCAAGACACAATCCCTGTGTCAGTGTGCAAGTTGACGACAGCTCCCTGGTGATATGTTTCCAGTTTATTCTTATGGGCAAAGTGTAAGCTAACAGCAACACAGGGTGGCATAGGAGGTAAAAATGTATTGTGAAAACAGTTGTTCTTGCAAACTGTCTATGCAAATGCATTCACTATTGCTATAGTAGAGGAGTGAATGAGAAGGGCATTTCCGAATCACAATTATCTGGTGCTGACAAAGCAGATGGGGGTGCAGGGAGCAGCATGTGTTGCAGGCATGTCTGTAGGGAGACACCCCTTGAACCCAGAGACTGCTGCCTGGAAGGAGAGACCCTAGTTTTGCTAGGTGTCCTAGGGTGCTAACTCTCAAAAGGACTTGAGTGAGAAAGCAGACAAAGCAGAAGAGCTTGGCCAGAGAGGAACCATGTGTCCAGGCTATATCCATACAGCTCAGAAAGAAACACCTAGACAATCCCTAGATCCCAGATAAACTGCTTCAGTGCCTGAGCCAAAGATTATCCTGAAGTGGTACAGACCTTGATTAATACAAAGTCTCTTCTGTCTGTAACTATTTTGTTATGTGATGTACCTGAATACTATGTTGCTGGCTAGGCATATGAAACCAAAGTTTTCATCATTTCAAAAGTCACGGGTCAGAGCTGCTACATGGTGCAAAATGCTGACCCAGGATAAACTCGTTCTGTAATTGAAATCCATTAAGTATTTCTGAGAGGTTAAATTTGTACTGGCGGTCTTACATAAAACTAGCATAAATCTGGCACAAGTTTTTATGTCCTCTGCAAACTTTAACAAAAAGATCATCCTAATCTGTCCAACTATAAGAGTAGCATGCAGATGCAGGATTAAATGATGTGAAATTTTGTCCTAAATTCCCTTAGCATGTGGTTGAGCAAACTTCCCCATTGCTAGTCCTGCAGCGCCACAGCTGGTTCAAGAGCTATACTTCAACCACTTCTACACCCCTGTTGATAGTGGGAGAATTATACAGCTGTATCTTACTGTAGATTTATAAAGTCATCTGGCTTACAAAACAAAACAAAACACTGAATCTGATGAACTGTAGTGAGACTAACAACAAAAGAGGCAAAAAAATCCCCACAAAATAAAAGCAGAAATGTTATTTAACTCTGAAAATGAATGAAGCGATTTGATGGGGTGCAATACTGATTCTTCAAGCCATTTCAGTAAGAGAAGTATCTTACTAAAGGATGTTCACACTTTAAAATATTTTAGTCTTAGTTTGCTAAATACTGCAGGCAGAGTTCATAGACTCGTAGAATGTCAGGGGCTGGAAGGAACCTCAAAATATCATCTGGTCCAGCCCCCCACCAGAGCAGGATCACCTATACCAGATCACACTGGAATGCATCCAGATGGTTCTTGACTATCTCCAGAGAGGGAGACTCCACAATCTCTCTGGACAGCTGGTTTCAGTGCTCTGTCACCCTCACAGTGAAAAAATTCTTCCTCAGGTTCACATGGAACCTCCCATGCCTCAACTTCCACCCATTGCCCCTTGTCCTGTCACTGGGCATCACCAAGAAGAAGCTGACTCCATCCTTCTGGCACTCACCCCTTACATATTTATAAACACTATTCAGGTCACCCCTTAGTCTCCTCCTCTCCAAGCTAAAAAGCCCCAGTTCCCTCAGTCTCTCCTCACAAGGAAGATGTTCAGCTTCCTTAATCATTTCTGTGGCTCTGCACTGGACTCTTTCAAGCAGCTCCCTGCTCTTCTTGAGTTGGGGGCCCAGAACTGGACACAGTACTCCAGATGAAGCCTCACCAGGGCAGAGTAGAGGGGAAGGAGAATCTCCCTCGACCTACTAACCACAGCCCTTCTAATACACTCCATANTGAGTGGGGGGCCCAGAACGGGACACAGTACTCCAGATGAAGCCTCACCAGGGCAGAGTAGAGGGGAAGGAGAATCTCCCTCGACCTACTAACCACAGCCCTTCTAATACACTCCATAATGGCACTGGTCTTCCTTGCCACAAGAGCACACTGCCGGCTGATGACCATCCTTCCATCCACCAGGACTCCCAAGTCCCTCTCCCCTTCACTGCTCTCCAGCAGGTCAGTCCCCAACCTATACCGATACATGGGATTGTTCTTTCCCAGGGGCATGACTCTACACTTGCCCCTATTGAACTTCATTGAATTTCTCCCTGCCCAAGTCTCTCCAGCTTGTCCAAGTCTGTCTGACTGGCAGCACAACTCTCCAGTGTGGCAGCCACTCCACTCAGCTTGGTGTTGTTAGCAAACTTGTTGACAGTGCACTCCATGCACTAATCCAGGTCATTAATTAATATGTTGAATAATACTGGTCCCAGTACTGACCCCTGAGGAACTCCACTAGCTACAGGCCTCCAGCTAGACTCTGTCCCATTGACCACAACTCTTTGACTTCTTTCCTTTAACCAGTTCCCAATCCACCTCACTACTCCATCACCCAGATACCTCCTCAGTTTAGCTATGAGGATGCTGTGGGAGATGGTGTCAAATGTTTTACTGAAATCAAGGTAAAGCATATCCACTGCTCTTCCATCATCTATCCACCTGGTTACATCCTCATAGAAGGTTATCAGGTTGGTCAAACATGACTTCCCCTTTGTAAAACCATGCTGACTGCTCCCAATGACCTTCTTGTCCTCCTGTCCTTGATACGATGAAGCACAGCACTGAGGATAAGCCATTCCATTATCTTTCTGGGGATGGAGGTGAGGCTGACCAGGCTATAGTTACCTGGGTCCTCCTTCTTACCCTTTTTGAAGATTGATGTTCATCCTCTTCCAATCCCCAGGCACCTCTCCTGTCCACCATGACTTACCAAAGATGATGGAGAGTAGTCATCTGGCAATGACCTCTGCCAGCTCCTTCAGCACTCGCTGCTGCATGCCATCAGGACCCGTGGACTTATGGGTGTTCAGTTTACTTAACTGTTCCCTAACCCAGTTCTCACTAACCCAGTCCCCATCAACCAAGGAAGCCTCCTTCTTAACCTTGTTTTCCTCCATGGCCTCAGTGGTGTGGGGCTCCTGAGTACAGACAGAGTTCTCAGAAGGACTTTCAAGAGTCATTTTCATGAACAAGATTCTTATGTTACATAAAACATATGGATAGAATGCTCTTAGCCTTTCTGAGAAAAGAATGATGCAGAATCTCTCGAATATATATCATAATAAAGTCATTGTAATTTTTGAAACAGCATTAAAAAAATAACGCCATTTTTCCCTTCCATGAAAGAGCTATTGATGAAGAAGGTTAAACCTGATCTTGAATATGAAACCTCAATTCCAGTAGCCAGTACACCCAAAAATTTAACAACTGAGTTCTGCAGGTTCCAAAATATCTGCTCCCACCTGATTTTTTGGTAAGTAAATGAGAATGGTTGTATCAGAATAATTTCAAAGCTAAAAGCCATGTGATGCGGTGGTAAGCTTTCCTCTTGCTCAAATGAGACATCCTTTGTACCTTGTGGGATATGAACAGATGGAAAGCAATTGTTTTGAGTACCCCAAAAGCTTAGTGTTTCTGGACACTTGAACCAGAGATTGCCTAGCAAGTGACACAAATGCTTATTATGTCATAGGCTAAAATGGTATTTCTGTATCAGTTATCTGTATTTTGCTAGCAAATCAGTTTGCAGATTTATGAGAACTTAATAAAAAGAAAACTAACATAGTAGCTTAAGAGCCCAACTTCAAAACAAAACAAAACACAAACAAAAATAATTTTTAAAAAGAAAAAGAAAAGAGGGAGGGGGAAGGGGAAAAAAAGGCACCTTACTGAGGCCTTCAGGAACACTACAAGAGTTTTAAGTATAGATGCACCGACACTGTAATAGACAGAACTGATCTAGGTCACAGTGTCCTCAGAGCCAAACCCGTTCTTAAGAATGGAATGATTAACTCCTAATGAAAGGTATGATCTTATTTTTATTATTTGAATTGTTTGTAAGTATTTTAATTAATTTTTAAAAATTCAAAGCACTACCATAAAATGCATCTTTTGACATTGAGTTTTTCAACTGATTTCAAAAGAACCAAGTGCAACCATCTTGTTTAAGCATGCAGATAATAAACATAACAATAACTTTTTTTTTTTCTTTCTCCAAGTCCTTGGAAAAAATCTCAGGCAAACCTGACAGAGTTTAATGATGCTTAATTTCCTGCAAGTATTGTGAAACACAGTCATCCAAGCACAGAATGAACACTGAGATGCCCCAACTATGTGGAAAAGCTGTTGTACACGTCTGTGTATTATTACATTCTGTAATTCACAGAAGTTTTAAAACCTGTTTTAGGAAAATCACAACCATACAAGTAAATATAAACAGTCTGTAGTATAGGAAACGTTTCTGACATGCTTTTTGCCACCAACAGATTGAAAAGAAATAAAAGGACCATTTTAACCATCATATGAATTATTTCAGTTGGCCTTCCCAGCCACTGAAATAGTATAATGATGTTTGACTTTTGCACAAAATTATGTAATTTACTTCAGTGTTCTTGTAACAATTTCCAGTCATGCAAACAGCTTATTTTCCACACACGCTTAAGAAGTCCTAGATATATACAGAATTACTGTATATTTTATCTAATGAACTGTCAAGTATTCAGACAGATGTGTGTACTGGTTTTGCACTATGCCTGTGACATTACTTTCCTCATGGTTCATCACAAATGAAAATAATTCCTATCAAAAAGTGACTTACAAATACATTTGCTCAAAAAGTGTAATAAAAAAATAAGAGTTAAAGTCACTGGCCTCTTGTGGTCTTCAGAATTACTGAAAATGCCTTTGTTTTCGTTATAAGTATTCAAATGGCACATGAAATGAAAATTAAAATGTCCAGAATTTGAGTGTAGAATTCAGTACCTCCCAAGTTATGCTGTACAAGCATTTTGGGAAATCAGATGCAACACAGGTGTACAGAAGTAACTTTGTTGAACAGGTGAGAAAAAGCCATATGCTATATCACAGCTTGTGCTATTGTTATAATATATGCTTTATGTCGTACAACAGTAAATCCCACCTAAATGCAGTAGGCATATGCTGCCATTTCATGCAGCTGTATTACACAATTAATACTGAACATATAAATTTCCTACTTTAAACTATAGCTAACCCACAAGCAGACCACAGCACCTCATCAGAGTATCAGAGTAAGCATCTGCCTTCTCTGTGGCATTGCAGAATATAACAATGACATTACAGCACCTTTTTTATTTCACAGAATTAATCCAACTTTTGCAGAAACACAGCCAACAGACAGAAAAGTATGCTGCATATTCAGTTCTGTCCACACTTTGCAATTACAGGTACAGAAATCGAACAAGTATTTGGAAGGTATGCATCCTTTACATAATTACAGTTGCACTCTATACTACCATACAAGCTTGTCTTACATTAGCATTCAATTAGATAAGAATTACATGTCTTACAGTACTCATGAAATTACTTCCTCACAAATGTTAATGCAACAATCTTCAATGAGATGATTCAGCAACAGTGTGTGAAAACTGCTGCATCTCCTAAGTGATTTAGCATTTTGTAAGATCTATTTTATCATAACTTCAGAATATTGATTTTAACTCACCTGCACAGCAAGTTCCCAGAAGTATTAACATTTTGAAACTAATCTGGGCATAGAGAGATGTATTAACAACCAGTGAAAAATGAAAACAAGTTTCTCGGCATGTGTAAGAGGCAAATTATTCTTTGAGGGTGGCCTCAACAATGAAAAATCCTTTCTCTTTTCATCCACACTTTCAAATCTCTCCAGCAAATGAAGTCAACACCTTACAAACAACATGCCCACAGGGAAAGCAAATTTCTTCCCCTAATCATTTTGTCTCTATGAACAAGGCAGGAAATTTCCATTGCACATATTCCAGAGCTGCCATCTCTCTATTCCTGACCCAAAGATGTTGCTTCGAAGTGCATTTAAAACAACAGCATTTTCACAGATGAGAAACTGAGGCTTCAACACCCAGATTCATCATGTCATTTGCCTATTTGGTCAAAGCATGTCATGGTTTGAGGGGTTCCAGGTTATCCCAGATTTCCTAAAAAACTACTTCCATCACAGGGATGGACTGGTCACCCCGGATAACATAATTTTGTTATTCATTTCCCATAAACACTTTAAAAGTAAGCAGCAAGGTGCAGTCGTTCTCTTTTCTCCGTTTTCCTTTCAACTCTCTGGAGGAATCCTTACATGGGTAACTGTGTAACTATGTAGGAGTAACCTGCAGGCTGCAGCCTTCAAGGCTGCATCTGCAGTGAATCCAGCCTGCTTGGGCCTAATTAGGAGACAATGGGGGATGGGAGAAAATGAGCACTGGGGTTTTGGTTTGGCTGTGGAGGGAGGTTTTGGGGGAATTCTTATGTATCCTGTATCTGTATTAGGTGTTAAGGATTCATATATGCCCTATATTTTTCTGCACATCTTGAAATACAACCTTTCTGTATTAATCTCCAATTCATCAAGAGCATTATTATTTTGCTGCCCTTTTTCCTTAAAAAAATGAGTAAAGTAAGATAATCTCAGTCTGTCATGCTCTTACACTAAAAAATACAACAAAGCACCAAAGCCAGGGTCCTCCTGAGCTCTCTCCAGCCATAGGTCTTCAGCAGTCTGACCTTCCACTCTCTGGAATGAATTTCTAATATATGCAGCTCAATTAGGTATATAAGGATGAGCATGAGTTCATCTTCCAGGAGTGCTAAGCCAGTGCTATACCAGAGATGCAAAGGAGATGAGAACACTAAACCTAGGTCTCAGAAGTAGAACCATATCTACAATATCACTTCACCTCCTGAAATTCCTAGCACCTTAGCTTTTGAATACTTGACCTTGCAACTATAAAATATTAATATTATTTCAGATGTAAGAACACAAATACAAATAATCAATAGCTGGAGCATATTTATCAACTATAGATCTTTATTGTATGTACACAATAAGCAGCAGCTGATTCTCTCCAAAAGACATACCTTGCCAGTGATTTTTCTGACAAGAGGAATTTGGTTTAATTTTCAAAGACCGGAAGGTATAAAATATTGCCACATCTCCCCTCTCCCACTTCTTCAGGCTCATCAAAGCCGATCTTTGTCTTAAGTGCAAGTTTTCTAAATGCACTTTCTACCACAGACATTCTAATACTGTTGCCATAATACCATTTTTAGAATATATTCACATAAGGCCATGTCTGTGCCCTCCTTCTCACTGTGTAAGATACATAAAATGGAAAACAAATTTTCTCTACTGTCATTTCTTGTTATCTGTAACACAGCCACCTTCACTACCAGGGGCAAGTTCATGTCATCTTAGCAGTTCCAGACGAGTGTATAACTCAGATAGACTATATGGGTAATTCTGTCACCATTTTCTAACAAACTAGTGGTTACCACTGGCATCACATCAAGCCCCTATCAAAGGCTCTATTTCAAATCATGACAGTATTTTAAGACTTGACAGAATCTGTTTTTTTAATTTTTCCTTTATAAATGGATAACCCATCTCTGCTCCCATTTCACTCTGATAAACCACTGAAACATATATATATTTTCCACCAAATTCTGAGTCATTGAGGCCAGAACAGAAGAAACAGGCATCCAACAACTCCAATTAGCAGCTATCTGTGTGGCATATGCTTCTCTAGCACATACTTCTCAATTCAACTACGGCTGTTACTTGCCTCATGAAAATTATGGCATCCTTAAAATAACAGATACATTTGACAAATAAAGAGAATTATTACAATGGACAGAGCCAGGAGTGCTTGAACCACAAACACTGTTGACAAGTTACCTTTAATTCAAATCTGTATTAAATCTAAAAATCTGTATTAATGTAACTGGTTAGGTTGGTTGGTTTGGCTGGGGGGGGTGGGTGCTGTATGCTTTTCTTTGGTAGTTTTCTTCTTAGATAAACAGTATCTTCCATATTCTTAAAATGAGATTGTCTTTTTTCCCAGTGATCTTACTACCAAATGAGACAGCTCCCCTCCTTTGGGCAAATTGGCTAGCAATATCAACTTGTGTTTTAAAATTAAATTTTAATTTTAAAATTCTAAATTAGTATTTACAAGGTATCACCCCAGAACTCTACTCTTAAGGTACAGTGAACTATAATCAAAACATCATAAGTTTTTTGTCCATGGATACATGAAACAAGTGAAAAACAATTTATGCAATAAAGTCTTGGTAGGAGTCATCTCAATTGTCAAGTTATAAAATATGATGCTACAATGGGTTGCAGTGAATCTATCTGAAATGAATTTGTGCATTCTCAAAAATATTCACTCACACACAACGCATGGCATGTGGAGCACAAATTATCCTGAAATATGTAAACACAAGTTAATGATGGATTCAGGAAATGCTTTCGGAAGCAGATTTTTCACTTGTTAGCCATAAATTCACTTACTCACAAATTCAAAAAGATATCATGGACAGCTAAATATTCATCTTAAACATCTGATGACTTTGGATATTAGGAAAACAAAATACACTGAAATGCAGACTGATTTGTGCATACAAACGCAGCTTACAAACTTTTGCACAAAATTAGTCTTTCGTGGAACAAAACCAACAAATCACTTGGGAGGATAAAGTGCAAACAAAGGATACTGGCTGAAATCAAACATGGAACAGAAGTAGTTGAAACTCAGACTGAGTCTCCTTTGCAGAATACTAGGAGCCATTTGATTAGAGAGCAGCATCAAACTGAACTACCCCGTATTTGCCATTTATCATCCACTCAGGTTCCAAAGCCTCAATTTGTTCACCTTGTCCAGGTTTTAGGCCAACCTGAGTGTCAGATTTGAGTGTTCTCAAACTACAAAGAGGAGCAGGATGAAACTTGTTCAAGGCTTGATGAAATGGAACACTATATTCCCATTTTCTATCTCCTGTTAATTTTCTATAGTTTAGATCACCTTTGAAAAGAAGCAAGTTTGACTTCTGCAGATCAGCATATAAGTCAGGAGCAACTTCAGCCATACTGGAAAAGTCATGTGGTAAAGTCCAAAACATGTGATCATGGTAAACCCAAACTCCCTTTTTCAAATTGCCTTCCCAGTTTATGCCGCATCTAGACATCCACATATGATTAGCTGACTGCAGTTGTTTAAGAGTCCAGTTAAAATCATTCTTTGTGGTATCTGACACATACCATGGAATACTTTTTCCATGAAAATGGACTTCATCTGCTAGCTTTGACAGTAACAGGAAATCAGCCAACACAAGATCACATATAAGTTCAAACCCGGCATTATCCAGGATTATGTCAACTCTAACATTATTTTTTTCTGTATTTCTTTTTTTGGCATTTACAAGTAGTGACCAAAGTTTTTCCATATCATTCACTAAGATGTAAGGCATCATATTTTCCAGTGATTGTAAAGGATTGGACTTCTGAGATCTGCCTTCACCAGCTGAAAAAGAAAGGTCACACTTATTGCCCCACAAGGACACCTAGAAGGGAAGAACAAAAATGTTTGCTGAGTCTTAGGGTTGTTGCACTCTAAACTTCATTTAAACTAAAGATTTTGTTTGTTTGCCTTTATTTTAGAGGCATGAAAGCTCTAACCCTACATTTTCCTCCAAGCTTTAATAAAATTCAACTTCTTGTATTGAAATCTTAATACAAACCAGATATTGTGGAAGAAAAATGTCCTGTATTTATGCAGCATAAGAAACATGCACTAGAAGTGACAAAGATGAAGATTTAAATCAACATAAATATACTGATCACAAATCTTAAAACACAAATATTCTCCATATTGTAACTCCAGAAAATATCAGTGGGAAAACTTCCAAGTAAGAACTTGTATTTTAAGTACACACTAATGAGGTCTTTATAAAGATTAATCAAATATGCAATGTGGGCTGTTGACAGCTAATGGACTTATGTGTAACCCTAAGATATTTTGTGTTCTACCCAAAGGCCTTATTTTCCAAGTTACAAAGCTATTAAACCACTTCTGACCCAGACTGACTTCTAAATTTTTTTTCTAAGAAATCTAAAAATGTGTACACTCTCAACAAAATGAGACAAAAAGCCATCTGGAACTTGACTTTAAATGTTCTAGATACTGGTTTTGAGGAAGAGTGAGATTGGGTTTCACATACACAATGAAGACTGGCAGTATAATAAAAATAAAAGTTAAGTATTTTTCTAGTAGCATTGATACAGTGTGGCTGTCAGGATTTAACTGCTTTTTTACAAACAAAAGAGTTGTATTTTCATTTCCATATCAACACTTTTCATTTGTGCCATAGCATAGATATTTTAAATTCTAACATTAAGCACTACTAGTTTACCTGCAGTAGCTTAAAAAGTTCCCCCTGAAGTTGTCTTTCATCTAGATCCTTAATGTTTTTAAGAAGTTCCTGAAAGTAAGTGCACAGGGCAATACCAGCCTCTTGGGATTCAAAGAAATTTTGAGCCTTTCCTTCTTTAAATACGTCAAAGTTATCAATAGGTGGGCTGAAATAGGAGAACAAATATATGAACATAGTTGCGACATCTGCTATGCAAGCTCAAAACACATCTTTTTTTAGGCCACTACAGGTCCTAATTGTAATTTCCACTTGTGATTTGGCATACCAGATTTTCAGCTATATCAATAACAGTCTGATATTATATCTTGCTCAAGCAGACACCTTACAAGACATCTTTATACTCCTGGCAATATACTCTGAAAGTGAACAAGTGTTCAGTCACAACAATCCTGCACATACAGTGGTAACTTTGAATTCCTCTTCAGACATGGAAAATTAGAACTGCAACATACAAATGAACTAACGTAGTGAATTGCTGGCCCCGGTTTAAGTGCATTTGAGTGTGTTGGTCTGTACTTTCCATATCAGAATCTCTTACAGTGATATAAAGTTATTCTCATGAAAGTTTGTAACTAGGACATTAGAAAATTAACATACATGACAATCCAAGTCTTGCAATATGTAAGAGATATAGCACCTATTATAAAACTTGAGTGTATGTCCATCTTTTGACAAATAGCTCAACTTCCATCCAAGCATATGCTTAAAGAACCTGAATAACGATAATAAGCTTTAAATCTCGTATTTAAAGCTTTTGCTACTACAGTTCTAACTATGCAATACACCAGTAGAAACAGACCAATTACTGTGTTTGTGGATCTGTAGCATAGAACTTTCGATTTTTGTGGTGGCAGCAGGAACTTAAAACTGTTCATTCCTACCTGATTACATTGTACTGGCACATCTCTGCAGTATGAGAATTTTTTCTTGCCAAGTTATTTTTAATCAGGAGCACCTTCCAAATTTAATGCATTGCAAGATCTGCAAACACTGCTGTAACTAGGAAAATGGTGTGGAATGAACAACAATGGCTACTTATGCGGTCTCTACTGCTCCAAGAAACAGTTTTCAAATGGTAACTCAGATTTCGAGCAGCAAAACAAATTACTGGCTCTCACATTTTGTGTTTTAGGCTAACGTGTGTCTTAAGAGATAACTGTAGACTAACAAACCTTTTAGAAATGTTAAATAACTTTCATATTTCAATAAACATTAAGGCTGCAAGAAGGTCATACTATACAATCACTTAAAAGTCTTCATGTAGCCCAAGTCACAGAAACCAAACCATAAAAAGACTAATAAGCTTCAAATTCTGCTACATAGAAGAGCAAGTATTAATTTTAAATCTGAGGTGTGAGATGAGGGAAAAGGAGTACGTTAAAAGCACAAGATCTTTACTTACTCCTTAGTTGTCTTCCATTCTCCTAAACTAAAAATGGAAAATAATAAGGTTTTGCAGAGTAACACACCAAGCCAATAAACACTTACTTGTGTGCTAATGCTGCATGAATTCTTCGATACATGTAACACTCTACATATAACCAAGGAGACTGAAACCAACTTGGTTCTCCATTTCCATTTGATAAATTTCGTTGGTAGTCTAGGTATTGGTTCCACAGTGCAGCATCAGGTAGCTCATCTTCTAATGGGGTCACTGGTTTGTCTGTTTGCAGTTCATTACGCAGTTTGGAGAGGAAAGATATAGCTCTCTTCTCTGCTTCAACACCTTTCTGAAAAAAAGTGGAGAACATTCTATTCTGAATACTTATTCCTGTAGAGGCATTGATCTTTGTCTTGAAAAAGTATTAAGTTTTAAATGCCAAATGTGAAGCATCAGCAAATCAGACTTTGATTCAACTGAACACATTCTGGTGAATGAAGTCCATTTTGCACCTAAGATTCTAAAATGAAATACGCATGGCATTTCTTTTTAGACTGGACTTTTAATTGAAGGGAAGAGTGTACTGAAACACTGCCATGTTCAGAGGTCACTACAGTCCATTAAACACTGCATCAACACAAAAGAGTGAGAAAGTGAAGCAGTTACAGAACATAGATCAGAAACGGGTTAGACAGAAAGGTAAGTTACAAAATTAATGAAAAACAGCTACAAGAGAATATAAAGGGGGAAAAAAGACAGATAAAAAGATTAAGATGGACAAGTAATGATTGTAGCAAGAAACAGTAAGAACAAAGCAGAGAAGGGGGTCTCAAGGGTTAGAGGGGAAAAAAAACTCAGGCAAAACCAGACCTTACTCTTACCTCACCATGTTCTTCAAAAAATTCATTTTTATGTCGATGCAGAGTATCAATAACCCTTGTGAGGATCTGAGGCAGTCTGTCTTTAATTGTAAAATATGCAAAAGATCTAAAAAGGAGAGGATCAAATTTTGTGGTTGTTGAGAGGAAATGATGAAGTATCTTCTATTTGCTTAAATAAATGCAAGGCCTTTGTGATGGTTTTGGATGGGGTACAGTTAATTTTCTTCATGTTAATTAGCACGGTGCTGTGTTTTGGATTTGTGCTGAAAACCACCTTGATAATTCAAGGATGCTTTACTTGTTGCTGAAGAGTGCTTACACAGAGTGAAGGCCTTTTCTGCTCCTCATACCTGTCAGTGAGTGGGCTCAGGGTGCACAAGTTACGAGGTAATACAGTGACCCCAACAGACCAGAGATGTTCCCTTAACATATGACAGCATGCTCAACATATGAACCTGGGGGAAAGTTGGCAGTGGGGCCACTCCTCAGGCACCAGCCCCAGCTCACTTGGAAAGGAATTGTTTTCATTTGTTCAATTGACTTGTTCCTCCTTTATTTATTACTTTCCTTTTAATTACAATTTAAAACACGATTATTATTTTATTTCAATTCTTATCTCAGTTCTTATCTCCGTTCACAATTTTTCTCCTTTTTATCCTTCCAATTCTTCTCCCCATTCCACCAGGGATGGGGTGGGGCAGGGCATGAAATAAGCAATCAGCTGTATGGAGTGCAGTTGCCAGCTGCAGTTAAACCAGGATAATCATAGAAGTAAGTTTCTGTGCCTTTAAACCAGTGGGCACCAATTAAAAGCAAACAAAAATATCATAAACTGGCTGTGTTCTTAGGGCTACTTTTGAAAAACGCAAGTATTTAACAGTGAATTTTCTTCATTTTCACGAAGAAAATGTTAAATAACTGGCCCTGACAAGAGGAAAAACTGTAATTAATTCTAGACTAAAAGGCGCTGTTTAGTTATTCAGATGTAAAGTCAATTTAAACCCGGGGAGATTAGAAAATGCGCACTACTTGCTCTCCATTATATTTCCGATTTACAGCTTGCCCAAACTTTGTTTATACGTGAGGACAGTAAATCATGCATGACCAGCCCTCGAAGCCAACTTTAAAAATATATTTATTTGAAGATTTCAGTTCCGTCACCTCCCCCGGAACCCCACTCCCGGGTACTCAACCGAACAGAGATCCAGAAAAAACAGGAACATAATTTATGGTCTCCCAAGACCTATCCAAGCCAGTAACAGGCCGAGGCAAGCGCAGCGACGAGGGAAAGGCCGGGCAAGGCCAGGCAAGGTCGACCCAAAGCTGCACCCTCATCGGGCCCCCGCCCACGCGGCTTCTGCGTGCGGCTCAAAGCCGGCGGCTTAGAGACTGCACTGCTGTGCCCACAGCGCCACCTCGCGGCTGTGCCGCCCAAGGCCGAACGGGTCTACCCGAAGCGCGACTCTGGCGTTGCCCCCGCCCTCATGAAGAGGCCGAAAGCCGGCCTCCGGCACCCACGCCTAGGCCCCAACCGAGGGGCCCAACGCCGGAAACCGGCCGCTACCCGGCAGGAGAAGCATCAGCCAGCACCTCCGCTACCTTCTGCCCCCCCTCCCTGCTACGCGTTAGGCCGTGACGGACCCCTTAAACCTGCCCGAGAGGGAGACCGGTAACGCTGTTACTACCGCCATCTTGCTCCACTCTCGCGAGTCGTCAAGACACCC
The DNA here is from genome assembly GCA_013396675.1 of Eubucco bourcierii. Taxonomy (NCBI): domain Eukaryota; kingdom Metazoa; phylum Chordata; class Aves; order Piciformes; family Ramphastidae; genus Eubucco; species Eubucco bourcierii. The sequence goes on from VWZE01008846.1 coordinate 522,279, forward strand.
CCCCGGAAGTAGGACGAGGCAGCCGGACGTTACTGGTAAGTCAGCCGCGCCCGCCGCGCGGCACGGCGACGGACG
>VWZE01008846.1:522389-550888 GCA_013396675.1 Eubucco bourcierii
GGGGCGGCTGCTCTCGGCAGCTCCCTGCAGCCGGTGGGAACTGCGGCGGGAGCTTGTGCCGGGACAGGGGGGCAGTGTAGTCCCTGCTGGGATACTGTGAGCCTTCCGTCAGCGACGGCTGCGAATGGGGGAGGGAAGGACAGTAAGAGGGAGGGCGGCATCGTGAACGGCCTGCGGGCTGGGCCTGCCGCAGCGCACACGACCTTGGCCGACCTTCTTGCTGTCTCTGATCCCGCCGCGAGTGGGAGGGCCCCGTGTCTCCTGCCGTAGGCTGATCGAGGGGAGGCAGTTCCAAGAGGGAGAAAGAGCCCTGTCTCGGGAGGAAGGGGGATGGTTTCTTACTCCATCCCTTCCTCCGCCCCTAGACTAGCCCTGTCGGAGCAAGAAGGCCATTGGTCCGCTCCCCTGTTTCCCCTTCGTACTCAGGTACTGTGGCGCTACAGCCTATGAGCTGCTCCACCGAACATTCGGTGTTGGCGCAGCTACGGCGGAAGCCGAGTATTGAGAAGGGGGGCGGGCCGTCTGTACTGCGGTGTCTCCCCGCGTCCGCCAAGGGGCGCCCGCTAGGCTGACGCAGCTGCAAGGCACAACTGAAGCGCCTGGACTGCTGTATCGGGTTGCGGTGGTACTGGCCGTGCGTTTCCTGCGGAGGCGGGGCGCTTTGCCTCCCGATTGGCTCCTTGGCGGGCTCCTTCCCGCCCCCGTCGGCAAGCAGCAAATGGGAGTGGGGCCGCGGCCCTCCGCCGCGCATACCGATAGGGGAGCACGCGGCGTAGGGGCGGGGTTGTTGTCGTCATCGTTTCTCTCCGAGGTCTGAAGGATGTGCAGCGGCCTGGTGGCGGAACCTTGAGGGCAGCCGGGCCACGGCGGCTGAGGACAAAACGTCTCTCCGCAGCGTTGGGCAGGCAGGACCGTTCTGGTTGTCCGCCGGCAGAGCTAGCCTGATCTGTTCGTACATCTTGTTGGCCCATCCTCAGTAAGCTTCGACTCCCGGCTGGAAAGGCAGCGTGAATAAAGCGTGTCTTGTGTTAAGGAGACTGGAAAATCATGTCCAGATTTGTTTCTGCTGCTCAGAGAAGGCGCCTGCTGTCTTCTTCAGATAGCTCTTTATCCCCTTGATTTCTTGGATTGCTCTCTTCTGTGTTGACTGTCTAGGCGCCTGCTGCTACAAATCTGGCACCGAGCCTCTTCGTTGGAATTTAGCCTCTATGATCGTTACGTCCTTGTAACTTCCTCTAACCCCGCTTAGTTGCAAAGTCGCTCTTGGGAACATTACTGTAAACATGAGTTTTTTTTGCTAGGGAAGCGCAGATCTGCCTGGCATTTGTGAGTCTTTGCTAGTTACCCCACGCTACTGGAGACTTTTTGACTTGCCCAGGCTTTTGACCACTTTGGGTTTGCACTGACAGAGTTTTACAACTCTTGATAATCTCTTGATTACCAAAATCTACAGATGTGCCTTGTCCTGGGCAAAGTTTTTCAGTGAGTTTTTAAATACAGTACATGTAAAAAAATGAAATAACAATTTATTCTAATAAGTATGCAGATAACAGGCTTACAGTTTTGGCAAAAAGCTACAAATGAAGAGCATATAAAATTGCACTCAATATCAATTACTCATTCTCTGGTAGCTGGTTTATGTCCTGCCTTTTTTTTTTTTTAATTGTAGAATTATATGCCTCTTTCACCAGAATTAGCACACTCCAACTTGTGTGTATTCTGCTAGCATCTAAGTATCCTTGTCCTGATAATGAGCTGGTTCCACTTGGTACACAATGATTTGTTCTCACAAGACAATGCTTACTCAAACTATTATGTTAAATAACACCAATACTGAAAATACAGTGATACTGAAAATCCTTCTTTCCACATTTTTTTTTAATTGGCATTTTTTTCAAGCTATACAACTTAATGGCTTTAATTTCTTGTCGAAGGTGGATTTTGTGTCATGAGGGAAATGGTTTTGGTTCATAAAAGCAGATAGGGGCAGGGCCTTGGATCTGTGATATTTCGCAAGTGAACGCACATCCCGAGGTACTCTGTCTGCTGTCTGTGAATACTCTTCAAACATTTTTGATTAGTTTATGCAAGGTAGTGCAAATATAATCTTGCTCAGTCTAGAATAACAGAGTAAGCATGCTGTCACATATCTGTCAGCATAGGTAGATTTGCAAGAAGGCCTTGTGGTCCCCATTGCACCGATAAGTACTAGAAGGGCCAAGACCATAACCTGATGAATTTGTCTCTCATTCAGTACGGGACAGGTGAACTGAGCTGAATAGGTGCCTGGCTGTTTGCAGTGCAGCAGTTTGAGCCGACGGTGATGACATTCCTTAGGTGAAGTTCCCATACAAATGCATAGTAATTCAGTTGTTCTTTTTATTATGCCTGAAATAATGATTCTCAGAGTCTGACGTCCTGTTAAAGGTGTGTGTGCTTGCTCAAGTAATTTTGCTAATGGGGTTACTGAAAGCACAAACTGCTACACAAAATGAGCAACAGAATGAACAGACGCCTGTTTGTATATTGACATAGCAACCAATTCTACTTCACCATGTTGCAGCGTGCAGCTCAATAATATGTTTTGATCTTATTTAGAGTATTTCCATAACATTGAAAAAAAGATATTTAAACACACTAATGTTTATGTGCTTAAGAGTACTAACACATTTAAAGAGGGTATGGGTCACCTTTTAGGTAGGTGAAAATAGTATTTCTTTCCAAACAGCTGATAAATTATTTTGTTTCTTTGTTTTAAATGCAGCTCCGAGGAAAGCAATGAGACTGAAACTTCTACACCTTCAGACTGGATCTTTCCGCACTTTGACTACAATATGCCGATGCCAAAGCTTGAATAAACCTGGATGTCAGCTAATAAAGCCAGAAAATGAGGTCGACAGAATAGCTCGCACACCAGCACAGTCTTGGAATTTGTATGCTCTGAAAACCCCTTGTTTGACACGTCAATGTGTGCAAGTCAAGAATTGGCAGCTGCTCCAAGGAAATGTATCAGCTTTGGAAAAAAATGTTTATTATCAGCATGGGGAGAGAATTTTTCCATTCAGGAAGTGTTCTGGTGTGGCAGTGACTGAAAACTACAAGCTCAATACAGAGCACATTAAAAAGCTTAGAAACATATCAAGATTTTACTCAGTTATATCAGCTGGCAAAATTATTCCAAAACATGGTAACCAGACAGTTAAGAGGCCGCCAAAAGCACCAAGGACCAAGCAGCCATCCAGAACTAATCAGCCACTACTGTCAGACATGGAGGTAAAGTATGAAATTTGCAATTCATAAAACATTTCAAAAACTTCATCAATTTAATTTGGATTTAGACTTTGATGAAATTAACATTGTTTATTTGATGAGTAGGATTTTATTGTTTAGTATCGAAACTGTGCAAACAAACAAGCTTGGTAGAAACTAGTGTGTCTGGTATTTTGGAGATAAAATGGGGATTTACTAGCAATGTGTGGGGGAAAAAAAAAAGTGGAGGGAAGAGAAATGGTTATTGAAGTGGAAAGCCGAAATCCTTTAAAAATAATTTCAACCAGTGCTCACAAATAACATCCATATTGAGAAATAAAGTTTAGCTTTCAGAATAGTTTCACTTTCTTGGTGTTTGAGGCTTCAATTGAACAGAAATCAAGGTGAAAGTAAATAGTATGTTTGTAATTTAGACTGAATTTTAGATGGGAAACTGAGGTGGAAATGTAGCTGTGTTACTTAAAGATGGTTCAGTATCTGGAAATAGCACCTTGATCTCCAGACTTCTAGGTCTACAGAGTTAACTTCAGCAACAAACTCTTATGAATAAAATGAGATATGGTTAAATGGAACTTGTGAGCTGTTTCACCTTAAGATAGTTATTCGCAGCCCTCAACAGTAGTCAAGGCCAGACATTAAGCCAAACATTAAGACATTATCTAAATGTAAATTTCCAAGGAAAATATTAGTGTCAGAATGTGTTACTGTTCTCAGGCATAGTTTTGTTCTCAGACTAGAACAAAACAGAGTTCCAGGTTACTGTTAGTAAAATAACTGTAGATGAAACTGTAGATGAAACTGAAACAATGCTTTCAAAATACCTTATGCATTGCAAAGTATGTCTTACATGACGTGCTGAATGTCAGCACAGAAAGTGAAATTTTAATGCATGCCTGCTAAGCTTCTGCATATTTTGTATGATGAGCAGAAGTTTGCTTTAGTGTAGCACAAAGACTCCATTGTATATGACTTAGTTCCCGTTTCTCTTTTCCTGTTGCTTTGAAAAAATGGAGTAGTCCTTCAACACTCTGTCATTTAAAGTTTGTTATTGATACTTTGACCTTATGTTCACATGTTGCTGCTTTTTCTTGTTCAGTGAATTGAAGCAACAACTCTTTTAGATTCCTGAGGCTTTTAAATGGCAGCATAGAATGCAAACCATTTGTTTGACGTTTTCTTATATAGATAGGTGAGAAATATGCATTGCTATGCTTACTTTTCTTCCCTTGTGGAGGAATGGAGAAAAGACTGCCTGAAATAGTAACATACTTTCTGAGGAAGCTTCCACGTGGCAAAATGGACTCAGATCTAGCATTAGCATCTGCTATTTTTTAATAAATTCCATGTGGTTTTGTCATATATATAGCCCTGTCTGTAGGGATGCAGACCTTGACTTCAGGCTGACAGTATTTTGGAGCAAGTTGGTTTTTTGGTTTTTTTACCTGTGTTTATTTCCTTATAGATACGTAGCACAGAGAAATAATTTAAAGCTGTGGCTGCATTCCACAGGATGACTATTAAAAGTGCAAATGGAGAATCCTTGAGGGATTTTCAGCTTTCCATTACTCTTCTCTAAATCCTGTTGCCACAAAAAAGGTGATCTTGCCTTCCTGCACGTGTGGAGTAATTCAGGCCTTATTGCCAGGGCATTTACATAGGGGCAAGCAGCAGTTGTCTTCTTCCCAGTCTGCATATGTCCTTAAGTTCTCAGTTAGATGAACCCCGAGGATCTCTGGTGTCTTCTGTCTGCCAGAGCCTGACAGCTGACACCTTTATTTTGTAGAACAATTGGTGAATGAGGTCCTCTCCACCCCTCTGGTGGAGCACTGGTTTTCATGCCTTGTTTATAGGCAAGGTGCTAAGCACCAGCAGTGATAAATGGTTGTCGGACCAGTTTTTCAAGATAGATGGAGGAATCACTTGAAAGCAGTTAACGGGTTTAGTCAGTCCACTACTCAGTTTAATTAATCTCACAAGGAGGTCTGCATGAAAAGCTCCTGAGATAATTCTTAATGCTGTAGCCATATAGCACAGAAAAAGCTTGAAATTAAGGACACAGTACTGACTACAATTAAGAATTATTCCTGTGGTGATACAGAGACTTAAATTGATCCTATACTTTTTCTTTCTTAATTTGTATTGGGTGCTTAAAGGGAAAGGGATCAGCTATGGGGAAGTATGGTTTCATGAGCCTGTATGATTGTTAGGGCTGTGGAGCTGTTGAGGTACTAAGAATGGGTAGCTGTTCCCTAGCTGGCAGAAGGGAGAAGGGTGTGAGTAGCTGGAATTTCTTTCTAGTACCAGTGCAGGTCTTGAATTTGTGATATAGCAGAAAGCATGGCATTAAGGTCAATGGGCCAGTTGTTTTAGGATTAGATACTGGAGTATAGACTTTTCAGTTATACTTTTGCTACGTGTTTCAGGGTCTTAGACATCTAAAGTGCCAGTGGACACATATTTTAGATGTCTGGATCTCAGATTACACAGAATCCAAATGTTCCACATCAACAGGATTTTAGTAAAATCTTAAGTGTATAAAACAAAACAAACAAAAGAAGCAACACCAAACCCAAACTAGTGGCCATCCAAAATGTTATTTCAGGCATGTTAGTCTTAGCAGAAAACCGGTTCTTACTAAATACAAAATCGGAAAACAGTTCTGTTCCATTGTCAACTCAGCCTTACAGCAGAGTCATGGAAATAGGCCTACAAAATTGCTCTCTGAATATTGTAATTTAAAATTCTATTTTCTGTTAGTGATCCCTGAACTAAGATGATGTGTCAGCAGAGCTTTGGAGATGATAACAGAATGTTAACATTAAAAAAAAAAATAAGTTTAAATGTGTGGTTGTGATTCTGATGACTGCCTACAGGCCTCAAGGAATACAACAGCTTTTTAAGCCTTGCTGTTTGGTAATGTATGAGTGCTGTGAGAATATACTTGGCTTTTAAGTTCAAGTATTGTGTGGTCATTAAGTGCTTACAAATGAGACTAGCTCTGATGCTCATTTGTTATTAGGTACATTCTTACTTGTATTAGTTATAAAAAGCTGGGAAGCAACTGATCCACAGTGAGATACTTTGGTTTCTGGGTATCTTCCACTACTAAAAAATGTTATCATGGAACATGTATGATATCAGAACAAAGAATTCTCTTTGAAGTGAGTAGTAGAATTTGTAAATTATTATGACTTGTTTAACAAAGAAAATCTTCACACAGGTGACTGTCTGCATGAGTCAACCTTATAGCAAGTCTGTATATTTTTTCCAGTTGTTTGAATATGGCATTTTAGTTATTTAAGATTGTGGAATACTGAGACAAACTTTGGCTGTCATATACTGTTTGCCTGTGGTGAGACCCTGTTGTGTGGCTAGATTCAGCACAGGGGGACACTGTAGGTCTGCAGCACCTGCAGGTGAACTGGAAGACATGTCACTTTCAGTGCTGCGATGTTGCACTGGCTCATATCCCAGAAGTTACCTGCACAGTGAGTTTTCTGCGTGGTGGAACATGATGTTTGTAGTTGGAGCTTCTGCTTGATAAGCAGGCTGGGATAGTTGAACTCAATTTTTAAAATACAGATGTTAAAGGTGATATTGAGGGTGCCTTCATTTTGGAGGTCAGCTGACTGAGCGTGGCATAAGCTGTAGGATGGGAGAGCAGTAGCAAGTGTAGCTGTACTGCTGAAGCACTGGATTGGCATTCAAGGAAGAAAGATTCTTTTTGTGGCTTTATCACTATATGTTTTGGTGTGACTTACTCATGTGACCTGGTTTCATCTCAGTCTGTGATTTGCTTTCCCACTTAACTGGAGCAAGTAATCTTAGTTAGTACTTGTACATCAAGTAGACAGCATGGCAACAAAATCATTTAGAAAAGGGCAAATAAATGAGAAAGATTTTCCTGGGAGAATTGAGGCAAACAATTGTCATATGAACATCTTACTTCAGCCTTGCCCTAACTCAGATCTTTATTCCTTTGGTGCAGAATCTGATGCAGTGCACAGCCTTTGCAACAGCAGATGAATATCATCTTGGTAATCTGTGTCATGACCTGACTTCACATGGATATGTTGAAATAACAAGTTTGCCTAGAGGTAGATTTTTGAAACATACTAAAAAGCAATATAATACCTTGGGAAATGAATTATGGGTGAGGTATATAATTTTTATAAATTGATGTATTCTTATTCTAATACCCTGGAGTATATCATACTGCCTAGAAAAATACTGCTTTGCTTAAAAACTCCGTATGCCTAAAAACCCCCACAACAAAACCTTTCAGAAGAGCACTGTCTGCACTTGCTGTTACAGTAGTTTTTCCCAAATTAGTTATACTAAAAAATACTGGAAAACTGTGTGCATGCAGGAAGAACAAATGTGGACATTTTCTGATTAAAAATAATTTCTGTACCAATTCACTAACTGAAAAAGGTCTGGAAGTTTTCTGTAGTTAATCTTTCAATAGTGTGATACTGGAGTGCATCAGCTATCCAAAAAAATTTGCAATTTGACATGTTGCATCTTCCTTCCATATCCACACCTCTGTTAATGGAAATCACTGAGGGTTGGAGAGGAAGGCAAGCAAGAGAGAACCTTGATGACTAAATGAAATGAAAAAGATCGATGCATAAATGCTTCATTCTAGTAAAGAGAATGCAGATGATACCTTTNGACTGCTTCACTTACCTGGGCTTTGCCTAAATAATTGGTTCTGGTTTACATACATAAGTATCTTTGAAAACTTGGGAAAGTATGGCCGGGATGTAGCTTATGTAGCTGAAATGTACTCCAAGAGAAGAACAAGTGGAACATTTTACAGTTTAAGGAAACTTCACCCTAGAACAGCTGTAATTTTCCTAAGTGTGTAGTAGAATGTCGGAGGGTTGGTTTATTTAATTTGAGCTAACAGATTATACTAAGGTAAGAGATAACAGATAGTGTTTATGTGCATTTTGGTAGAGATTATGTCTGCCTCAAACAGTTAATCCAAGTGCAGTAACAGTCCAATGAGTCTCTTTCAAACACGGGGTTTACTAATGATTGTCTTGTTCAGAAAGATGAACTTTGAAAGACAAGGTGCTTTAGAGCATAGACTTCACGTTCCTTTATAGTTTCTTTGTATTAAAACTAAGTTTTCACCAGTGTTGGGATAGAAACCTTGTACAATCCTCAGCATGACTGTGAATAGCAATGCAAATATTGCTGTTGTGCTTGTCTTACCCTCTTTCATTTCTTGTGTTTATCAGAAGTTTGGAGAAAGCAGTGATGAAAGGATGTTGGATTATGCCAGCAGATCTAATGTGTTTTGGTGATTGGCTTGTGCATATAGTGGTCGTTGATTTATCAGTAAAGCTTTGAAAAATATTAGCACACAGAAATCTGTGTTGGCAATTATTGTGTGAATTTGTCACCTTGTAGTGTTCTATTGCTAGTTTTGACCTCTTTAAAACCATTTTGGATGCAGATCCTGTACCTCTAGTTAAAGTGGACCAAGTCCTTTTTCAGTTTTATGTGATTTAACTGGAGGGGATAAGGGTGATATTTGAAAAGAAAAATGAGAAAATGCAGACAGGTGTTTCTTCCATGGTGAACTCAAACTTCAGACTCAGAACTTGATCTAGTGATTTGTCAAGTAATGTGTTTCTGAACTTGAATACTAAGTGAAAGAAAAGTCTTTAACAGACCAGCTGTGTGGTCTCACTTCAGGTATTAGCGAAAGTATATCCAACAATTGGTCATTTCTCTTTGCTGCTTTAGTTTACCTTTGTGGTTTGAGCAATAAAGCAGAGGGTAGACTTTGTACATAGGCTGAATTTGATGCAATCAAATTTATGATCTTTTTACAAAGGGTTGTATTTTTTTAAGGCTTAGGTGTTTGGTCCTGGAAATTTCCTGGAATAGTAAAAGGGGGGTTTGCTTGTCTAATTTCCACTAATTTTCCAACAAAATGAGTCCTGCTGGAAAGTAAACTTTTTTTTTTTAAATCAGGAATTTTAAAACCACTTATATTAGCAAGTAGTACAGTGGAGTAGACACATTGGGAGGAAAAAAAACCCTGTTTTGAGAACCCCACATCCACATTTTATAAGCTTTGGGATATTCATCTTCAAGTAGATCAAGTATGATCCTTTGTAACAAATGCCCATTAGCAGTTGAAGTACCACAGGCACGTTTTTGGAGCTCTTCTTTCAGTTTAATGTAAAAAACAAACAAACAAATCGACAAACAACAAAACCCAACAGTTTGTATATATACTTTGGTACTGTTCTGCGATGCACAAGAAGTGTGGTAAATGAGGGTGGCTGGAAGATACACTTCAGAAACACTCTTCTGATACAGGTTTACCCTCTCTTGTCTTCAGACTATACTTCTTGAAGTTTCTGACCATCAAAACAAAGTCAGAATAATTTTAGTACAGAGTAGTCCCATACTACTGATGGGACTACTACTACTTCTTTCTGGGCAAGCACATTTGAATAATAATTTATCTACATTTCTGGGCAACTTCCATAGTTGACTCATTGTATGTCCAGCTGTATATTCTCTCCTGGTTATTTTCTGTGCCCTGCATCAGTTTTCCCATAAGTCTTTTTCTTCAAAACTGTTACAACTGATTAACTAAAGATTCCAGTGAAGTTCAGTATAGTGGCCCAATCTGTCTAGAATATGACACTTCAGAGAAGTAGTGTAGTTTTTGATACTGTAGTTGTTTCCTGGCAAGCTTTTCCATGAGAAAAATAAAATATGGGACTGACATGTTAGCATGTGATTGTTAAACTGGAATTAAATGCTTATAGCTGGTCTGTTTAGAAGTTTCACTAATTCTGTATATTTTTCACTTATTTCAAACTAGATGCTGCAAATGTTTTGGTGATTGGTACTGAGAAATCTGCAAAAGAGAATGATCCTGGCATGATTTTTTTCTTCAGGTAAGCTATAAATCATGTCCCCAAAATTACTTTATTAATAGTGGGGTGAAAAAAGCAGCACAGCTTGCTAGATCATTGCATCGTATTACCTCATGAAAGTCAGGAAGTCCAATCATAATTATAAAAAAAAAAAATTAAAAAATCAGAATTACTTAAATTGTTAAAACTCCCTTACCTTCTCATATTTGTTTTTTATTGAAGTATGGTTAAAAGGCAACCATTATGTAGGTTTTGTGAAGAAAGCATTAAGTTTTTTTGATTCACAATGACAAAAATTACCACTGTACAATTTGAATATTGTATTTGAGTATTTTAAACCAGTGAAGTTACACCTCAGCTTTTTCTTGAATTCACAGGGAAGGGGCTGTTGTGTTTTGGAATGTGGAAGAGAAAAGTGTAAGTAAAGCAAAATTGTTTGTTAAAACCTCATAAGCAGATGTTTTGTCAGTCCCACAAAGCTCCACTTTTTTTTGGGGAGCTTGGGTGTGTCCATGAAGAAAAAAGATCGATTCTTCCCTAATGAATGCAGGTGCTTGTCTGCTGCTGCCCTCAAGTGTGTGGGTTGCTGATATGTCACCTTTGAAACTTGATTTCCTGGACAAAATGAGCAAATACATGTGTAATGTACAAAGTGGCCAAAAATCTGTTACTCAGAAAAAGAATATTCTTGCTACTCTACACCCTGAAGAAGCAGATCAGAAAAACAGGAATGGTTGTTTGACAAACAACAGAAAGTGTGTGAGAAGGATCATTCTATTCCATTTAAGTAAAAACTATTAAATACTCAGGTTTGGATAACTTTCAAAGAGACAAAATCTGTAAACAGTTTTTTTGTTTGTATTTCTACTAGATTCCTGAAGGAAGATTTGTATTTGGTGGTATAATTATTAAAATATGTTGGTATAGAAATTACCCCTTAGGATAATTTGTTGCTCACGCATACCTGTTTTAATTACTATGTTATTTATTTTTTTAATTTATCTTTGCTAATGTGTTTAAATAAAACTGGATCCTAAATACAAAAAGAATCAATCTCATTTGTAGGCAGAGTATGTGAAATTAAATGGTTTATTGAAAAGGTGATATTGAAATGCACAGAGGATTTTAATCAATGTAAATGAAAATACAGAGCAGTTGTTCCAGACGAACAATTTCTGGATTCAAGCTTGCTTGTTATGTTTCAGACATGAAGTGTTCCTGACCTCTTTTCTGGTTTGGGGGGTTTCAGTGTATCAGCTGGCCTACAAAAAAAGATACTAGTTCCAACCTTGCCTGTAACATACTTAGGATGCTATGGTTCTAACTACACTACCGATCCACAGGTACTACTGAGGACTGGCTGACTAACTCCTGTTCATTTTAATGAGCTGGGCATCTCTACCCACTGAAGTACTCCTGTAAAAACTCAATTTGTTGTACATGCTTAAGTACCTTTGAAAATTGGAGACCATGTTTTCCTTGTCAGTACTAGTAACTAGTCAGTCCCTTCCTAACTTTTTAAAGGAAGAGAAAGAAAGACTCCCTCTATCTGCTTACTGAAATCATAGTCAAACGTTTGAACTTCCAAAGAGTCTGCTGAAATGGAGCCATTTTTATGCATGGTTTAATGAACTAAAAAAACAAAACCCCAAACTGGTCTGTAGAACAGAAACTGAAAGTAATTCAGTAAAACAACATAGAGAATCACTGTAAGTGGACAAAATTGCTTTTTAGAAGTACTCCAGAATGACTATTAGGAGGAGAAAATTTTCTTTTAAACTAGTGGATGCTTAGAATAAATAATAACTACGGACTGATCATTAATAGAAATTTAAAATATCAAATACTGGTTTCAAATACTTGAGTAGAGAGATTGTGCAACAGCCTCCACCACCAAATATATCAAGGGCATAAAGCAAAACTAGCTTTGAGGTGGAGTTTCATCTTCTTTTTTTTTTTTTTTCCTTGAAAAAGAAATTTTGTGATGTGATTCCCTGTAATAAGTTTGCATTTAGTGAATCCATCTCTTTGCATTAAATGTACTGTGCCACAGGTAGTCCCTGCTGTAAAATGCTTGTGTATTACTCTGACCAGACAAAAGAAACCTGCCACTGAAATATTTTATTACCCAAAGCAATGGCAGAACTTTGAAAGTATGCACATCATAATACATACACATTTCACAGCATAGGTTATGGTCTAGAAAGCTTTGTTACATCTTGCTGTGTACTAGCCCTGAGAAGCCTAAGCTGATTTGTAGTTCTGAAAGGAATGTTACTAACGATTGTTACTTTATTAGTAATGACTTTACAAAGCTACCTAGAGCACCTGGATCCAAATGAATATGCCCTTAAAGTCTGATGTGCAATATCATGGACTGGCGATTAAATCTGGTATTGTTTTAGTGGGGATTGCGTTGCTGAGATGTCCCTGGATACCACATAGCTGGCTGACTGACCTGTCAGACCTAACAGCTCAAAACAGACCATCTTTGCACAAAAACTGATAACTACTTGGAGTATATGACAGGTACCAGTCATGGTAATATTAGATTCAGAATTATGAAACAAACAGTTATAGCTGTAGGGTTGGGGAGGTTTAGTGAAAATGTTACTGTGTCTAACACAGCATTACCAAAAGTTTTGAAAGCAATGAAGAAAATCCCTCTTGCAGGTCATCCAATACATTTTCTTACAGTACTTAACCTGGAAAATACACTTCTTAGACAATTTACTAGCATACTATTTTGAAGTAAAAGACTCACTGTTATATATTTGAAGAGAGTGTTTTAAGTATTACTTATGGCTGATTAACTTCTAAAGAATTTAGCATGTCCTGTTTGATTTTTCATTGGCTGTTGTGTAGCTAAATGCCTTTAAAAAAATCTGTAGTCAAGTTTTTTCTAGGTGAGAAATTGTTTTGATGGCAGAATTATTTTTTATAAGGGAATATTTGTGTTTCTGAGGAATCCTGAGTCAAATGTCAGATGATAAAGAGTTCTTTCTTCCTTTATCTGGAATAAAATGACAATTTTTATAGCAACTTCTGCAAGTAAAAATTGCACATTTAGATGTTTACAGGGTTGGATGTGAGAACCATTTTTACAGATTTCTTTGTGGTAGGGAGTTTCTGTAATATAATCCAGTCTCGGGTAGGTGAAACTAAATACTGATTTTAGCAGCAAACTAATAATATTGTCAGAAACATCCATCTGATGTACTTTTCATTCCCACACTTGGACACCTACCAAAATCTTCTGCAGCTCATTGTTGTAATACCGAGTACATCTGCATTGCTTTCACTGCTGCTGTGGTTAATCCTTACTCTGTTTTTTTATGTGCAGACATTAAATGGCATTTTAGTCTTCACAGATTCCTTGCAGTTGTTCACAGAAACAAATTCTTCCACATAGCTACAGAGAGCTTTAAAAGTAAACTGTGTTTATAATCACTTCATTACTTAACACACCATTCATCGTTATTTAAATAACTTCAGCATGAAAGTTGCATTCATCAACCTATTATATGTGTGAAGTCTTGGAAGAGTAATAATATATACTACTGTGTGGTAACTGTTCCTGTGTGTGCAATTGTCTTTCTTAGATGAAGAACATCATGCAGGTACTAGAACAGCATGAAATTCAGCCATATGAAGTTGCATTAGTCCACTGGGAGAATGAAGAAATGAACTACAGAATAGGAGAGTGAGTATCTTCAGGCACTGTCTCTATGAAACCTAATAGACACCTAAAACAAAGTCAAGCAAAATCAACTAGTAAAAATACACTTGTCTGTAGTCTTTTTTCAAATGACTAAAATAAGAAGACAGAAAAAAACTGTCAAATTTTGCTGTACTGCTAAACTTGCATGAAATGGCTTTTGTGCAGTAGGTGTTATGAATTATGAAGCTCTATGCCCACACAACTGAACATGTTCTTCAGTAATCACAAACTATGTACCTCAGAGAAAATAAGCCTTACTGAGTCAAGTCTGATTTATTCTCTGCATGAACTTTCCTTAGTGGTCTCTACATTCATATATAAAGATGTAATTCTTCACATAATTCACTTCCTAGGAATATTTTAGCTTGAATATTGTGGAACGATCTAGAAACATAGAACGGCTTAGGTCAGAAGTGACCTTACAGGTCATCTACTCTAATGTGCCTGCCATGGGCAGGGACACCTCTTAAGTAGAGGCTGCTCAAGGGCTCATCCAGCCTGGCCTTGAACACCTGCAGAGGAGGCATCCACAGCCTCCCTGGGCAACCCATTCCAGGGTCTCACCTGGCACGTAAACCTGGCACGTTGTCTTGCCATATTAAATAATGTTTTTCATTATGGGGAGCAAATAATCTCCAAGGAAATATTTCTTAATGTAAAATACTAAATCATTTTTTTGTGGTTTTCCTACAGCACTAAAAAAAACAACTCGTAGACAGGACACTGTGACATTAAGAACTGAGCTAATGAGGTTGATCTTATTTAAGTCAGCTTGGTAAGAGGACAGGTTGGGGATTTACTTTTTCCTGGCCATTTGAAAACTGCAGTTACTATACAGTCCTGTATTTTGTTATTCTTGAGTTATTCAATTTTGTTTATGCAAGTTTCATACTGAAATTGACATGATAAATTGAGTGACTTTTATGCCCCCTCTGCATAAGTTTCAGGGAAAGTTGTATCATAGCAGGGAGTTGATGTTGATAAAAGCAACAGATGAAAAGAAAAATAGAAATATAATAGAAGAGATAGAGAGCAGGAGAGAGTCCAGCATCCTGCTTGCTTGGAATTATCTGTATTTATATAGTAATGCTGCAGTTACCATTATAGCTTGCTGCAGTTTATTTAAAACTAGACAATCTGGCCATAATAGTGTTAGACTGAGGAACTGATTTGCTTTTGTTATTGTCAGGTTGAACGTGAGTAAAATGCAAGAATAGGGAAGATACCTATATAGATAGGGCATGCTTTATAAATAGATATCTATAGATAAATAAACCAACCTTTCTTGCTTTGTTTATTCTTTTCAATATTCCTTTGCCCGTGCCTTAGTCAATGAAGGTATTACAATCCTGTTTTAACAGAGGTCAGTCAAAGCTTCATAAAGGAGAAATCTTGTTAAACTCTGAGTTGGACAGTGATGAAGTTGTCCTGCAGAAATTTGCCTTCTCTAATGCCCTTTGTCTTTCTGGTAAGTTAATATTGTTTGTAATATCAGGCTGTGCTACAAATTTTGTTAAATGTTGTTATAAATGCAACTTGTACAGTGACAGATTGGAGAAGGCTTAGTGTCTGCTTTAGGCAAACTGTGTCAAGATTGATTGTGCTTCATTGGGAGGATTCATTTTTAAAACTTTTATCTTGTTTTCTCTATATTTGAATTGCATCATTCTATATAAAGATGAACAAAGCACATTAAAAAGCATACTTAACACACGTTCTACTACGCGTGCTGTTGCCTACCCTTAAGAGCTCTTCTAGGTAGGATAGCAATGAGTATAGAGTCCAGTACTAGAAACCTGTCAGTAACCTCAGGTATCCTGACCTGATTTCCTCTAACCAAAAAGGTGGATGTCGGATAACAGAAATAATAGAGCAGATAAAGAAATAATAGAGGAGTGATTCCTATCTGAGGAGATATACCAATATCATAGAATTGGGGGTGTGAATCAGAGTCACAGATTTCCAGAGTTAATAGCCCTAGCAGGAGACACTAGGGAGGGAAAAGGCTCAACCGTGGTGCTGCTGCTTGAGGAAATACACCTCTCAGCTGTTTCAGACCTCAGATAAGGTAGGAAGCATAAGAAGAAGCTTTCAGCATTAAGGCCATCCTTGAAAAGGCCTTTAAAGGAGATCTGGTCTGTCTGCTGCCTCTACTTTTAGTGTCAGTCACAGGATTCCTCTAGTAATTGGGAAGTATACTTTTAAAAAGTTCAGTAAGGTTCAGTAAAAGCAAAGGATGCAAGTATAGACTAAGTAAAATTTTAATGCACAGCAGAAACCAAATTCTGTCAAATTATCAGTGATAGCTGAAATGCCTGTTGGCTTTTTTCAGGGGCCAAATTAAATTTGATTTACTGTCAGTGTACCAACTACAAGATACATTTGATTACTACCACAAGACAGTTCATTCTGGCAATTAAATCTTCCCTGATCATTTTTTGAATAAACAGTGTTAATTTTTTTGATCTGTTGCTACTTCATTCTTACCTAGCAATCTGCATAAAGAACAAAGGCCCAGGTTGTATCATCTTAATGTATAAAGACCTTTCCTGATATAATGGAGATTTATGTTGCTGTTGCCATTGCCTCTGCAGAACATTTTCCACAGAACTTAGGTTTTCAGTGAGCAGTTCATTCACCTGAGAACAAAACAGGAGATTGCTTAAGTTTTTATTTAGCTTCAGCAAGTACAGGTGGTGCATCCTTACAAGTTAACTATCCATCATCTGAAAATGCTGCATCAAATACTTGACAAATGGAGAATCAGAGTTCCGCAGGACACTAGAGATGCAGTGGAGACTTCTGAGAGACATCACATGAATTCAGCTCAACTCCAGCGTGGCTCATTATCTGCAGCCTCCTTGGAATATAGTTTCCAAAGGCTTTGTATATACACTAGAACACTTAAACGCACAACTGTGGAGCTGAAACAGTAACTCTCAAGGGTCCTTTGGAGAAGGAAGCTGTGCTCAGGGTGGTTTTGCATGCAGATATATCACTGCCCAACCCAGATTTGTCTGCAGATTTATGAACATTGATTATGTAATAGTAACCTTGCTGCAAATAAGTTTGTGTGTATCACTGTCTTGAAGCAGCATGGTAGCAAATTTAAAGTTATGATTAATTGAAAGCATGTTCTTTGTCACCTCTGTGTTGCAGTAAAGCTGGCCATTTGGGAATCACTATTGGATAACTTTGTGGAATCTATTCAGTCAATTCCAGAGGTGAGGCTTTGTTTGTACCTCTACCCTCCTTTTTTTCCTACACTTTGTAAAAGATCAGTCTGGATACAGCTGAAGAAATGTCCAAAACAACTGAATGCTTAACACATTTAATGGTAAAGCCATCAATGTAGAGAAGCTCAGAACACCTGTGAAGTGATGGATCAGGAGACCATCAATCTTTAAAGGGTCAGGAGTGGGATTCTGCATTAGAATAACATTTCCCCCTCTTGTGCAGTTGTCATCTGCCACTGTTGAATGTCTATGCATAACAGGACAAGCAGCATTTAAAAACCTGGCCAAACACAGCATGTGGCATCTTGGGCTGGAAGCAATGCACTTCAGCTTCAATGTAATGAAGAGTTTGAGTGAAATACGTAATTGACAATTCCATGAGACTTAAATGGCAAAGCTTCTATTATGGTCCATATAAAAATGAGGTTCATATGGTTCAAAATAAAACAAAAGACAAACTATTTTTTAAAAGGGAGTAAATAAACAGTAATGCATTGTTTATTGTAAGGAAGAAGGATATAGAAAGGCTAAGTAGTGGCAAGGTAAAACAGCATTATCATTACTTTAATAATAGTAGAAAGAACAAACAAATTATCTCTTGTTCAGGACATTATTCATAGAAAATGCTCCAGAATTCTGTTCAGATACTGGTGACATACTCTGATTTATGGAAAAACGTGGATGACTAGTTGCGTGGTGATACTCTTACAAAGCTAGGTAAGCAAGGCACTAAAACAAAACTCAAATGTTACTAAGTATGATAAGCATTCAAACTTTAACTCGTGTACATACATCAGGTAGTAGAACTCAAGACTTCTTAACTACTGGTATATGCTGTGCTCCTTGATCAAGCAGTGAAAAACTTGTTACTTTGCAGATACTAAAGTCACGAAAGAAGGTAAAACTGTCTCATGCAGATGTAATGCAAAAAATTGGAGAGCTCTTTGCATTAAGGTAATTTTTTTCCTATTATACTCAAGACATCATATTACACAGAAATTAATTTTGGCCATGATACAAAAAATAGAATCACAGAATTGTTTTGGTTGAAAAATAACTTAAAATGTCACTGAATCCAACCATTATATAATTCTACCAAGTCTGAATACACAAGAACATACACTAAACACAGGAGGGTGGGGCAGGGGGCATTCCTTCAACCTTCTTTTGTTCCAAGAGACAGGCAAATATCTAGAGTTAGAGCACTATGAGGATGATTAAGGGACTGGAACATGTCTTATGAGGAAAGGCTGAGAGACTGGGATTCTTTGTCCTGGAGAAGACTGAGAGGGGATCTTACTGATGTTTAGAAAGATCTGAAGGGTGGGTGTCAGGAAGAGGCAAATCCCTTTTCAGTGGTGTCCTGTGATAGGATGAAGGGCAATGGATACAAACTGGAACACAGGAAGTTCTACTTCAGCACAAAGAAAAACGTCTTTACTGTGAGGGTGATGGAGCACAGGAGCAGGCTACCCAGAGAGGTTGTGGAGTCTTTAGAAAACCCACCTGGACATGTTCCTGTGTGGTCTTGCCCTAGGTGATCCTGCTTTGGCAGGGAGGTCGTACTCAGTGATCTCCAGAGGTCCTTTCCAACCCCTATCATTCTGTGAGACTATGTGCAGTGTGTACATTGATCATAGGGCCCACTGCCTCACCACTCACACCATGGCATTTCAGCTTCAGAGGCATTAAGCAGCATATTACAAATGGCCAAATGCTACACCCTTTCCCTGTGTCCAGCAATGCAGGTCTCATTACCAGTTGCAATAGGATACTAGAAGATGGCAAAGTATACCAGTAGGAAGGACAGAAGTACATAGAACTCTTTAGCCTTCCAGTATCTGAAGGGGGCCTACAGGAAGGCTGGGGAAGGATTATTTACAAGGTCCTGCAATGACAGGACAAGGGGCAATGGGCTTAAACTGGCAGAGGGGAGATTTAGACTAGATGTTAGGAGGAAGTTCTTTACAGTAAGGGTGGTGAGGCACTGGAACAGGTTGCCCAGGGAGGTTGTGGATGCTCCCTCCCTGGATGTGTTCAAGGCCAGATTGGATGAGGCCTTGAGTAACCTGTACTAGTGGGAGGTGTCCCTGCCTATGGCAGGGGGTTGGAACTAGATGATCCTTGAGGTCCCTTCCAACCTTACCATTCTATGATTCTATGAACTACATCCTAGAGTTAGTAAAACTTTTCTGAGAGTTCTGTTCTTCCCTTATCTTATTCAGAAACCACTAACACACAGTATGAATTTACTGTTTTTACCTCTCCCTTGTCAAGTAAAAAATGGGCCATTAAGAATACAGAATTACACAACTTTAATAAACAAACAATCAAAAATTTTAATCAACAGGTAACTTTAAAAAAAGCAATTCCTACTGAAATATTTGCTTTTAGATCCCTAGTTCAGTAACAAACAATGGTGTTAAGTGTCCAGATATTTGTGAGCAAGTTCACAGTGGGAGATTTTAGCCTTTAAGATAAGGCAGTAGCCTGGCTACAAAGTATGCTATGCTCACATATCCAGCATGTAGCAGCAGTCACACTTAAAAGAGTTCTGTGACACAAGCTGTTGAGGAGCTGAAGCTGAATTAAAGTTACTGGGAAGCTCCTCAACCTTACTTGAAGGTAATGAAGGGGGCAGTGTTGCCATAAAGCAAAAATCGTTTATGCTCAAAGTTGTTACACAGTACATTATTCTCACAATACGTTTCAGGAGATGTGACAAATTTTGAGGTATTGCTACAACTGTATTTCTATTATGAAAGGGAATTCATATTCTACTTCAAGTGACTGCAAATTTTTCCTGTTTAACTGCTATGTAAATACTTGCTCATATGATCACCAAAAAGAGGTTTGTACTACTGTGGTACCCATTTTTTTTAGACACCGTATAAATCTGAGTTCAGACCTACTAATAACACCTGACTTCTACTGGGATAGAGAAAAACTAGAAGAGCTCTATGACAAGACTTGCCAGTTCCTCAACATTAATCGCAGAGTTAAGGTAGGTGTCTTACTGTTACAAAAATTTTCCACACACAGATCAGCTGTCTCTGGTTCAGCAGGGTTACAGACTACTCCATGAATGTCTGTTTTAACTGCCAGAAACTTATTTAAAGTAAAATAGGATATGGTATGATTTTCCACATATTTGTAACACATTCACATCTTTTACCCAGTTTAGGTTAAGAACCCTGCCTCTCGTTTATGGATTGCATATTTAGTAAGCTACTAAATAAGGCTTTAAATAGTTGTAAGGAGATTTAATTTTTGTTCTGAATTATAGGCATAAAAACAAGCTAAAAAACTGAGATTAAAATCAGCCTTCTTACTGATGTGACCATTCGGGTTAGTTCATTGAAGGGCAATGTAATGCTGCTGAACCAGAATAAGGACAAAAACTACCTCTTCTGGTGGTACAGCAACCTTAAACATTGTTACTTACAAGGCATTCCAATAAGCTGTATGTTCTTTTCCTTCTGCCTATTTTCATGAATAGATACCACCCAGGAGCTGTTTAATACCTGCAGATGCATATCTAAATTTCTATTATTTGTGAACCTACCAAAGAAAGAGACTCATTTACATTGAAGCTTGTGTTCTTCATGCATGTTGCCTTCCAGGACTTCCTGTTCTTTCGCACGAGTGTTAACACTTCTGTGGATTGTGTTCCTTTATTTAGTGATTTCATTCCACTTTGAGTCCAAATTTGCTGTATGTTTGAAATCTTTTGCAGGTAATGAATGAAAAGCTTCAGCACTGCATGGAGCTGACAGACCTCATGCGAAATCATCTGAATGAAAAGCATGGTCTGCGCCTTGAGTGGATGATAGTAATACTCATCACCATAGAGGTTGGTGGGGCTTTTTCCACTATCACATTGAAAATATCACAAGTGCAATTTATATACTTCAGAATTTGAGAATTGAGATTTTGTTAGTGTAATGCACCGTATAAAAGATTAGTTTTCAGTTCTGTGCAAGTAACTTCTGAATTACAGGCACAGTTATCTTTCAGACTGTCGCTTACAGTATAGGCTGTTCTAAGGATTATTAAGTAAATGTTCATATTAATGTGTTTTTTGTTCTACAGGTTCTGTTTGAACTTGCAAGGGTAGTTTTCTGATGACAGAAGAAACTCATTAAGAAGACTGACAAAACCGTAAAGACCAGAAAATTTCTGTCTGTAATACTTGGGAATAGTGGAATTGTGTCTCTTGATAATTACATACATCTGCTAATCAAATAAATTTAAAAATAAATTAATCAGCTTGTGAACCTTATTTTTCCCAACTGCTGTACTACAGAAGTTTTAGTCTATGAATGTGCTAACGTAAAGCTGAGATACTAATGATGTAACTGTAGAAGTTCTCTAGTGAGTAGGCCCAGGTACATGCAGGGCTGATTCAGGGCAAGATTTAGCTTTGTCTTCATAATAACCAAGGACAGAAGGATGGATCTTTTCTCTGCTGGCTATTAATTTGGACAAGGACTCTACTATCCTGTTCCTTTGACATCTGAAAAGAAGCCACCAAGTAACTTTAGCTACTTCATGTATTTCTGACCCATTATGACATTTTCCCCTCATTTACCCCAGCTCCTTGACTAGCTGTGACACTGTCCCAAGCTTCTTGGAAACAGCACTACTTCTTACTCTCTTTAAGTTACATGGCATAACTAATATACCTGGCAGACACACTTAATGCTATGTTCTACATCATCACCAAAGAGTCTTTACATACTTGTATGGGAATGCATTTATGCAAAAGGTATTTATATGAAAGGGGAACTAGTTGCCCTTCATCAGGGGTCATGGAAAGCTGTAGCAGAATGGTAAACTAAAAAGGGGGTCATAAATTTTCTCTATTACTAGACTGTCCACCTTAGCACATTACTCAATTCCAATTGGTACAACTTGCAAGGAATAAGTTAGCATAGGGCAAAATGCCTTAATTATCCTCTTGAGGTAAAAGATTTTTTGTTTGTTGGGTTGTTTGTTTAATCTATTCCTAGTCTATGGGTATGTAGATTGCTGCCTCCAGAATGTCATCACTTATTCTTAGAGAGGTGGAGGAAATTATTTTCTCCAGCAACTTCTTTCTAGAAAGGCTTTCAGGAACTGCTACCCAACCACTATTTCACCCCCTTTTTCAGGTCAGATTAGTACAGTGTATTGCTTCAGGAATGTAACCAAATCATTTTGTTAAAATCACCTGAAACATCATGAACAAGCCATGATGACTAAATTCAAGCTGGAAGTGTGACTGCATTTGCCAAGTAGCCTACTGTTATCTCCTCACCTGCAAACGAGATTTCTGAGTGTGATGCTAGACTCCTGTTGAATACATCAAACATACACTTCATGAGGAAAAAATAAAGTCAGGCAGATCTAGGAAAAACATTCAACCACAAACTCATCCTTTTGCCATAAATTACGCTAGTAGTGCTACAGGAGCCTCTTCAGAAGCAGCAGCTTCTTTAAAGACTAAGCTTTCTCCTCAAAATCTAAGCAGGTCATTCCTGGAGATCTTGGCTTTGGAATAGCTCAACTACCCTTTCTCTGAATTGCCAGCTCCACTCAGGGAAGTGAATCAGTCAGCACAATAGCTTGATGACAAAAGTCCTACAGTACAGCTGTGGAGAACAGCTCCTCAGCTCCTGACTTAAAACAGGGTTAGTACTGAAACAGTACTTCAGATCCTTTATGCAGCAGTGGAAAAATACCCCAACACACACACAAAGCCAAACTTAGAATCATGACTTAATTCCAGGAACAAAGGATTAGGTTACATTTTAACTACTTTATCTAATATTTTTCATCCCTTCATACATTAGGGATTTTTTTTCTTCCCCACTTGAATGTAACACCTAGGAACATGAAGTTTCCATTCCTCTCATATTTAACATTTCAGTATTTCAGCAAAATATGCAGGCCAACTGCATCTCTCAGGACAAGTGGTTTTAATAACTAATCTGAGGACTCCTAGACACTCTTTAAAAGCATAAGGTGTTTTCTAAGGGAGAGGAAAACAGCTAGTTTGTGCCCATCTAAATGAGTTTATTTATTGATAGCTAAGTAAATAAAAGTGTACCAGACAGTTAAGACAGGGACATCCTTGGTACTGACAGTGGTCATAGTGAACCTTTTCCAATTTATGGACCCTTCACATGTAGATCAGTTTTGAAATTGCAAAAGGTACTGATGTACTGAGTTTGTCAGCTTGCTTTCCTCAATCACTGTTCCTAAACCACCAAGACCACTGTTCCTAAACCATCCAAGGAGTCTACAAGATGGAAATTACTGGTCTGTGATATACTACCTTTCATTACTAGGTGGCATTTAACTTCTGCCAAGATTCTCATTATCCTTGTCTACAGACTGGCTTATGATAAGCGCATGAAACTACCAAAAATAAATATGCAGAGTTCTGAGGTAGTTAGATACAGTAAGTGACATGCACATGCTTTAAAAACCAAAACCACTGCCCAAAACATTTGTCTGGAGGTGTAGAGGGAGGAGGAAGTGTCTTAAGATACATATAACCCCAGCTGAGAAAGAGATTTTGAAGAGATAGTAATTCTTTACAAGCAGCAGAAAGATCCTTGCTAGCCTACAAAATTATTTTGCTGTAGATAGACACTGTGTAAGGCAGCCCATTTCTCCTGATCTCCCAGGTGCCTGCCAGTAACATACTTCTTGACCCCTGTGTACTCTCTACTACGTAAAACGCAGGTTGCTAAATCTCAGAAAACCAACCAATTCCAACAGTTTGGGGGCCTCTGAATTTTTGACAAGAGTTGGGCAGACTGTCACACTGGGAAAACAGAACAAAAGAATAGGCCCTCTCATGTATTAAGGACAAACAATTTTTTCCTTCACCCTGTTTTGAGCTGTATCACTGTGCATTTATTTGCCTGTTTATCTCAGCCTTAAAGCTCCACCTATTCAAGAAATATTTTCTAAACTGACAAAATATGACTAGTAAATTATAGTAACCATCAACTAATATTGCCCCCCCCAAGTACTTTACTAAGCTTGACTCAATGCTGCCAACCCATCTCTGTTATTCAAAACTGTTTATTAAGTATCTTGTGAGCTTAAAAATCACCACTTAGATGATACTATGCAGTAATGTGAACAGAGTATCAATTCCACTTACAGCATCTGTCGGTATAGAGTACATCACTGCACGGGCTTTTGAAAATTCACTCACTACAGCTGCAGACTGAATTCTTTTTTATAAGGTAAACAGTACATGCAAGTACATGTATTACTGTAACTTCACAGTCATGCTCCACTAATAATGTCACTCCAGCCAAGAACACATAGTCATATTTGAACTTTCCCACTTCAAAACAGGTAGAGCCCATGTAACAGGCTAATCTGGGACTAAGGCAAAACTGAAAAGTAGAGGGTTAATCTACAATGCAGAAACTGTCAGTTTGGTTAAATTAACAAGTCTTGAGGGAAATGACTTCTAATTGAAAAAAAAAAAAAATCTATACATGCGGTTAAACCATTTCCTTAGATGACATATGTTGTAGTAGCAAAATTATTTTTCTATTACTCCACACACACCCCAGTCTAAGGTGCAGCTACTCAGTAACGTAAAGCTTGGCTCACTAGCTGTAGAAACAATTCCTAACTAATACACCAGAAAAACAGCTTAGCCTACGAAATGACAAAGATCCATTTCCTCATTTTTCCACCTTACACAGCCTATGCTGTGTCACTCAGGTCTACTTATGGGTTTGTCATTCACCTATCACAAATGTACCCCAACAGCCTCCCCATGGCAGGGAAACCAATGGGAGAAAGTGCAGCTGCTGCCACATCCCTATGCCAAGGTTTTTCTTGGGGATCACTTTAACATGCTTCATATTTCCAAAGCCCTCAGAGAAAAGACAAGATTTGGACCTGATGTAACAGGGAGAGAGCATATAGCACTGGATGAAGAGGTCAGAGACTATCAAAGGTAAAATACATTACTCATCTATTGAGAAGCTAGTGCAGCAGTTGTGCTTCCCAACAAACCTTTAGACTAACAAAAAAGAAGTAGGAGAAATGTTAGAAATGCCAGCTGTGCTAATAAACCAGATTTCCACCATTCATACACACCCATATTTTACTACAGTAGTATCAACCTGGAATTGGTGCCCACCACCTTCAGGGAAGGGTTCCCACCTGTTGCCCAGATCCCCTCAGCTTTGACAGTCAGCTTGGCCCTGCAGTAGCAGATCAGCCATGTCCCAGGTAGCAGTAAGTGAAGAACTCTTCAGAACAGTGACTCTGCTTTATTATTTTTTTAAATGCTGAAGATGTTGAAAACTCACTGCAAATCTTTGTAGCCTGATCCTTGTTAACATCACTAGAGCTGTTAAGGTTTTTGCTGTAAAAAAAAAAAAAAAAAAAAAAAAAAAATCTGCTATTCCACTCCAGATTTCAACTGAACTCTACCAAAAAGACACACTTTTGTAAGAATCAGCATCTGGATAAAGTTCCTCCTCCTCAATTTTCATTCAGAATAGCAGAAACTTCCATCTTGTCATTAACACTTAAATCAGCAGCAGTATGGTCATTTACAATGCAAAATATGATCTTAGCAGACAAAATTCTGCCTTCGATCTCAGTACACAGAGACAAAACCACAATCGTGGGAACTAATTCTATCATCAACAGCAACACAACTAAGAATGTGTGGCAGTATCTCAGTCTGGACAGTCCTTTCAAAAAGTCACGAAACTAGGAAAAAAAATCCTAAAAAAGTACCTCAAGAAACTCAGTAAAAAATTAAGCATATAAAAACTAAAAGCATAGTGATACCACTTAACGACATCATGATAAATTTTAATTACAATCTCAGCTACATAGATTGTAACTGTTAAAAAAGTCAAAATATGATATGGAAAACTTCAGATTTACATTTTATGTCAGGTGTCCAAAATATAACAGATGAACTGCTTATTGCTCCCTGCAACACAGATGACACCTCAGTAAGTTAGCACTGAGGGTGTGAAGTTCAGCAGCATTAAACTCAGCACAAAAATCTTTCTACAGATCCAAAGGGCCTTGAATCAGGATACTTTTAAATTAAGAATTGCGGTAGCACAGAGAAGAATCCTACATGAATGCCAACACAGGAGTACTCAAGTGTAACACAGAAGATAAAACAACAGGCCACAAAGCCTGCCAGAAACACACCGTTTTTCCTAAATAGCTTACTCTAATTAAAAATTATCACTTTCATCATCTTCCATGAGAATGAAACAAATCATCCACTACTGAGTGGACCTGAGCTCAAGTGTCCATCTACTTTTTATTTTGTGTTTATTTTGTAGGGCTGGAATGCAAGGGTAATGTACAGGGGGAAATGTCTGCCAAGCAGACTAGTTAAATATGCTTTATAAACTTTCATCCTGTGCTCACACAGCAGAACTCAGCTGTTAAAGCTTCCCTTGTAATTCAGCACACATCACAAGTACTTGAGGTGGGTTTTAACGATGCAGTTTTGTTCAGCTGCCTTACTCAAAATACTGCAACAGCAGCAAGCAACAGTATCAGCTTCTGGCTCTATTAAAATAAAAAAATACGTTGTTACATATTTGGGTTGGTGTTTTTTAGGACTTAACTAGTTAGCCTTCAAGTGCACTTAACTTGGATAAATAAAGATTCATGAGATACATAACACAAACAGACTCAAGCTGTATCTATCAAAAAATCCATTAAGTTCAGTGGGAGACTGCAGAGTCAAACTCAATAAAATTGTTTTAGTCCTTGATAAATTTAGATCCTGTAAAAACAATTGTCTGGGATGACTGCAATCACCTGTTGATCTACAAACCAGACACAATACGACTTCTCATCCTGTCAGCACACACGCTGTCAAGACACAAAATGAAAGGGCCTTTTTTCCATCTTACGACTTTGGAAGCATCATCCCAGCTAGAGCTGCCTCCCTAAAAGCTTGATTAGATAACTATCGTAAAAGCAGTAATAATAATCTGGACCTAATTCAAATCACTGATATTGTAGCATATGCTGTTCCTAGTGAACGACAGAAATAACAGCAGCAGCCTCCTTTCCGGGCAGAGGGTGCAAAGGAACCAACCACTGCTGCACAAATATCTTACAACGAAGTTCCTCTCTGGAAACAGATTTGTCTGCACTACTGCTCCAGTTAGCAGGTATCACCTTAAAACAAGATGCTGAACCAGGCCAAGCCTACATCAAGCCTAGGAGAAATCACCCTCATGGCCCAAGGCAGGGTTCACCCTTCCATTTCTCCAGAGACTTTACTGCCTCTTGCAGAGGACAGCATCCCTGCTCCGCAATAACGACCGTTAATAACTTTTTGCAAGATCGTCACTTATTTATGCGTTTTAAGGACACATGAATACTACACCAAGCCTTCAATTTGGATAAAACGAGGCCTGGCTGCAGCCGCCTTCCCTCTGCACTCCGCCACCACCGAAATGTGCCAATGGACAAAGTTCCAGATGTGAACTTTACGGCACACTGCTATGTCACCGCCCCCTTTAAAAAGCCGTTAAAAATACCCAGATCAAGTAACTTGTCCACATAAACAGACAAAACGCAAAACCAACCTTTCCACTTCTGCACTTTGAATCACTCCTTTTGACAAGGGAACTTCGAACTTCCCGTTTGACAGCTGAACCAAAGCATACCCGGGACATCTTCACAAAAACCAGCCGTCCACAACTAAAACGTCAACGCGGTCCGGTACCAGAGCACCGAAGAAAGACCTTAATATAAATGACACCTGTAAAGAAGCCAGGGGTACGGGGACAAGGACAACTGCTCACAAAGTTCGTGCCCAGACCCCGACACTCCGCTCCTAAAGCCACCGGTTTATCCCACTCTCTCTCATACCCCAGTACCGTTGGCTGCCCGCACCTGCGCCTGCCACTCTTCTCCAAGAAAGCGCGGGGAGAATCCGAAGTAGCCGCCGCAAGCCTCTCTTAGCAGGAGCCATCCAGTGCCCGCTAGCGTCGAGGCCGGGCGCCCCCGGCGGCACCGGGCGCACTGCCGGAGAGGAGCCGCCGCCGCGGCGAGGCCGGTGGAGCGCCGTGGAAGCGGCGGAGAACGCAGCGCCGCTCCAGCCTGGCACGCTACTGCCGCCCGGAGCACGGATCTCCGGGTAGCCGACGGCGACGCAGCCCGTTATTCCGCAGTCCAGGCGGTGGATGGACGCCGGCAGCGGCAAAGCCGCCCCCGCCTAGCGGCGTGCAGCGCAGAGGTTACACCGGCCCCCACCCTCCGGGGGTTTTAAAGGGGCAGTGCGCCCGCCACAGGCCCTTCGCCCGCTCCGCCGGGGGCGGAGGCTCTCGGCCGAGGGTGCCC
>VWZE01008846.1:551760-627683 GCA_013396675.1 Eubucco bourcierii
GGGGGGGTCGGGAGAAGCCGGGGGAAAGGGGGGCGGAGAGAGGGGAGGAGGGGTGGGGCGCAGCCAGTGAGAGTGGCTCACGGCCACCCGGCCTTCCGCCCCGGCGACCAATGGGAGGGCGCCGTCACCTGTGCCATAGAGGCCGAGCGTGACTCCGGGGATGGGCGGCAGGCCACGCCCCCCTGTCGCGAGTGACGCCCTCATGTGCGCTACGGCGCCGGCAGGCGGCGGGAGCTGTCGAGTGGTGCGCGCTCCCTCCTCCACACCCCAGCTGCTGGCACTCGCGCGGTCCCGCGGCGGCGGGAGGGCGGTGCCGCGCGCCTGCAGGGCTCCCGCCGCACAGGGGTGGGTGCTGGCAGCCCGCGGCAGAGCACCTGCCGGCGCACTGGACGCGCGAGGGGCCGCCAGGCGGTGGAGCGCGTTTGCGAGCGGCCGGGGCTGGGCTGGTGCCGGGCTGGTGCCCTCTGCAGCTGAAGCGGAATGAGTATCGGGGGCTTGGTGGGAGGTTCGGCGTTTGCTGAGGCCTGAGGGCATACCGGGTAGTGATGGGCTGTGCTTGAACCGGGTTACTGTTCAGCCGGGCAAGCAGCTACTTCCTGCCAGAACGGCAGGCTGCCTTTGCCCGAGTGGCTCCCATTCTCTCCTCTTCGCTCCTGCCACATTGCTGGTGGCGTTTTCCTCTTCGGTCTCCTCTTTTGTAGTGCGGTACCGGCTCCTTCTCAGTCCCATCCTTGTCATGTGCTCACCGCTTTTCCCTTGCGGTCTCCAAAATAAACATACGCTTTCAGAAAAGATTCGGCTTCGCGTGGTTTTTCAGACATCGTCGAGCAATTTCAAAAGTTCCGATAATGCTGAACCCAGGTAGCCTATTAACTGTGCGAAAGGACTGTCCCTATAGGGCTTTAGGGCATAAGTGGAGTCGATCAACACTGAGCTAAAACCTTGCTGGTATTAATATTTCTTCTATTTAGCTAAGGGTAGTACTCTTGAACACTTGTACCCTTGTACATATGAGACACAAGTGGTGCCATGTAATTTCCTTAAAATGTAATTCTTACAGTCCTCGCAATTCAAAGTGTTGGAATTATTTTTTTGTAGGTATTTGAAAGATGCGTTGTGCGTGTGTATGAACATTGTATCGTTTAGTGAGAATATTAATTCAGCTCTCTGGTAAAGCGTAACAGCTTCAATTGTCACAGTGATTGCTGTTTGGATAAAGGTGAAACTAAGCTACACAGTCCTGGGATGGTAATAACTAGAAGGTATCTTTCTACCTTGCAGTTCCCTCACATTGACGTTTGCTCTGCTTGAGAAGTTTTGTTGAGTACAAAACAGACACCACTGATAAAAAATGTAGCTCAGAATAACATAACCTCTAGTCTTGAGGTCTGTGGTAATGGGTTGGACTTGATGATCTTTGAGGTCTCTTCCAACCTTGGTGATACTGTGATAGTATTAAAAACAAACTATAAATTAGGGTATTTTCCTTAACTTCACAAAAGCTACCTGTATGGAGCATCTTGAAGGATTAAATAATTATTACATGGTTATTGTTACTGTTGACAACAAGTATTCCCCCTTTTGCAAAGAGAGAACGGATTTTAGCATATTGTTTGTACAAACAATTATCTAAACAGTAAGTTAAGAAGGAGAGAATGGGCTTGAAGAAAGCTGAAACCTGTTTTGATTTTTTTTTCTTACTACTTTTAAGAAATTAATCAACTGTATCTTACATTGTATTTGTTTCTTTGCCCTTACACCCCTGACTCAAGTTACTTCTGATCCCATGTAAATGCAGAGGAATGGCTGCTTCCTAGTTTGAATACAAGGGCATTTTTCACTGTCCTGCAAATAGAAACATTTGGTTTTCTAATGGCTAGACATATTGGTGTATGTGGAATACACCTTAATTCTCCTTCCCCAAAAATTCACACTCACTGTATAGAAGAAACCGTTTGTACCTTACCTAGAATTTCAGTAATTTCCTACTAATTTGGAAGGGGAAAAACCTAAGATATTTTATAAATCTACTTTTGGTCCACTTCTGGTTTTACCTTCTCTTTATTTTCTGTTCATAATGCACCTTGCACTATTCTTTGCATAATATACCCAGGAATTCCGTTAACTTCTCTTGCTGTTTTACACAGCTACATACAGACCTATGTTACTTCATGCTTTCACTTGTTCTGCTCAGAGCTCTATTTGTTTTGTTTAAGTTTGTATGCACGTGTTGATCTTACCAGCCCTATCCATCCAACCATACACAACTGTCCTAATGTGTTTTGGGTATTTTTTCCCCAAACTTACCAGTTCTTATTTCCAAGGATGCCTTCAAATCCTTGAGAAGTTTACAGCACTGAGGTAGCTAGTTCTTTCAGGACAGCCTCCAGTAGCTGGTACAAGGATGCACAGGGAGGGTGCAGGGTTGCAGAAACCCTGGGTTTGGGGGGGCTCAGATTGGTGCCACTAGTTTGCCGTTAATTATCCTACCTTGTGCTGCCAGCCAGCAGTGTATGGAACCACACCTCTCACCCCTCTGGTCTCTTGTTTTGCTAAGTGAGGCACTCTGGCACACGTTCTCCTTACGAAATGCTATTGTAGCTGATCTCAATAAAGAAATAAATAGTTGCTGGGTGAAAAGATTAGCTCCTTCTGTTCAGATAGTCCAGAGAGCTTCAAGATAGCTAGAATTGTTTCAGCCTGGGAAGACTGGTATTTTCCAGGAGAGGGGTTAAGCATCAGAAATACTTAAGTTTTGTAATGTTTATCTTGGATTCGGCTAGATGGACACATAACTTTTATGTAAAAGATACAGAGAGGCACTGAAAATTCAGGTTAAAAGTATCTAATTTTTATTTTTGGGGTCCTGCTTGTCTCTCCCACCCTCTTAGGTGAGGGTGAGTGATACCAGAAAGGAGATTTATTTTTCCTGTTTGAACAGATGTGCGGCAGCGAAAATACTTCATTCTTCCTATCACAGATAGGTGTTTTTACTACTTGCTAATATTTCTTCCCCTTCTTCAGCTGTCTGTATTTCTGTATCCAAGTCCCAGACTCTCCATGCCTTTTTCCAGGCTCTTAAGTCCTGGTCTTCCCTTTGTGGTTTAAGCCTTGGCAAACAGCTTGCACCTTTGTGAACTGCATTGCCCATCAGGAAGCAGAGATACTTACCTACATGTAAAATACAATTTATACAATAGCTTGGGATTAAGAGGTGTTGCTAAAGTATGGCACAGCATATTATAGGAAAATATCTGTTACAAGACAGCTACTGTTGCGTCTGTGCATCTACTGTTAAGTTTTACATGGAAGTAATTTGCTTTTCAGAGTGTAAAAAGATGGATTTGGCCAACCATGGACTCATTCTGCTGCAGCAACTAAATGCTCAGAGAGAGTTTGGTTTCTTGTGTGACTGCACAGTTGCCATTGGCGATGTCTACTTCAAGGCACACAAATCGGTCCTTGCTTCTTTCTCCAACTACTTCAAGATGTTGTTTGTTCATCAAACCAGGTAACTATAAAAAAATATTCACTGTTTAAACAGTTAGGTAAGCTAAAGTGGTCTAGTAATATTTTGAAGCCTGAAAATGTGCTTTTTGCTTCTTGCTATGACATAAGGCATATGGAATCCAGTCTTACCTGCAAAGTAGAGCATGTTAAAATTGAACAGTGATTCATTAACGCTAATGTTATTATTTAACACAAGTTCTTTATCCTTAAAAAAATTAGGATTCCTAGAATTGAATGTTTAAAGGGTTCTGTTTTCGCTCTTTCACTTTCCTTACCCCACTCACTATTCTCTACTCTGTCTTGGCACTATTCTTGACATTTTCCTAACACTCTGTACAACTAATTAAGTATTTCTTGGGAGTTTTTGAGAAATTGGCTTATAAAAATTTAATTTATTTTTTACGATTTCCCAAAGTCAGTTAAATACTGCATAGTGGTGGAAAACTGTTTTAAATAATTTTTTTGGTCTTTTCTTCTTTCCAATTACTTGGAGTATCTCAAAGTTTATGTTAAATTCTTCATTCTTAGCCAAAGAGTTCTTAGCCAAAAGTGAACATCAAGGATGGAAGTGCACTTCTGAGAATTGGAGGCAGATGTGCCAGTATTGATGCTCCATCAAAAGCATACAGTCATCACTGGAAGATGTGGTTACAGAGTTTAGATTTGAGTTACATATCTGAATTCAAAAGCTGTCAGAAAGAGAGCTCAAGAAAGGTGTACCTCAAGAAATTGCAAAACTGGCAATGGTTTATTGCTCAGCTTGGTAGCTCACTGTGCTTAGAGCATTCAGTCATGTCTGGTTTTGGATCTCTGTCATTTCTTTAATGTTTGATACAAGAGCTACAAATAACTCTGAAAAACTATTAGAATCCAGATCCTCTCCTACTAGCTAACTGGCCTAATAAAGTTGTTCTTCATTTTCTTCCCTGTTCTGTTAACCTTGCCCCTCTTTCTGCACAGAGATCCAGTTTCAACAAGAGGAGTGGTGGGTGTTTTCAGTCAAGAGTATCCTAAAAGTTGATGCATAGGACAGCTGGGAGATGGTGTAATTTTCAGTCTTGTTAGTCTGATGATGACATCACCTCCAAAGGAACTGTTAGGTTGACCAGGTGTACCACTGGTGCTACTGTTTCTTCCTCCCTGTTCAAGGAAAAGAAGTTACTGTTCTGTTTAGTGAGGAGCCTGTCCTCCACAGGTTAGATATGTTCAGGCTACACCTGTTGAATGAGATCCTCTGGAGTTTCACACCCTGTCCTCCATGGTTTCTGTATCATAATGCAGTAGTGACAAGGTGACACCACACTGCTGCAGAACCGCAACTGTAAAAACTAGTAAGACACAAGAGCCAAGCAGACAAACACTAGGTGACTTTTTGATGTCTTCAGGGCTAAGTACTGAGGAAAGTTTGGTGGACTGTGAATTTAGAGTTCACTGCTAGTGCATTTTAATTTAGCTACAGATATGTTTGAATCCAAACAAGAAAAAAAAAATCTTTGAAATTTATAAAATATATCAATATGTGACAACAAACCTATAACATAACAGCCATTTAGAAAGGTGTAAGTTGCAATGGGACAGCTTTGTCTTTCAAACTGGTTACTTCCCTGAAGAAAAAAATGTGATCTTTCAAGTGGCCAGTAAGATCAGCTCTTCTGTGTTAAAGTGTTTATACATTTTGCAGATTCTATCTTTTGGTTTTAAGTAGATGCTTTTGGGTTTTATCAGTGCTCAAATAACCTATAGCTGGTAAAAAGAAAAAAAAGTCTTTATCTCTTACTGATCATTTCATTTCACCTTTCAGTGAATGTGTCCGTTTGAAAGCAACTGACATACAGCCAGATATCTTCAGTTATCTCTTACATTTGATGTACACTGGGAAGATGGCACCGCAACTCATTGACCCGGTTCGACTAGAGCAGGGAATAAAGTTTCTGCATGCATATCCACTAATTCAAGAGGCCAGCCTTGCAAGTCAGGGAACTTTTTCTCACCCGGATCAAGTGTTTCCATTAGCATCTTCATTATATGGCATTCAGATTGCAGATCATCAGATAAGACATCCCACTAAGGTTACATCAGCGACCGACAAACTCGGGCGAGAACCAAGGCCACAGACATCACGGATGAACCAAGAGCAGGTTTCTGAAGGCTCACAGCTAGGTACAACTCTGCCACAACTGAACCGGACAAATATGTCCACTTCTGACCCATTGCCATCTTCTTTATCTCCAGAGTTGGTATCTGCTGCTGGTAATAATTCACCTGCAGGAGAAGAGGCCAACATGGAAGCATCTTCTTCAGACGAACAGCCCACCTCACTCACAATAGCACACGTCAAGCCAAGCATTATGAAAAGAAACGGAAGCTTCCCGAAATACTATGCCTGCCACCTCTGCGGTCGTCGGTTCAATTTGCGAAGTAGTTTGCGTGAGCACCTGCAGATCCACACGGGAGTTCCCTTCACGTCTAGCCAACAGGGAGAAAGTAATATTTCTTTGTCCCTCTGCAACAACACAGCTGATAAAGATGCTGTGGAAGTGCCTGAAGCGGGGATGATTAGTGATAGCGAGCTGCAGCAGATCTCAGACTCCCCAATAATTGATGGGCAGCAGCAGTCAGAGACACCACCACCCTCCGATATTGCAGACATAGACAACTTGGAGCAGGCAGATCAAGAGAGGGAAGTAAAACGACGGAAATACGAATGTTCCATCTGCGGTCGCAAATTTATTCAGAAAAGCCACTGGAGGGAGCACATGTACATACACACTGGCAAGCCCTTCAAGTGCAGCACTTGCGACAAAAGCTTTTGTAGGGCTAACCAGGCTGCCAGACATGTGTGCCTAAACCAGAGCATGGACACGTACACAATGGTGGACAAACAGACTCTGGAACTCTGTACTTTTGAGGAAGGCAGTCAGATGGACAACATGCTCGTACAGACCAACAAGCCCTACAAATGTAACTTGTGTGACAAAACATTTTCGACTCCCAATGAAGTAGTTAAACATTCGTGCCAAAATCAAAACTCTGTCTTTACACTAGAAGAAGATCGCTCCATTCTCCTAGGTGGTGGGGACACAGAAGCCACAGAGACTGATAATGCAGTGTTAGCCTCCATCAAAAAGGAGCAGGAAGCAGTGTTGTTAGACTGAATGTGAAACTTATATCAATTTTTAAAAGTTTCTTTACATATTTTTTATTAAATCAATTTTTCTCTCCCTCCACCTCTTGCCTCACTTACCCTTGCCATCTCTTTGACCAGTCTCCTTCCCGCCCTTTGTTTTTGGCAACCAGAACTGTACTGGCACATTAGAAAATTGGACTTTGCCTCTCCCACCAAAACAAACAAAAGAGCTTTTGCATCAAACCACATCATAATTGATTTTAATACAAAGGAACATTTGCAAAAGTAATCCAGCTAACTATGTTGATAGTATTAGTTAATCCAAATTGAATAGATTTAAAACAAAATTTAGATTGCTTAAAAGCATAGATACGATGCTGAGTGTACCAGTTTGGTAAGCAAAGTATATATATGTAAGTCTCCCTGGTAAATGCCATTTTAAGAAGATGTGGCACATTATAAACACCATGCTTTTTGGAAGTCCACATGAAGGCTGATTAAAGTTATAACTTAAAACCCTCAGAACTTTTCTCAATGAATGCAAAAATCTCTGTTCATTGAGTTAAAAAGAAATGAGGATGCTTGGTTTCTTACAGCCTTATGTTTTCCTTCAAGTATGCCTTTGGGTATCTGTTTCAGATAGCATCGAGTCAAGCAAAGTAGTTACTTAGTCATATTTTGACTTAAGTAGCTGTAACGATAATGTGATGGCAATCTTTACATGCATATATATATATATAAAATACTGTATATGTATAAAGATTTATATATATATATATATATATAAAAAGTGTGTGTATATTTGATACAGATAAAGAAATGCACACATTCTTTTTTAAGTAACTAGCCATCTACTCTCAGATTCAGTCCAGAAAGTCTTAGCTGTTTGACAGAACTAGTTGTTGCACAGGTTATTTTAAATCAAATTTAAAATGTCCTGAGTGCATGTATTTTTATTTGCCTGTTGAAGAGGAGCTAATAGGCAAGTGTTGCCACCCAGGCTGCAAAGGAAATGTGAAGTGACATACTGGTGAGCACTTTACCACCAAGAGTGCAGCACCTGCATGTGTTGTTAGCTACACGTTTGCATGAAAGGAGAGAGTAAAGCTCTCGGGCAAGAAATGGCCATGGTTTCATTTGATATAACGGTGTGAGTTAAGAGGAGGAAAATGCACAAAGTTCTAGCAACAGGGGATCATGGTTGTTGTAGAGTGAATCTGGAATATGAGCTGGCAAATTCTGCTCTGTGAAAGTCCTGTTATTTTCAAAGCCAGGACAAAGTGCAAATGCTGGAAGGATGAATTCTGTAGTTTAGTCACTGCTGACGGTAGTACTGCATCTTTGTGTTTAAAATCAAGTTGTTGATTCTTACTTAATGTAGATGCCCAGGGGTTTTGCTGGTAGCCCTAAAACTTAAACTGACAACAGTGAAGCCCACCAAGCAATTACTGGGCCACCACAAGGTGTAAGCAGACGGAATATATGCCCCATCATAAATGGAGACAGTGTGTGTTTTGGGGGGAGGGGTGGGAGAGGGCAAGTCACAAACCACAATTCCTCTCCGTGTATACGTTTAAACTGAGTATCATCTTTTTGTGTATAGTTAAGTTCTCAGATTTGTAAGTTTTTATACATCATTTCATTGAATAAAAACTGAATTAAATGGAATGTGATTTATGGAGTTGAAGGTAAAAGGTTGTTGGCTTTCAGTCTTTCTGAAAGAGCTCTTACTGAACTGTTTTTAAAACCAAACAATGTATTCTATTTATCAGACTAAAACCTTTTGTCATACAGATGAACAATAGCTTAGTAAAGCATAAAGCAGCGGATTCAGCATTAAAAGTCACCATATATTTTTTTTTCCAGTTTATTATAACAAATGATTATTGTAAAGTTCGTTGTAAGTGGTGTTGGTTTTATTATCTGTTATATTAGAGCAATAGATTTTAAATCAATTTATTTTACTTCAAAGTGTAAGAGTGTTTTGAGCTAAAGAAATTACACCTTAGATAATTGTGTTGCCCATTTTAAAACTTCCTTAGGATTTTAATCTGCCAATACAATTTCTTTAAATGTGTTTTTTTATTTCATCTTAGCTGACATGCTCTCAGAGTAGGAAAGCAAGAA
The DNA here is from genome assembly GCA_013396675.1 of Eubucco bourcierii. Lineage (NCBI taxonomy): Eukaryota > Metazoa > Chordata > Aves > Piciformes > Ramphastidae > Eubucco > Eubucco bourcierii. The sequence continues at coordinate 560,525 of VWZE01008846.1, forward strand.
GGGCTTTTACAGGTATGTCAGTTGGAAAAGTAATACATAAACCCCCAATGAGCAAGAATGGTGAGCTAGTAGTAACAGACAAGGAGAAGGCTGAGGTTCTCAGCAAGGTTTTTGCCTTGGTCTTCATTGGCAACCTCTCTCATCACACCTCCCAAGTTGACATACTGTAAAATGGGGACCAGGGGGACATCCTCACACCTTTCAAGTTGACATACTGTAAGATGGGGACCGGAGGACAAAGTCCCTCCCAGTGGAAGTGAAGATAAAGTTTGTGACCACCTGAAGAACCTGAGCATGCACAAATCTATGGGACCTGATGAGATGCATCCCAGAGTACTGAGGGAATTGGTTGATACAGTTGTCAAGCCACTCTCCATGATATTTGAAAAATCCTGGCAGTCAGGTGAAGTCACTGGTGACTGGAGGAAGGGAAACATTACACCCATTTATAAAAAGGGTAGAAGTGAGGACCCCAAGAACTACTGACCTGTCAGCCTCACCTCTGTCTATGGGAATATCATGGAACAGATCCTCCTAGAAGCTCTGATAAGGCACATGGAGTACACAGAGGTGATTTGAGACACCCAGTACGGCTTTATTAGGGGCAAATACTGCCCAACCAACCTAGTGGCTTTCCACAGTGAAATCCACATCAGTGGACTGGTGAAGGGCAATGGATGCTATCTGGACCTCTGCAAGGCTTTTGACACAGTCCCTGACAACATCCTTCTCTCTGAGTTGGAAAGATGGATTTGATGGGTGGACTGTTCATTGGATAAGGAATTGGCTGAATGGTCGTGTCTAGAGAGTAGTAGTCAATGGCTTGAAGCCCAGATGGAGATTTGTTGATGAGTGGCATCCCAGAGGAGTCTGTACTGGGACCACTGCTGTTTAATATTTTCCATCAATAACAGCAGAATCGAGTGCACACTCGGCAAGTTTGCCGATGACAGCAGACTGAGTGGTGCAGTTGAGTGAGGGGTGGCATATCATCCAGTGGGATCTGGCCAAGCTGGAGAAGTGGGCCCAGGTAAGCTCCATGAAATTCAACAGGGCCAAGTGCAAGGTCCTGCACCTGGTTTGGGACAATCCCCATTATCAGTACACCATGACCGAAAGTGCAGTGTCCACACATTTCCTGAACACCTGCAGGGATGGCAACTCCACGACCAAACTGGGCAGCCTGTTCCCGTGCCTGACCACTTTATGTAAAGATTTTTTTTCCCAATATCCAACCTAAACCTCCCCTGGCATAATTTCAGTCCTCTTGTCCTATCACCTGATACTAGGGAGAATACACTAATCTCCACCTTACTATGCTCTCCCTTCAGGTTGTCAGAACAATGAGGTCTTCCCTCAGCCTTCTCCAGACTAAACAATCCCAGTTCCCACAGCTGCTGCTCAAGTAATTTGTTCTCTAGACCTTTCACCAGCTTTGTTGCCCTTCTCTGGACAAGGTCCTGCAACTCGATGTCTTGTAGTGATTTCTTCTGATTAAATAATTTTGACATTGCAAAATATTTTACATTAATTAAAGGAAATCTGGTAAGACAGCAAGTTCTGTGGTGCCCAAAGGCAAGCATGCCTGTCTCCTGCAGTGTTCTTTCCCAATCTGTTTAAGAGTAGGATTACCATTTTTAAGTACTTTGCATTTTTGGAGACTAACATAGTTCTTCAATTATCTTCATCCCAAGCAATTGAAGACCAGGTTATTTTGGCTTTTTTTTTTTTTCTTTCTGCACCTTTTAATCTTACAAAGCAAACACACCTAAAAGACAATTAATTCTGGAGTCCTGCCACTGTCTCTCACATCGCCATAGATCTATATTTCTGTGTCTTTTGCTGCTTTCTTACACTGCAGCAGACATTTCCTTTCTCAGTGAACCTTTGTGTAGAACACTTTTTCAACTCTGTTTTGGCTCTGAATTCTCTCTGCACTTCCCTGGGGACAGAGGCCCTTCTCTTTCTTCTCTCCATTTTCCAAGGACTCTTAAGTGAACAGGTTCCTGAACTAAAACAGCTTATCCATAGTTAATGTCTTCTGCTGTTGGTGACAATGTCAGTTTATCTTTTTCTGCCTTTTCATCAATTTTACTTCTTTTCCTTCACATTTTTAAGCTGTTCCTTAGAAATTTCAGTTGCTAAAGACCCTGCTGCAAATTTCTCTTCAGTGGGTATTCCTGTTTTGTCATCTTTTTTTTTTTTTTTTTTTTTTTTTTTTTCTTTTTTTTTTTTGTCATCTACACTTCTCTGCTGACTCCTGTTTTTCTCCCACTGGCAGGGCTTCTGAGGATCTTTTTAATTTTCCATTCACACTGACTTTGATTCTTGTAGATTTTCTGTCTCATCAGCTTTTCTTTCTCCTTCTTCCCTTTTTAGAATCATAGAATCATAGAATGGTAAGGTTGGAAGGGACCTCAAGGATCATCTAGTTCCAACCCCCTGCCATAGGCAGGGACACCTCCCACTAGTACAGGTTACTCAAGGCCTCATCCAATCTGGCCTTGAACACATCCAGGGAGGGAGCATCCACAACCTCCCNGACCTGCTCCAACACTTCCATGTCCTTCCTGTGCTGAGGGTTCCAGAACTGCACACAGTACTCCAGGTGGGGTCTGACGAGAGCAGAGTAAAGGGGCAGAATCACCTCCCTTGCTCTGCTGGCCACGCTTCTCTTGATGCAGCCTAGGACTCGGTTGGCTGTCTGGGCTGCATGTGCACACTGCAGACTCATGTTGAGCTTTTCATCAACCCAGACTCCAAGGTCCTTTTCCTCAGGGCTGCTCTCCAGCCATTCACCACCCAGCCTGTATTTGTGCTTGGGATTGTGCCTACCCAGGTGCAGGACCTTACACTTGGCCTTATTGAATTTCATCAGGTTGGCCTGGGCCCACCTCTCCAGCCTGTCCAGGTCCCTCTGGATGGCATCCCTGCCCTCTAGCAAGTCGACTGTGCTACACAGCTTTTTAATTTCTTTCCTTCAAGATCAGCCGAGAGTTCCACCACTTTCTTCACCATCTTCAGATTTTTTTTCTCCTGCTGCTGCCACATTCTTTTTTTGTCCCTGCTGATCATGCTTGATCAGCTCATCCTCCTCACTTGGTTCTACTGCTATGGCTGTCAGTGTCTTTTCTGACACCCGCTTTTCTCCTTCAGTTTGCCCCTTCTCATGTGCTCCACTATTTACTGCTGTCACATTCCTCTCCATCTCACTTCTCAAACTCAGGTTTCTCCTCCCTTTCACTGGTGTCACTTGTCAGTGTTGCTTCCTCTTTTTGTTGCTCCTCTTCTTTTGTAGGAGCCTGTAATTCGTCTTCTTTAGGCTTCCTAAAACTCTTAGTTTTTCTAAGTCCAGTCCATCCCTGAGGAAAAACCTTTCTTAATGGTGATATAGTATCAGTGGCTAAGGCAGCTGACTGAGAAGAAATATCATTCGCTTCTGGTGTTTTAGGAGACTCAGCTGCTGCTGTTTTAATTGGCAGTGTGCTGTTGGTGGTGTTCTGGGTTAACACAGTCAATTATCACAAGCCCTCCCTCTCCCCACACAGCTGGGAGGGAACTTAACACAAAACAATGAATTGGGATAAAGAATTTACTGAGATAATGCACAATTACCTTAGCCCATTTGCACAAAAGGGCAGCAAAATGCAGAAGCAGCAACAGAAGACAATGATAAAACAGTTCCGCCCACCCAAGCATACAGCAGCCAGCACAGCAGAAAAGACCAGTGCCTCAAACCCAGAAACTGGAAACAGCAACTGGAACAGGAAGCCTCACATGTTACAATCTGAACTTCAAGACACATAATACTTTCTTCCAGGCAGCACTTTCATTTTGAAGCTGGCATGAGGGCATCATCAGCTGACTCAATTCAACCCATGGCAGGTATCTTCTGCACAGAGTGCATCCACAGGCACTGCTCTTTCTTCTGGGTTGAAGAAAAGCTCAACATGAGCCTGCAGTGTGCACATGAACCCAGACAGCAACCAAGCCCTGGGCTGCATCAAGAGAAGTGTGGCCAGCAGGGCAAGGGAGGGGATTCTGCCCCTTTGCTCTTGTCAGACCCCATCTGGAGTGCTGTGTGCAGTTCCGGAGCCCCCAGGACAGGAAGGACATGGAACTGTTGGATTGGGTCCAGAGGAGGGCCACAAAGGTCTGGAGGAGCTCTCCTATGAGGACAGGCTACAAGAGTTGGGGCTCTTCAGCCTGGAGAAGAAAAGGCTTTGAGGAGACCTGGTAGTAGCCTTCCAGTATCTGAAGAAGGCCTACAGGAAGGATGGGGGGGGGACTATTTACAAGGGCTTGTAATGACAGGATGAGGGGTGATGGGTTTAAACTGACAGAGGCGAGATTTAGACTGGATGTTAGGAGGAAGTTCTTTCCAGTGAGGTTGGTGAAGCACTGGAACAGGTTGCCCAGGGAGGTTGTGGCTGCTCCCACTCTGGAGGTGTTGAAGGCCAGATTGGACGAGGCCTTGAGTGACCTGTACTAGTGGGAAGTGTCCCTGCCTATGGCAGAGGGTTGGAACTGGGTGATCCTTGACGTCCCTTCCAACCTTACCATTCTATGATTCTATGATTCCAACGGCAAATCACTCTCTCTGTGAAGAACTTCTTCCTAATATCCAGCCTATACCTCCGCTGGCCCAGAGCGCTGAGCGGCACGGAGGGCAGCTGAACGTAGCTGAAGAGCGCTGCGATGCTCGCCAGCGGCTGAGTCCTTCCCCGCCGCCTCCAGGGCAACGCGCGAGAGGGGCGCCCGTTAGCTCCGTCGCGCCTCGAGCGAGTTTCCCGCGTCTGTCAGTGTCAAGGCTCGTGCGAGCGCAGGGACGGGCGCCCCCAGGTACCGCAAGCCCGAGGAGCTCCCCGGGCTTACGTCTCGGCTTCAGCTGGCATTGGCTGGGGGTGATTTTCACGAGAGGCAGCGCCAAGGGTAGCCAACCGAGCGAGCCAATGGGGTGTGCGATACCGGCCGGACGTCATGCCCGCGGCAGGCACGGCGTAGGGCCGGGCCGCTAGCTTGTGGCTCAAACGAGCTGCTGCGGCCGCAGTCCCTGGGAGCGGGACTGCCCGCGGCCGCGCCTTCCTTTTCTCACAGGTCAGAGCGCTGCTGCTCCGGGAGGATACGTTGGGCAGGGTGTGTCACGGAGCAAAGGGCCACGATGGCACTAGTCCTGGCCGAGTCGTACCTGCTGCAAGCGAGACAGGAGCAGAAGTCGTGAGCCGAAGGAGTCGGCTGTAACGTGGGATTGGCGCTCACCTGCCTGCAGAGCTGTGCCGTGCGGAGGGGAGAGCTGATGTGTGGTGCAACAGCAACTCCAGCGGCGCGGGCAGAGTCTGAAAGACAGCTAAGCAGTTCCTCAGGAGGCAGCCACCTCAGCTGTGAAACTGGGGCTTCTGCTCTGCCCGCCGGGGGACAGGATCAAGCACTCTGAGGATGGTGCTCCTCTCAAGGATAGTGCTTTCCGTTTGCTCCTGCCAGCCCGGCTTAGAGAGGGGGCTACAGAATGCAGCATACTTGCCTGGACAAGAGGAGCACCACATCCTATTCTCATTAGCCAGAGGGTCAGAAAGCTCTTAGCATGGGATTTATATCTGTATCCTCAAGAGAAGAGCATGTCAGGAATTTGGAGAAGGTTGTGGTGACGCCTTTTCCCCTGCAGAAACCGAGAGAGATAAGCCTCTTGCTCCTGAAGGAGCTGCTTTCTGCTTCCAGAAGTGGTACAGAAATTAAATTTCTCAAGACCTTGATTTCTGTCTCAGCACAAATCTTTAGCAGGCCCGTGAGAAGATCACCTGATATTGCAATGCCACTGAAAACATTTTTCTGCTTCTGATACTCCTGCAAGGCGGTATGAGGTGATGGCTTTCTGTGCAGCTGGCCTTGCCCTACTGCTGGGCTCCTCTGGAGTGCTTAAAGGAGTCGAGGCTTTGCATGGTGAGAGGAAGCAAGCACAGGTGCCAAAAGGATTTGTCTGCTCTGGCATGCAGCTGCTGGTAGCAGTACCGATAGGGTCATGCTGTAGTGGTGACTCTTATATGAGATATGAGCACAATTATTTCCTATTGCTGGCAAGGAACAAGGTTAAACACAGCTCAGAGAACCGAGAAATAGGGATACAATACCGTGTGCACTTAGCACTGAGGATAAGGGAGGGAGGCAACGTGAGCTGGAGTACTGTAGCAGGTACAACCATCCTGCAAACACAAAGGACCGAGGCTTGCTAGAAGCTGATAAAGATCAGCTGAAAGCCCCCAGGCAATAGCAGGTGCCTTTGGACACAGAAGTTCCTTTACTGCTTAAAGGACTTGGGCCTCCAACTAATGAAGAAATTGACCACCAGTACAAAGTCACCAGGGTTATAAAGGGAGTCCTGTTATGGAGAGAAGTGGTTCTCCACACAGCAAGCAGCCAGGCAGTAGGATTCTCTCCCCTTGCACTGGGACCTCGTCTAAGAAGTCCTCGCCCCTCTTTCGGTGAGTGTATATGTAAATATTTTGGGTACCTGTGGGGAGATTGTCCTTTTCTGAGTGAGTGTGTACGTGTTTTGGTTCATCTCTATGAATAGTTTAACTAATTGTGGAGGAGCATATTCCCAACTGATGTGCAACTTCGTAATTTTCTTGTGTTAGGAGGAGTGCAGAATAATTGTAATAAATCCACAGTTTTCAGGTGTCTGTTGCTGTCTGGTTTGTGGGTGCCTCTAGGACAAGTAGCACTTCAGGCTTCAAGCTGTCTCCTGAATAGCACTGACGTGCTCTGACTGAAGTGAAGCAGGTAGCTTTGCGAGCACTATGGAAGCACATGATGAACACAACGTATTTTCCTGCCCATCTTGTTCTGCTTTTTCCCTACTTCCAGCTTCAGCTCTTCCTTTTCCCTGAGAACAGGTGCGGGAGATGACCCTGTTTCTGTCCCTGTCTCCTCATAGGAAATGCGAGAAGGAGGTGAGGGAGTCCTTGCTGAGGGGAGTGGCCTGTTTTCTGCCGGGATCTCGGGTCAGTTGTGCAGACCTTTGCATGGAGCACATGCGTAGCTAGCGTTACCGAGCATTAAAGGCATTGCTGTTTTGTGGCCATGTAGAAAAGGTGAAATCTTCAGAAAAGCAACTGTTAGCATGCCAGAATTCAGACTCGTTGATGTAGCTACTGGCCATGCCTCAGCCTTGCCAGTTATTCTCCAAAACTTGGCATCTCTCCAAGCATGCTTAGTGCATCTGACAGAAGAAAGCTTTAGTAGTGGCTACTTACTCTCTCAAGACCGCCTTTTTTTCCCAAGCAATTCCTGGTGATGGCAACAGCAAAGGTCTCAGTTAAGGAATGCAGTAAATAGTCTAGAGAGAGATGATACCTATCACCTTTTCCAATTTAGATTTCACTTAAGTGCAAAGAGCTTTGGGGGTGAGGCACTCCTTCCCTTCCACTGAAGCTGGTTTTGGATTTTCAAGAAGCTTTACTAAGAGAGAAGGTGTATGTGCCCTCACGATGACCCACCTGCCCAGCTTCACACTTGTCCTGTAAAGACAGTTTCTGGTTTCCTATTCAAAATTAGCCTTTCTTTTTGTAATGCTTTAATAGTAATCTTGTGGTATATACTACTGCATTCTTACACAAAATTCTTCTGTGGTTTGGAGCCCAAAGTGAAGCGATGTTGCATGGATCCAGGCAGCCTCTGTTGCTCTTGTACCCACCGATATGGGTGCTTCTCTCCTACCTGGGCCAGTACTGAGTGGGCCATGTAGGCTGAATGAGTCTCAGTGACCCATAGGCACTTGTGTTTCTCTTTCACAGCTCTGAGAGCCTTGTTATGTTGTGGGGTGTATTCCCAGACCAGATTGATCTTTAGGAAGTTGAAGAGTGGTTATGGTAGATCCTGGCATATGTGCCCTCCAAGATCCTCAAGTCTCTAGCAGGCCATATAACTCCTTTCTCATTCAAGAGCATTCCTCCACCTATCCATCTGACTCCCCAACATATGAATTTGTGATAGAGTCCTTGTTTTTGTTCTTCTGGGATCTCCGTTCCAGTTGACTGAGTGTGTTGGAGCAATTGTCCATAGCTTCTGTAGTGGGTCTGCGAAGTGGCCACCTCCGAAGACATCACTGATGCGCTGCCTCACAGTGACCTCTTGTGGAATTTAAACATTCCTAGCTTTTAAGCTAATGTATCTTGAGCTATGCTTACAGTGGGACTGTGGTGTAAGCCTTGTGATAGACAATAAATGGAGTCCTAGTCAGAAGAAAGCAAAGCTCACCCTGTCTCACTCTAGTACTGGATCGTTAAAAGAAGTCTCTTTCCCATTGATAGTTGCCATCCATCATTTAAGAGGATTTCCTGTATTGACTATACTGAGCTCTACTGGGAACAGCTGCTGTGAGCAGTATGGCAGCAGCACTTGGGCCTCCGTAATCTGCCATTAGTTGCCACTTGCCATTGGGCTTCTTTCAAGGCCATACAAGAGACTTGTAGTGGCATGAGACTTGCCGATGCTTCCCTGTTCTTTCCCCTCTTTTGTCAATTCAGAAAAAGGATGGATGGCATTGAGAGAGAACTGTTAACGTGGAGTGCAAACTAGCTTGCTGTGGACTAAGGCAGCACCTGTGAGTAACAGGTTCACAGTGGTACGTCAACAGAAGATGGACTGTGCATAAAGGAGGCGATCATCTCTGATTACAGTCTTCCCCATGGATCCACCCATGACTGACCCTTCAGTAAATCTGTACCTAAAAGGCACCAATCATGAAGACCAAAGGATAAGGTCAGATGGACTGCTGGTCCATTAGACAGAATTAACTTAGCCATGCTCAGTGGTTGGGCAGTGACTTGCCCATGGATGCTTACAACTGAAAGTAGTGGTTTGGTAAGTGAAGGGTGTCTTTGATAAGTGCCCTTATCTGCTGTCTGCATTTGAGTTCCTGTGTCAGTAGGGAATGTCATAAAGCAATGATCATTCACTGTCCCCATCACCTTGGTGCTTGAACCCTCAGCAGGGCAAGTTGCAGTTGCTTCAGCTGCCACAGGATCAAACCCTGACCTTAGTTTCCTGCATCTTCATGGTCTGGGATCTGCTTATAGAAGTGAGTATCCTAGAGCTCACATCCCTGAAACCCTCTGCCTTAGTCATTATTTTCTTAAGTCATACTGTGTCACCATCATCCCTGGGCATGGGTCCCAGACGACTGTTGTGAAGAGCTGGTGAGGCAAACTCCACCGGTTGTAAAACAGGTGATGTCAGCGCATTTGACCGACTTGAAGATTGCTCTTTATATAAATAGAGATTCTGTATCCAGTTATGCTCAGTGGTGACTGCAGGTGCTCCTCTGTTTCCCACTTTCTCCTTTTTGCATGGAGAAAGCTAGCTCTTTTCCATGGCATTAACTGCAGGAGAGGTGTGCCCCTCTTTTTCTTCTTTTGTGGCATATATTGATATATGACACATGAACCTGAGGAAAAGCTTTTTCACTTTAAGTGTGACAAAACACTGGAATGGGCTGCCCAGAGAGGCTGTGAAGTCTCCTTCTCTGGAGACATTTAAAACTCACCTGGACACATTCCTGTGTGACCTACTCTAGGTGATCCTGCTCTGGCAGAGAGGTTGGACTAAATGAGCTTTTGAGGTCACTTCCGACCCCTAACGTTCCGTGATTCTGTGATACTTGCTGACATACAATGGGGTATTGCCACCTAACCCTGGTGAAGGCTAATGATTCCAGTGCTCCCTCTGCTTCCTTTCCATCTTGCTACAGGTGTCCCCTCAGCAAGGCCAGGAAGTAGGGTAGCTTCAGCAGCACAGCTGTTGGTGGATTGGCTTTTTGGTATAAGCTGGCATATTCCTTCCTCTGAGCTTGGAAGTTTGGTCTACACCTTTCCTGTGGCTTGTTGCAGTTAGTTCTGAGGACTTTCAGTCTTCTCAGAAACAATCCCACAACTACTTTTGCAAGGCTGCAGAGGCAGCAGACCATCTCTCTTTCTGGCCTCAGTACCCCACTTACATGCTGCTCTTTCTGCAGCCCAAAGGTGCTTCTCCCAACACACACCAGGCCTTCACAGCAGTTGTACCCTAGGGCAGTGCCGAAGCAGGAGCTGAGTGAGCAGTGGCTGGCACTGAATACCTGTCAGTCTAGAGCTGAACCCGTCTTTTCCCTTCAGAGCCCACTAAAGCAGCTGATGATTTCACACGTCCACATTGTGCAGACACTTCACTGACTGACACAAGCTTGCACTTTGGGATGCTTCTTCCTCTAACTGCTCTCCAGGCTGCATGAAAGCTTACCTAACAGAGAAGACAGCAGCTAGAAGAAGCTGCTACCTTTGCCACATCCATTTCTGCTGCTTTTGGGGTGTTATGAGGCAAGAAATGTGGTTCTACACACAACTGAGCTGCAATCCCTGTCGAATCGTGGGAGACCAGTTGTGCGCCCTTTTGGCTGAAAGGCGGTGAGTTTGCAAAAGACAGCACTAGAGGGTGCAGTCACACAGTGCAAGCCCGCAAGCGTCCTCGCTGGCTGGCCGGCCGGCAGCCCATCACAGGGCTGCATTCTCCGAAGAGCAGCTCTGTGTCTGCATTCCTAGACCCGAGAGTCTGCACTGGGAAGCCAAAGGGTGCAGAAAGGAATCGCGCAGCCCTGCCTTGCGGCGGACCATCCCTACAGAGAGCAGAGCGCTCAAAAGCACCAGGTCCTGAGGCTTGCAGCAGCAGGTACACAGGAAGAGACCTTTTACACCAAAGAGGAAACAAATGCCTTACACTGTCACATCCCTCGTGGCAGGGCTGACCAGGACGAGGGGGGTGCCTTGGTATCGCTCAGAAGACCGGATATGACACTTTGACAGCCTTGTCCTGTCACCAAGCACCACTGAAGAGAAGCTGGCCTCAGCCTTTTGACATCTGCCTTTTAGATATTTATAAGCATTGATAGGCTCCCCTCTCCCTTTTTGCTTCTCCAGGCTAAACAGACCCAAGTCTCTCAGCTTTTGCTCATAAGAGTCCCCCAGTCAACTCCATAGCACTCCACTGGGCTCTCTCCAGTAGTTCCTTGTCTTTCTTGAACTGAAGAGGCCATCCGGAACTGGACACAAGATTCCAGATGTGGCCTCACTAGGGCCAGGTAAATGGGGAGGAGAACCTCCATGAACTCGCTGGCCACACTGTTCTTAATGCACCTCAAGATACCACTGGCCTGCAGATGGGCACATCACTTGCTTGTGGTTAATTTGTTACTCAGCAAAAAAAATCAGGTCCTTCTCTACAGAGCTGCTCTTCAACAGGTCAGGACTCAACATGAGGTTGTTCTTCCCTAGGTGCCGAGCTTTCTTTTATAAAAATTAATTACATTTCTCCCTACCCAGCTCTGCAGCCTGTCTAGGTCACACTGGATGGCAGCACAGCCTTTGGCTGTCTCAGCAACTCTTCGTGGTTTGGTATAATCAACAAACTTGCTGAGAGTTCACTCTATCCCTTCTTCCAGGCCATTGATGAAGATGTTGAACAAGACTGGACTCAGGACTCCTGGGCAGCACTCCTAGCTGCAGGCCTCTCAATAGACAACATCAACTGCTCCCCCCTCATCTACACCAGTCAGTCATGCCATCATAGAAGGCTGTGAGATTGGTCCAGCATGAATTCCCCTTGGCAAATCCACCCCCAATAACCCTGTACTCCTCCGCGTATCTAGAGATGCAATCCAGAACGGGCTGTTCCACCATCTTTCCAGGGATGGAGGTGAAACTGACTGTCCTGTGGTTTCCTGAGTCCTCCTTCTTGCCCTTTGCACATGCATGTACACACAGAGTGCACACAGTACACAAATGCCCAACTCCTCCTCCAGCCCAGAGTGGATCCAAGAAGGATGAGAAATGTGAGTTCTTCAAGCATCAGCACTACTACTCCCTTTTTTCAGTTTTCTCTGCTTAAAATCTCCCTCTGGGGACACTGTTCCCGTGGTTTGGTTGAATTTTGAGTGTAATAATTTGGTATGCCCTAGCACATTGTCACTGGGCTCCAGCATGGTCACCACAACCAGAAAGAGAGCTTTTGAAGTCTTTACCAAAATCATCTCTACTGCTTACATTGTAAGGTTTGATGCTAGCCAGTGATCCAAGCTCATAACAGGAAAGAAAAAACAAAATGTGATGTCTCTTTCATTGGCAAACTAAATTAATAAATATCAGGAATATCCAAAGCCTTGAGGCACACGAGGAAATGATTACAGACAGAAGTGTTCTATCTGTTCTTCCCAGAAGCAGCTCTTTGCTATGAGTGAAAAACACAAAAGAGTAATTCCAACATAGTCAGCATCCTGCTGTGGTAAAAATGAGTCTCCTTCTACTAACTGATATCAATAGTAACTTATAGGGTGTGTCTGGGTGCTCATTTTGGTGTTTTTGTTTTGTTTTGGTTTTTTTTTATAATTATACTTTCATTTGAACTTCCAGCAACATGCCCAGCTGCTGCCATACCATTCATAGTGATGCAGGCTCCTCCCCTGCATCTATATGGCACTGACTGGCTCTGCTGTGGGGAGGAAAGAGAATGTGTGAGGCTGAATCCGATAGGAGGATCATGGAAGGTTAGGCAAAAGTCCACTGAAAACATTTCTCCAGCAGAGAGGCTTATGCCAAAGAGAATTATACTATTTTCAAGATTGTTTAGTAAAATATTCTAGTTTAGAGGAGTTTGTGTCAGCTCTGGAATACTGAAGAGGTCTTATTGGTCTTTGCTACTCTAAACTGCTCTCATGTACTGATAGTGAAAACATGTTCTGGGGTATAAAACACCCTATTGTATTTAGACTAAGAGATGTTTCCTCTGTTTCAAAAGCCACATTGCCACCAGGAACCATGGGAAGGCTACCACTCCGGTTGGCATCTCAGTTTGGCCAGCATTTCCCCCGTGCCCTGCCAGCCTCAAGCACAGCCTTCCTTCAGAGATGGAAGTAACCTTCCAGCCTCTTCTGCTTTAGCAAGCCAACCTTGAAAACTTTACTCTTTTTGACCACGTCTTCAACTACAAAAGCAACTGAAATATAAATCACAGAGTCTACCTCATCCTGTTTGCCCTCCTTCCTCTTGCCAGGGGACCTCAGCATGGACAAGAGGTGATCATGGAACTGGTGGCCAGGGCCAGCCATCAATGCTGTAGGGAGCAGAGGCAGCCCAGGGCCCTGGGCTGCCTTGGAGCTGGGCACCCTGAGGCCCTGCACATGCACTACTCCAGGTAGTGGCTGAGCATTGCCTCTCCTTACCATATAGTTTGTGAGCCTCAGGGCTGCTGCTAGAAAGATGAAAAGGGGCAGAGTTAGTTCAGGTAGGTGTGTGCCAGATTTTCCACTTCGTGCAGCCATTTCTATGGGAAATGACAGGCACTGCTGACTATGTCATGCTGACCCTGGGACAGTTCCAAGGGGAGAGTTGCACTGGGGAGAAGGCAGGAATTTCTGTCAAACTGCTTCCCAAAGGCTTATTGGGATATCTGCCTTTCAGGACAGCAGCTGGCTTGTAAATGCTTCCATTTTTTATAATCCCCTCTTGTCTAGCCACTTAGAGAAAAAGGCATCTTGCTGCCTACCCTTTCTAGTCTGGTACCTTTGCAGGAGGGACAGAGATGTATCTGTAGGCTAGGTTATGGCGACTTTTCAGGTATACCATTCCCAGGAAGCGGCTCCCATGACATAATGGACTTCTTCCCTCATTTTATCAAGTCACCAGTCCTTGCACTAAGGACTGAGATAGGTGGTGTTTCCAAGCTCAGAGAATGGATGTAATTCTGTTGCTAATCCCACGGGCTTTTTGGTACACATTGCTCCTCATTCCAAACCACATCCTTCCTTGAAGGGCCATCAGCCTCCTCCTTAGGCCTGCTTCCCTCCCGTGTGGCAGTGTGAATGACAAAAGACCCAGCATACAGACATGACCATCTCAGGAATCCTCTGTGCTGCTTGGCAAGCTGCCTGCCCATCCCTGGGCACCAGCTGTAGCCAAAGCTAGGCAGGTTCCTCAGTGAGCACAGCTGCTTCCCATATGCTCTGGATCTGAATGGGAGAACCAGATCTGCTTCCACAGCTAGAGCTAATAGGCAGCATACTTAAGCTACTGACAATACAACAGCCTTACAGAAGAAAAACTGGAACACAAACTTCCCTGGGATGCAAGAGGCTTGGTCTCCAGTCGCTACTTTGATGCCTGTTTAGGAACTCCACGTTAACTAGTCATGTGATAATATAAATGCACAAACCTTGCAAAAAGACTCACGAAGGTTGTGTGCCTCGAGCACCAGCTCTGGTGGGAAATGCTGGTTTGACCTACACCTCCAGATGCCGGAACTGGACTGTAAGATCACTCACAAGCAACACAAGCCCCCTGATGCAAGAGGCAAGCATTGACAGCATCCTGCAGCATTTCCCTCTGTCTGCTGTGACCAGTGGAGGTATTTGTGTCTACTAGCTTTGGGAATCTTATCTGAGATAAGAAGCTAAGTGTGTAGCTTTACACACTTAGTGTAGTTCAGGTGTGAATCTGTGCAAATTGTTTGAGAGGCAAATGCTGCTAAATCTCCTTAGCCATAGAACACAGATGCCTGGGAGAATGTCATGTCTGAAGTCTGAGCTCTGTGAAAATAAATCACAGGCAGCTCAGGATTTTTGGTGCCATGAGTATACTCCAGCTAACAGAAGTGGGGAACCCTAGGAGGTACCAGTTACTAGGGGTCTAAAGTCTGTATTCTACTACTCTGCACCAATTTTTTTGGTGGATATTCAAGTTGTTGCTTTGTTGAGGTTTTTCATACTTCAGTTACATGCAAGGCAAGGCATAAGATGTATTAATTTTTCATTTCTAGCTCACTGAATACTGTTAGCTATCTTAACATGAAGATTTTTTCCTTCACAGTCTTCTGACGTAATTACTTCAGAAGAAGTATGCGTATTTTATCACAGTATCACAGTATCACAGTATCGCAAGGGTTGGAAGAGACCTCAGAGATCATCAAGTCCAACCCATCACCACAGCCCTCAAGACTAGACCATGGCACTAAGTGCCATGTCCAAACGTGCCTTGAACGCCTCCAGGGACGGTGACTCCACCACCTCCCTGGGCAGCCCATTCCAGTGACAAATTACTCTCTCAGTGAAGAACTTCCTCCTCACCTCCAGCCTAAACTTGCCTTGGCGCAGCCTGAGACTGTGTCCTCTTGTTCTGTCACTGGTTGCCTGAGAGAAGAAGGTAACCTCCTCCTGGCCACAACCACCCTTCAAGTAGTTGTAGACAGCAATAAGGTCCCCCCTGAGCCTCCTCTTCTCCAGGCTAAACAGTCCCAGCTCCCTCAGCCTCTCCTCATAGGGCTTGTGCTCCAGGCCTCTCACCAGCCTCGTTGCCCTTCTCTGGACACGTTCAAGCACCTCAATGTCCTTCCTAAATTGAGGGGCCCAGAACTGGACACAGTACTCGAGGTGTGGCCTGACCAGTGCAGAGTACAAGGGGAGAATGACCTCCCTGCTCCTGCTGGCCACACTATTCCTGATGCAGGCCAGGATGCCATTGGCCTTCTTGGCCACCTGGGCACACTGCTGGCTCATGTTCAGAAACTGTCAACCAATTTGCAGTTCAATTCTGAAATTAGTTTGTTTAATTCATGTCAAAAACTGAACGTTGGTCAACAACAAATGAATTGTCAGGAGCAAATCTAACTCTCTGAAGGTGAAGCAGCCATCAGGAAAGAATTGACACTAAGCAAGCTGAAAAAAAAATCCATGTGCACACATTAGAACAAAGCTGTAGTTGCATTTTATTTAACCAATTAAAATCTACCTTAAAAACACAAAATTCAATTGACTGACCCAATACACTGGATTAAAGAAAGCTTGAAGCTTTTAAGCATAAGCCAGAATTCACAGTCTCAAATGGGAGTTTCAGAGGCCAAAGTACTATCATCATGTGGAGGCATGCTCCTTGCACCATTTGTGTGGGTTTGGGAGCAGTATTCTTTGAGGTGTCAACTATAAGAAGCTGTTTCATTTGGTTTGTATTTAAATCTGCTATGTTGCTTACCTAAGCCCTGAATTAATGGAGAAAACAGACAAGTTAAAGCACTTGCCTGTCCCAAGTACTACCATCAGACAGTTTACATTGTGGTAAAGCTAGCTTTATTTAAATGAGGTTCAAACAAGAATTAACTTTACATATTATTAACAGCTTTGGAGCTACAAACGTAAGAATCAAGATTACTCAGGTCATGCTGCTGTTACTTCATTTTACCTGCTGCAGTTATTGCAATATGGCTTAATGTACATAGGTATACAATTTGTACAAATTCAGCCAAGTTTGCACTTATGAGGTGTTATTAAGAGCATGATTAACTTGCAAGCCAACTCAACCAAAGTTGTTGGAATTGCCCAAAGCTAACGGGGAAAGTTGCCAGTAATGATGGACAGAGAGAGCCTGGATTGTTTGAAACCGCACTGTTTGGCTTTAAATATTTATGTCATTTCCTCTGAGGTAAGGAAAACTCTTTTGATGGTTCCACGTGGGGTAACACCAGATGATGCATTTGTTCCGGTCACATTGCTTGCTCTACGTGCAGCCTTGAGTGGCAAGCACCTGCCATAACAAGCATTTCACACTAGAAGTTGATTTTAAAATAAATTACTATGCAGGTAGGATACTGAGGTGTTCTTCAGCTTCATGGGACTGGATTTCACAAAGTGTGATCTATAACCTTCACTGCAGAAATCAGAGCTGAATGTACTGACTTGTATGCCATGTTCAATTTTAATGTAAATAGCAGGAGAGAACCAACTCCTGTTGGGGACAGGCATCCCAGGACTCTTGGTGTTGGGGCTTCTTCATACCTTTAAAGGGCCCTGCTTATTCTGGTCTACAGCTCCACAGGTCTTAACAGCTTTTTGCAATCCAAGGCAGAATTTGTCACCAAGCCCTTAGTCCTCCCATCAGTGAAGACATGGAAATTATAGGATTGGGGAGGATTTCAGAAGATGCTGTGTCAGGAAAGAGGTTCTGGCAGGGCTTGAGAAAGGTGGAAGCCTGTATGCAGGAAGGATGTTAATGTCAGTGTGGGAAAAGGCTTGAGGTTGGATGGAGCAATGACCAGAAAGGAGCAGAGGTTCCTTCCAACACAAACTATTCTATGATTCCATGAGAGGGGTGTGATTTGAGGGCTGTAGTACCACCAGGGCTGCTACATCAGCAAGCTGACAGGGAAATGGCAAGTCTGGAGGGTTCTCAGAAACCAGGGAGGACTGCAGGTAGAAGGGATTAGTGGATCCAACATAGATCAGGTCTCTCCTTTAGTCTTTAGAAGTATTATAGTTCTACATTAAAATCAAAACTGGGTTTAGGATATGCATATAAATATTCAAAGTAAGACAGCCAAGTTTTGGAGAGATTTTACAAGGGGGAGAAACCTGGAACAATAAATAGGAAACTATGTCTCAAGAATTTCTGCTCCAATGTTATCAGTTTGTTCTCTACCAAATTCATTTAAGGCTATGCCTAAATAGCACATTAAGTATCATAGCTCTATATTAAAATCAGAACTGTGTTAAGACATACATATAAATATTCAACACATTACAGTCCAGTCCCAAGACCTAAAAATCTGAAACAACAGAAGAGTATTCTCAACCTCCTCTGAAGCTATGCTGTAGAAGTAATTTCTGAGTAAATCAGACCTGCACAAACACAACTGAAGAACAGGTAGAGATACCTGAAGGAGACAGGAAGGCAGCAATCCTGAGCATCTTGCTCAAGAACTTGTGCCTGAACCCGTTCCTGCTGTTTGGTAAATCTGCTACTGGGTCAGAAGTCTCATGTTCTCAGGAGTCAGCCCTTCTACATCACACACAAGTCAAGCAGCAGCTACAGCCACTTGTAGGTGAAATCAAGGCAGCTACAGAAGTTGAGGGGGGTAAGGAAGATTGCAGAAAGAAGAAAGGGAGATTCAGGGATGAGTGAAGGATTCCAGATGGCACAGACAGGACACACATTAAGTGAGGGGAGAGTAGTAAAGGTGTCCAAAATGTTAGTGGTCTGCTCATTGACTCAGGAGTGCATTCCAGTCTGAATGGTCTGTTTTGGGCAGAGGCTGATGGCCTTTGAATGGAACACTCATATGGATATTAGCCAACATTAAGGGCATTGTTTATTTAATAGAAATGACAAAAAAAGGGGGGTCTTCAAAAGAACAGGTGTTAACATCCAAGAATAAGGGGTAATGAATAAAGCTCCTGGCTCTGTCACAGGATTGTCAGTTGTTCTCTAGGACTGGCATCTCTCCGAATGCCACCTGGGTGCTTAGTACATCTGAAAGAAAGACAATGGTGGAAAACTTCTATTAATGACAATTTACTCTCTCAAGAACATCTTATTTTTCTAAACAGTTTTAAGAGACAGAGGTCATGATCTCAGGAATTCACAAAGCAAGTGCAGTAAATATCCTACAGAGACTGCACCTGTAATTTCTCAATCAGATTTCACTGAAGTGCAGAGAGCTTTAGCAGGTGAAGCACTCCAGGCTTACCATGGAAAGCAACATGCATAACCTTTAGGATTTTAAAAAGAGCTCTGATTGAGAGGAAGCATCTTTGAGGATTAAGTCCCACACATTAAACATGTGCCATATTGTGAGTGTATCTAGGAAAACTGGAAGCCAAATTTTCCATCTCCTAGAAATATCACCCTGAAGTACAGGCCAAGTCAAAGGTCTTTAAAGAAGAGTAGCTGTACAGAAAGAAAATGACAGGTGGTGAATAGACAGAGAGGCAGAAAATGAGAAGGAAA
Organism: Eubucco bourcierii; assembly: GCA_013396675.1. NCBI lineage: Eukaryota > Metazoa > Chordata > Aves > Piciformes > Ramphastidae > Eubucco > Eubucco bourcierii. The sequence continues at coordinate 579,316 of VWZE01008846.1, forward strand.
GAAAAAGTTTTTTTTTTTTTTAAAAAAGTATTGTTTTCTTGGTTAAACCAAGGAGCAGTAACTTTTAACTAGGATTTAAAAAAAAAAAATTTTAAAAAAGTCAGCTCAACAGTTTTAGAGACCCCCAAAACTATTTTGGAAAAACAAACTGCTGGCTGAAAATGCTACTTACATTCAAGGCCTCAGAAGCTACCAGGCTCTGACTTTGTGGACTATCACAAGGTGCTCCTTCTTGGCAAATATCATCCTCCCATGTCTGTGTTTTTCCATCTTCCGCCAGCAGGTGATGTCGTTCATCCTCACTCTCAATCTGTGTCTGCTGACCTGCACATTGGCCTGTAATTTCCACAATGTGCGCAACTTCTTTTTCTTGTAATTCTGGTGAGTATACATCTAGGGGGTCTTTGGTTGAATTTTCAGCAGTACTCAGTTCTAGTGTTGAGTTCTGAAGTCTCACGTTTTCCCTTGAGACATCTTCAGGGCTATTCACAATTGTTAAAGAAAGCTGACTTGGTCCATCTTTCAGCATCTCAGAAGTTAACACCATCTCTTTTATTTTTTCTACAGTTCCATGAATTTCTGCAGACTCTGCCAAGGTAGCAGTTGTCACTATTTCAGATTGGTGGACCTCTTGTTCTTTACTCCATATCTCTTCCTTTTTTACTGGAAGGGGATGATCTGCCTGCGTACTTCCCAGAAGTTCAGGTTTGTCTGTATCTGATGGAATTTCCTCTATGGCCTTAATGTGTTGCTCTGACACAAAAGCAGCTGACTCTTCTGTTTCTGCAAGTTTGTGAACAGCCGTCTGGATGGCATTCAGCACAATTTTCGTACTCTGGGACTCTATAGTCAAAGACTGAACAACATCCTTCTCAAATTCTGCATGGGTGAGAGACAGGCTGTCACTTAGAATACCATTTTCTTTGGGTTGCTCTGTACTCTGAGGCCTCTCTTGCTCCTCCAATATTCCATTCATGAAAGCAGGAGTTACTTGGGGCTCAGGTGCTATGCTACTAAGCTCTGTGGTGCCACAGCCTGAAGAGTCAACAGTAATGGAGACCTCTTCAGAAGCCATTTGTTCTGTGGTTGTCCAGGGCTGTATGGTTTTGGCTGTCATGTCTGTTTGTGTTACCATTCCTGGCATGATGTGCTCTTCACCTGCTGCAGCTGCTACAGGCACTTTCAGAGCCTCCAAGCTTTCTTGTTGAGGAGAGGTTGAGGCAAAGACTTCCTCTTGTGAAGCTGAAACCTCTTGCCGGACAGCAGCTGAAAATTCATCACTTCTCACAGCTTCCCGTTTTCCAGACTCAAACACTTCTTTGGCTCTTTCCATAAACTGCTCGTTTTTGTTATCTTCCTTCTCAAAATCTTGATGGTTGGAGGTTCCTACAACTTCTTGTTCTTGTTCCACAGCCTCTTCTTCAACTAAGCTGCTTGGTATTTCACGTTCCTTAGCACTTACATCAGTGAAGGCAGTGGTTCCATTTTCAGTGACATCTAGACATCCTGATGCTAAATTAGATACGTTGTCTGGTTCTATCTGCATGGGAGCCTCAGTGGCAGTGGTATCACTCTCTAAGTGTATTTCAGTTTTGAGAATAGCATCTTCCATTTTACCACCTTGGGTTTCATCACTCTGGGAGTGGGTTTCTGTTGTTTTTTCTCTGCACTGTGGCTCTAGGAGGGGCTCAGAATCTTTTTTTGTAATGTGCAAGTCATCTCCATCCCTCACACTCTGCTCAGCATTTTCAGCTGCTTCTGAGGCAATGGCTTCTGAAGGAAGGGCAGAGATTTGGACCTCATTCTGCAGTGGAACCTCAGTAACAGTGATTTCTGTGGTTTTTACTCCAAGGACTATGACACTGTCATCAGCTCCCTCCTCTTCTCTGTGGGCAGGTTCCCCACTAGGAGCTCCTTCAGTACAAACTTGCTCTTCTGAATGTAAGTCAGGAATTTCATCTTGTGTTTCAGGTCTGACAGGGACCATGGTGACAACTGCTTCTGTGCACTCTAGTCCCATACTGAGGGTTTTGCCCTCTGCTTCCAGCTGCACAGGCTCTTCAGCTGTAAGACCCAAGGAAGGGGTTTCATCCTCTGTCTTGTCTTGTACCTGTGGATAATTGAAACAAACCCATGAAAAAGGATGAGCAGGGAGTGGCAGGGAATGTTCTGAGTGAAGCAGCACTAGAAGAAACAATCCAAAGGAAGAGGGCTTCTCAGGACAGAAAGCTCCTTAAACAAAGAACAGCTTAAAGCAATGGACAGCTGACAGCACTTGAAGCAAGGACAAAGCCAGGAAGACGGTGGGGAGGTAGGGAAGAAGGTAGGAACACATCAGCCTGCACGTTTAAATCTGAACATATTGGCGTCAATTCATTTCCTCCCTTTGCATAGGCACCTCAGTTACAATTCTATCACTGCCTAAAACTGAAGATGTCATCTACTGTGTGTGGTTCCATATAACTGAATCACAGAATCACAGAATGCTATGGGTTGGAAGTGACCTCCAGAGATCATTGAGTCTAACCCCTCTATAAAGCAGGACCACTTAGGGCAGGTCACACAGGAATGTGTCCAGGCAGGTTCTGAAGATCTCTAGAGGAGACTCCACAATCTCTCTGGGCAGCCTGTTCCTGTGCTCCATCACCTTCTCAGTAAAAAAGTATTTTCTCATGTTGAGATGGAATTTCCTGTGATGGAGTTTATGTCCATTGCCCCTTGTCCTATCACTGGATATCACTGAAAAGAGTCTGCCTTCATCCTCCTGACAGGCACCCTTCAGATGTTTGTAGACATTGATAAGGTCCCTTCTCTGCCTTCTCCAGACTAAACAGCCCCAGATCTTTCAGTCTTTCCTTTCCAATCATCTTCACAGCCCTCTGTTGAACTCTTTCCAGTAGCTACCTGTCCCTCTTGAACTGAGGAGCCCAGAACTGGACACAATATTCCAGATGTAGTCAAACTAGGGCTGAGGAAGAGGAGAACCTCCCTCAATGTGCTGAATACACTCTTCTTAATGCACCCAAACATACTATACGCCTTCTTGACCACCAGGGTACATTGCTCTCTCATGGATAACTTGGTTGCCTCAGGCTGCACAAAGAAAGTCCTTCACAGTAATAGTGCCACAACCTGGTTATAAGTTAGGCACAAGATATAACAGTTGCAACTACAGTCTTCGACAAATCAACCTTTGTGTTAAATGTAGTACTTACTGCAGCCTGTACTTCTGGAATACATTCATCTCTTCCCTTGCCTACTGTCAACTCCATTATGGGCAGTTTCTCTTCTTCTGAAGGCTCCTGCTGTGCAAACAGTTCATCCTTGGCAGTGACTGTTTGGATGCTGTGAAATGTCCTGTTATATGATGAAGGTTCCTCTGCTGTCTCCTGCACTTCAGATATTGGTTCATGGTCTTCTGCAGCTACTTTTTCACATGCCTGATGCTGGCTCTCATCTCTCCATACATCTATATTTGTGTGTCCTTTGCTGCTTTCTTGCACTGCAGCAGACATTTCACTTCTCTCAGAACCCTGTTGCTGAACACTCTCTTCAACTCCTTTTTGGCTTGGAGTGCTCTCTGCACTTCCTTGGGGCTGGAGTATATACTCCTTGTTCTCTCCATTTTCCAAGCACTGCTCAAGCAAAACAGGTTCCTGGCTTGCAAAATTCCTGTCTATAGCATCATCTTTCACCTCTGACTCCATTCCTTGTACTGCTGTAATTTGAGTTGCTGTCACAGTTCTTTCACCAACCAGCTGTGCTGTGTCTGCTGACTTGACTCTTTCAGCAACTTCGTAAAGAACTTTCTGTGTCTGCTTGTCCAATTCTTTCAAGTTTTGTTCAGTGGCCTCTACTTCTTGTACAGGTGTAACTTCCTCTGTAGTAGCTGGGGTTTCTAACAACTGTGAAACAGCAGAAACCATCTCAGTTGTCTCCTCAGCAAGGGACACTTCCATCATTTCTTCAGCACAGGAAGCTTCTGTTGTCTCCTCCAGAGCTGTCACTGCTTCCGAGGTTAGCTCTGGCTCACTTGCTGTGGTATCATCACTTACATCCTTTCTTGTCTCTGGCACTGCCTTAACAGCTACCACTGCTTCTTCCACAGGAACATCTGATCCAAGTGTTTTCTCAGTTTCTTTCTCTTCCTCTTCCTTTGCCTGCTCAATGCATTCTGTCAAAGCAGCAGATATCCAAGATGGTGATCTTTCTTCTATGCTAGTAACCACCCTTTCCCCTTCCACAACGGTTACAGCAACTGCATGGACCAGCCCTTCAGGTGCTTGCTCAGTTCTTAGGGTCTCCCCTGATTTTTGGCCTTTCTCTTCCTCTGAAGTTTGTTCTCTCATTGCTTCAACACTTTTTGTTTGTTGGGCTTCCATTTTCTCCCGCTCTGCTGCTTCATATTCAGATAAAGGGACGACAGCTGGAATATCTGAATCTTCTTCAGTTGCTTCTGCCACATCTTCTCTTGCTTGTTTAAGAGTTGGTTCTGCTTTTCCATCTGACTTCTTCTTCCTGCGCCCAGGAATCAGTTTTCGAAATGGAACCCATGACTCATCTTTTCCAGGCTCACCATCTGATGTTGAATGCTCCAGGCTAGATCCCACAACTGAGTCTTCAGTTCTCTCTTCCATTTTGCTTCTCGATCTCCTTCTTGGAGTGACTAACCGTTTGAATGATTCCCAGGTTGAAATACCTTCACCTTCAGATGGGCTTCCAGCTGGTTCCGGTGAAGAACTCCCTTGTCCTTGATCGCTCTCCTGAGAGCTGGTAAGAATTGCATCTGCTGCCCTTTCTTTGCTCTGTCCAGAATCTTCCATTTGTTGGTTTTCGTGAGCAAGCTTAGACTCAGTTTCTTCATCAGATGATGATGATTTTCTAGCTCGTTTCTTGGAAGAACCTACACATATAAAAGCTTCCCAGGAGACAGAAGTGTCAACCTTTCTTTTGGGCTCTTCCGTGGCTTTCTCTGCTTTCTGGTCCACCGCATTTTCTTTTATTTCTCCACGACTTTCGTCAATAGCACTATCAGTTGCAGACACTGCAGAGCTTTTTGTCTTATCAATTTCTTCTTCCTTATCACTTTCAGAAGGCCTTCTGACACGTTTCTTGGGAGTCACCATCTTTTTAAATGATGCCCATGGTGTAACGCTTTCTCTTTTTCGCTCCACATCTGAAATTGCAGCATCTTCATTTTCAGTGACCTGTATTCCATCTACAACTTTGTCCAAAGCAGGGATTTCATTCATCTCCTCAGGAGAAGAAGCAGAACTCTCTCCCTTTTGTTCCTCTGGGCTATCTGGTGAATCTGCTAGGTGCTGAATTGGTTCAACCTGTTCCTCTAACTTTGCCTCCTCTCTTTTGCTTTTGTGCTTCTTTCCAGACAGTTTTTTTAACCCAGTACCTGTAAAAAGTTTCTTTAAAGGGCTGCCTTGTAGTTTTGTTTTCTCTTGAGAAGAGAGCAGTTCAGCTTCATTTAGGATACCTTCTGGAGACCTTTTTCCAGCTGCCTCTTCAGAAGTCCTTTCTGTGGTTACTTCATCTGGTCTGTTAGTATCAGTCATAACTACGTCAGTCTTCCCCTGTAGTTCTTCATCAGTGGGTTTCGTCAGCTGTTGATCAACCTCTGCATCAACAGAACCTTCAGAAGGACAAAAGGACTTCAATCCAGGAGCACCCAGAGTCAGCTTTGTCTCATGTTCTTGTCTTGCTTTCTCTTCTGGGCTTCTCTCCAGAGCTTCTCCTTGACTAATGTCTTCTGCTGGGAGTGACACTGTCAGTTCAGCTTTCTCTGACTTTTCATCAAATTTACTTCTTTCTTTTCCTTCAGATGTTTTAAGCTGTTCACTAGAAACTTCCATTGCTAAAGATCCTGCTGCATGTTTCTCTTCAGAGGGTATTTCTGTTTTGTCATCTATTTCATACTTCTCTGTTGACTCCCATTTATCTTCTTCCACTGGCAGGGCTTCTGAGGATCTTTTCAATTCTCCATTCACACTGCCCATGACAAGGTCAGGTACCACTGACCTTGGTTCCTGTGGGTTTTCTGTCTCCTCACCTTTTCTCTCTCCTTCCTCCTTTTTTTCTTCCTTTCTGTCAAGATCACCTGAGAGTTCCATCACTTTCATTTCTTCGCCATCTTCAGATCTCTCATCCTCCTCTGCTGCCACATCCTCTTTTTGTCCCTGCTGATCGTGCTTGATCAGCTCATCCTTCTCACTTGGTTCTACTGCTATGGCTGTCAGTGTCTTTTCTGACTCCCGCTTTTCTCCTTCAGTTTGGTCTTTCTCATGTGCTCCACTAGTTACTGCTGTCACATTCCTCTCGCCATCTTGCTTCTCAAACTCAGGTTTCTCCTCCCTTTCACTGGTGTCACTTGTCAGTGTTGCTTCCTCTTTTTGTTGCTCCTCTTCTTTTGTAGGAGCCTGTAATTCGTCTTCTTTAGGCTTCCTAAAACTCTTCTTTTTTCTAAGTCCAGTCCATCCCTGAGTAAAAAATTTTCTTAATGGTGATGCAGTATCAGTGGCTGAGGCAGCTGACTGAGAAGAAATCTCATTTGCTTCTGGTGTTTTAGGAGAGTCAGTTTCTGCTGTTTCATTTGGCAATGTGCCTTTGGTGCTGTCTTCTGCAGAGGGGGCATCCTCAGGCACTGCTCTTTCTTCTGAGATGACTTCTTTTTGATCAGCAGCTCCTTCAGAGACTTGGCCTTCCTTTTTCACAGTAAGTAGTTGAACTGGTTCTGATTTTCCTGTCTTTTCCTTCTTCACTGTGAATCTGAATCCAACAAATTTAAAAACCTTCTTAAAACCCAGATCATAAGACTGGCCCTCAGATGCGTGGTCTTCTGCATCATCTTCCACAGAGGGCAACTCTTTCACTGTATGAGCATCCTCTTTCTCAGCATCCACACTATCCTTGGTGCCTGAGCCAGATGGATTTGTCTCCATTGTTTCAGTGGCTTCCTTCAAAGTTGCACCGGAAGGTTCTGTTTCTCCAACTGTTTAAATAGCAGCAAGAAAAAGACAGTTACTTCCCTTCTCAATGTTATATCTTCATATAAATGCACATAATTTTTCTGCATTCTTATCAAACCCTCCTAGACATTCTTGCTCTATTATTCCTCTTCCATGTGCTAATGTCATTTCTGTTAAGGATTAGAATTTTTTTTCAATGTTACTGGAACTCATTGTCTTTCTCATGCCGTTCTCTTATCATTGTATGCATCTTTCCAAAGTTTATTTAAAAAAAAAAAAAAAAAAAAAAAAAAAAAGACACATTTTAAGTGGTGGTTTTAAGAGGTTCTGTGGTTTGATTTTTTTTTTGATTGCTTGGCTTTGGGTTGTTATCGTTTGTTTGTTTTTACTTTAAGGTAATTATGTGAGAAAAAAATTATTTCTCTCCTATCATTAGTCAAAGAATATGCAGAACAATGTATGTAATTACTCCAGGAAAAGAAAAGAAAAAGCCAACAACCCCACTCCAAACAGATAAAAAAACCCAAAACCCAAAAAACACTGACAAACAGAAAAACAATGAACCCAAAACTGTGCTGTCCTAGAGCAACGACAAGTAAAAAGCACTCTTTTTATAGATTTGTCCTAAGAGAACAGTAACTATAAAAACACTAGTTGGAAATTTTCTGAAAGCTTTACTCCTTAAAATAGTTACTTTACTACATACTTGGTTTAAAATCATGAATCTTGGAATTGTCCCATACATCATGCCACCTGTATGGACAGACTGAAGCCTTATCTGCAGTAGTTCCATATTGTTTAAAATTAATGAGGTTGCTACTATGTAGGCAGGTAAACTCTTACCCTCCACTACTCACCAAATCTTTGCTTGCATCATTCCTCTCTCAAGCGCCATTTAAAACTGTCCTTCAGAACACTGGCAAGCACCCTTTCAGTCTTGCTGTGACACTTTGAGTATTATTTCTCCCTCTGGCCTTTCACAGACTAGCACAGAAATTAACTACTGCATTTCAGGGGGCTTAAGAAGCCAGCAGTACTCAGTTTGGAGCATAAAGTCATAAGCTCCCCCTGTCCAAGTAAGGAACTTTGGGGGGAAAAGGCAGAAAGAAGTAAGGACACCAAACCTTTAAGTTCTGCCACCTAAAGATGAGAAGTGAGCAGGTAAAACCACTATAGCCTTTAAGGAGAATTTTTGCTTTCATCTGATCCAGCTTTATTAAGCTCGATTCAACTCTGCAGTTGGCCCTACTGTATGCAGGGGCTAGATCACCAGACACTTCCTTCCAGCCTGGATGCTTCCTTGATTCTGCTTGTCTTTCTTCCCTTTGGGAAGAACTATTATAATAGTTTAGAGGCACAGTGATAAAACAGTGCTAGAACACCATCAGGACTGTTAAGTCAAGCTGACAGTAATTAGGTCTTCTGAGTCCAGCAAACTGCTACCTTGCAATACTTCATCAAGTATTCATCATTGCAGAAGGAAAAATGAAGAAAAACGCAGGCTGAACATGTGCTTTTAACAGCAAGGGGAAAAGCTGCAACTATGGTACACACATCACACATGCATCACTCCCTCATAAAGCACTGTGAGCATACTTAGCAATTTTATCCAAGCACTATCCCTTCAATCCTACAATTTGGGGAAGAAAAAAAAAAAAAAAGCATTGAACCTATCAAGAAGGTATTCTGTCCCCAGGGTAACACAGAGCATGGGTGTCAGCTGGTAAGTAACCTGCTGGTGTTTTTTTCCAGTTTCTCCTTTGCCTAATTCACATTTAAATCCCTGGAAGACTCTTTCAAGATGAATTTCTGATGCCCTTCCTCTGCATTTGAGGAGAAAGATGCCATTCTGGAAATTTGTCTGCCGTGCTGACAGCTGCCAAGAGGCTGCCACTGTTGTGTGACAAGCCTGCAGAGCAATATATACCAAAACTGTAGTTTCACAGCTTTGGAATACCTCAAAAAGCATTTTTATATCCAGTCACAGGATGTGATTCTGCCAAAGCAGGCTCATCTAGACACAGAAGATCTGAGAAGGCAGTTGCACATACTGAACTTAAAATTTAGCAGTCAGATTCTTTAATGACATTTTTATTAACAACATTCTTGGTGTTCAAACATTGTTTGTTAGTGAACTTCTGAATGCAAAGCAGCCATGAGTAACTCCATTTGAAAGTGTTTGGGAGTTATTTACACATGGTAATACTGTTCAGAATACTGTAGTATGTCACTACCACAGTGACAACTACCACTATGGCAAGAGAACTAGTACTTTCTGAATTTGTTCACTTAATTAGTTCACTTAATTTGAAAGTTTAAGAAACACAGGAGAACCTCATGGAGATACTTATTAGGGAAAAAAAGAAAGAAAATTTAAAACCCAGTGCAACTAATAAAATTTCTTTAGGGTGTCCTGTGCAGCACTGTAGTTTTTTCAGCTATTTGCTAGTCAAGGAAAACAATACAATAAAAATATATCTGGGGCAGTGATAAAAATCAAAAGTGGTATCACAAAATCAATACGCTTCACTATTTAAATCCACTATGGCTTGGAACTAATGCTGAAATTCTACTTCAGGCTTAATTAATCTTTCAGATATTTTTAGTTGAATCAAGGTGCTGCTTGTATTTTAATAATGCAACTATTTTATTCTGAATGAAGCATACAAGATTATCTTCTGGAATCAAATGTGCTTAAGAATTTCATCGGTAGTGTAGTGCATGACTAGAATTTATTTGTGTTTTATCAGACCTATATTGATCAGATACTAGGAAATTAGTATTTTTAGTATGATACTAATAAACAACACTTTTCTTCTATTAGGCTGTTAACAGTGCAGCTTAACTGCTCCCACCATCCCATCTGCCTCTAGAAGTGAAAAAGTATTTTGTACTTGTAATTGTCAGTTATCAAAAAAAAAAAAAAACAAACAAACAACAACCCAACAAATAAAACAAAACACAAAACACTCCCATAAACCCCAATAAGCTAACAAAACCCCAAAACATAATTAAAAAAGCCCCAAAAAAACCAAACCCAACAAATAATTGAAAAAGCTCAAACAAATGAAAAAAAAACCAAAAACCCAAAAAAATCAACAAACCCAGCCACCAGCAAGAGTTAAATCCCCAGCAGTTCATGTTAAAGACAACCTTGTCAACATCTGGAGCTGGTTGACTTCCCCCCCCAAGGATTTGCAGCACAGTGCTGGATTTTTTCCATGAATTCCCTACATTCTCAATCTCTCAGATGGATGTCCTACACACCCAGCGTCTGCCTCCCAAACTCCACTGGCCACTGAGGACTTTGTGCTGGTTTTATTTATTAAATGTTTTAAGTATTTAGGGCCAAATTGTGCTTTCTGCTGCATACACAATACTCTCTGTAGGTTTGCAGGAGGATAAATGAATACCAAAGCTGTAAGGCTAAAGGGGTACGTTACAGTCGTTTGCCTCCATTGTACCTAGATTTTTTATGAATTGGCAAGGATGGAGAAACAGTAATTAAAAAAATCAAAACACAGTTTGAAACTAAAATAGCTATCAAACAAGAAAACTTACCCTGAACAGATTTCTTCAGTATAAAGAAGCTATTTGGAATTATCAGTGAAAATGAATGCTTTAGCAACTAAAAAGTAAAGGCAAGCTGTGCTTTTAGGTTTTTCACTGCACAGTATTAAGAGTTGGATGCTATACCACAAATTCTGATTCTTTTAGCCACAAGTTTCAGGAGACTGGATTTAATAAATCAAATAAACACACCACCCACTCTATAGTAACGAAATAACACACAAATGTATCCAGGTATTAAGCCTCTAACCTTTCTTTAAAAAAAAATTATTTATATATTTAAAGTATGTTCTTTGAAGTACACGGCTGCTTCTTGATGACATTTCACAAATTCTTCTTTCCTTTCTCTGCTATTCATGGCATTTGTTTCCACTTCAATGTATAAATAGCTCTTCCATGAAAAGCATACACTACTTCCTTCCCCATTCTACTCACTTGGTTCTTGGCACATTAATTGTGGGTAGGGATTTCTTTCAGAATAACTAAATAATGAGGGAGGATTTACAGAAATTTTTGCATCTATTTTGCACTCCACACATGCAATTCATGTGCTTTCTCACCATGTTCTTCAAAAGCCTTAGAAACAGATACCATTCAGTTCAGTCTTCACTTATCTGTACTTTGGGTGGCAATTAAGACTTAAGTTTTAAAATCTCACATAACTTTTATATCCATTTTCAAACATGGAAAAAAGGAAGAAGTTGCAAAATAGCTATAATTTTTAATGCTCTAGAACTCCTTAAGGAAGCAAAATTCCCAGAAATTAACATCACACATAACTTCATGTGAGAGTAACTTAAAAGACCGCACAATCATTTCTGCTCTGACGCTGTAACATTTCTCATAAACCTTTATTTTCAGAAGGTTTTGCTTTAGCTATACTTGTCTGCTGCAACCTAGAGACCAACTCCTTACATTTCAGCATAGGATCTTACATATTTCATTCATTCATTCAAGATTTTAAGGTATTCCTTCAGTGTTCTGAAAAACAGCACCAAAAATACAAGAAATGATGAAGTTTTAAAATAGTTTTGTTTGCTTGGTTTTAAACTGGAAGAGTGATTAGCCACCGCTTGGATACACACCTACTGTAGTTCTTCATTAAATGAGCTCACAATAATAAACCGCTCTCAAACCTGTCCAGCTGTTCTGCTTGGAAACCAATCCAGCGTGCTATGAATATTCACAAAATTTCATGGTTAGCATGCCCATGTCTCAAGTTCAGTGACTTTATTCCACTTTTTAAAGTAGAATGTAAGACAGATGCCACTCTAGCACTCACATATTTGAGAAAAAAATTAAAGAAAAAAATAAAGCAAAATTCTGCTCCACTAGGAACACAGCTGGAGTAAGCAATAGAAGTCAGTAAACACTGGGACATTTTTGAGAACTCCAAATGAATGAAAATGCACAAAGGAAAACTGATTGAAAATTTTCTTTATCAAAATGTCTACATAAAGGATACCATAAAAATGACAGATGAACTGACCACTAAGGGTGACGTAGCTGTTTCTGCATGAATCAGATACACAGTAGTTCAAACTACACCAGCACACCAATAAGGCAAGATACTCCGTCCCTTTAAAGAAAGGGTAATTTGTACTACAAGCTAGATACAGGTCTAGAAGGGCAGTTGTGTTGCAGTGAGAATCCAAGTTTCTACAAGATTTATTAAATAAGTAAAACCCCCAAATGATCAAACTGTGCAACCCTATAAAGACACTGCTTTTGAAAAACAGTTTAACCTTTAATTACTAACAATAAAAGGAAATTAAAAAAAAAGAAGAACCCTTGAGGAAAAAGACTCAGCATGTGATAAGCTCATTAAACATCCAGTTTAATGAAAATCCTATTGTAAACAGTGTGAGGATATCTCCTTCCCTACTAAATGATTCAAATCACGTACAGTCCTCCCCAGGGTCAGCTCCAAATGGAGATCGGACTTCTGCAGGCTTTGCTGTCAATATGTATTATAAAGCTAAAGCATTTTGTATGAATAACCCCCCTACCATTTGTTTAATTCATTCATTTACTAGCTCTAGCAAATAATAATTATTCGCTTGCTTAGATTTTAACATAAAGAAAAAAAAAATCCTAGGTTACTAAAGGCATATACCATCTATCTGGAAGAAACTGATTAAAAAAAAAAAAGTTAAATTTCACCAAGTGTAGACCTTAAGATATTTAACTGCACCATTGCTTGATTAACGTAAAGTAGCACCTTCGATGCAGTCTCTATCTCTGCTTTCTGCTCCTCACTTTCGGATACTAGGTCGTGCGCCGGTATGGATGAGAAAAGCTAGTTTACATCTTGGCGTTTGTAAGAGCCTTGCGCTGCAAGTGCCACAGCGAACGTCCGATTGAGGGATCGGGCAATTCAGAATTTCAGAACTTTGGAAACGGTTATCCTGGTGATAAAAATCTTTCGGTAGGACCCTTCAATTCCTGACGCGCTGTCTGGAAATCTTGAGTGGGTACAAAAAGGCTCTCGCGGACCGAAGCAGCCCTCCCTCCAGCAGGCGGCCGGCAGCAAGCCCCGACACTGCTGCAGGACGCCGACGCGACCGCTCATCGGCAGCGAGACGCAATTGCCAGCGAGCGCGCCCACCCGCCCGCAGCGCCTTACCCGTCATCGCCGCGCTCCCCAGCCTTCCCAAAGTCACACTGATCATCAAAACCTTCCTCCTCCTCCTCACGGCGGCCTGAGGCTCCTCCTCCGTACGCGGCGAGGGACGCGGGGCGACCGGAGAGGCGCCCCGCCCCTGCGGGCTGTTGAGGGTCTGCGCTGCCCCCATCGCGCCTCTGCCGGCGGCTACGATCGTTACGTCCCGAGCACCCGCTCCGAAACTTCCTCTGCGAGCGCTCAACTCTTCCCCCTCTCCGAAGAGAGGAGGCGCCGGCTCTGCAGCCAGCAACAGCCGCCTGCTAAACCGCAGGCCTCTTCCCACTTTGGCGATCCATTCTGGAGGCGGTTTGCCACAAAGTAGCCACACCAAACACCAGTAGGTGTCAGTTAAAAGCACCAAGTTGTTCAGCCCTCATAAACAAAAAACACATTAAACACTTTTGTTTCTCCACGCCGAAAGATTTCCTCCTTTGCCTAATATCAGTCATTTAAGGGTTGGGGAAGGTGGTGTGTGCCCTCGTCATTTCTCTGGGTTTTTTGAACTGAAATTCCCTACAACTTAATTGCATTATATACTGTCTTAAATTCTGCTGCCGAGGGTTTAAGAAAGGTATCACCCTGGATACTTGTGGTATAGCAATGCACTGACCCAGCAGTTCTTGCTGATAGTAAAGAAGGCAGCAATGGTAAAATAAAAGGTCAAGGCTCAGTATCTGACACAGGTGACCTCCTCTTACAGTAACAATATTTCTACAGATTATTCTGGGTATCTCCAAAGTTCTGAAGATACACAGAGAAAGGGGCCATCCATCCACAGCCTTGACCTATGGCTCAGGTTGCCAGCACCAATTTCTCAGTTAATTTAATCCTATAGTGGCAACTTGGATGAGTCTGTATCATCTCTCAAAAGGTCTTATTAATGTGAGATTTAAATAATGACAACAAACCAGCCAACGCAAAAATCCTATATAATCATAAACATTTCTCTACTGCAGGCAATTACCTATGTTGTCTCAGTACTCATCATTGTGATGCTTTAGTTCTGATTTTATAGACTTTGCAAACAAGATGAAGTGGGAAACCTGAAGAAGTATATAACTGAAACTATGCATTTCTCTATGCGATTTCTTTTTATGAAGCATTTAACCATGGAATGGTTTGGGATGAAATGGACCTTAAAGATCATCTAGTTCCAACCCCCATGACATGTTTCAGGACATCTCCTGCTAGACCAGGTTGCTCAAGGTTCTGAATGCTTTCAGGGTTGGAAAATTCACAACTTCTCTGGCCAACCTGTTCCCATGCCTCACCACCCTCATGGGGGACAATTTCTTGCTAATGTCTAATCTAAATTTAGCTTCTTTCAGCTTGAAGCCATTACCTCTTGTCCTATCACTATATGCCTTTGTAAAACAGCCATCTTCAGTTATCTAGTAGGCCCTCTTCATATAACAGACAGCTGCTGTAAGCTCTCCTTGGAACCTTCTTTTTTTGAGGCTTAACAACCCCAGCTCTCAGCATTTATTCATAAGAGAGGTACTCCAGCACTCTGATCATCTTTGTGGCCCTCCTCTGGACCTGCTCTAACAATTCCACTTTAAGAGTTGCATGTCTTCTTGTGTTGGGGGCTCCAGAGCTAACACAGTACTCCATATAATGTATCGTGAGAGAGAGAGAATCACTCCTCTCAACCTGCTGGCGACACTTGATGCAGCCCAGAAAGCCAACCATATCCTGTATTTGTACTTGGGCTTGCCCCAACCCAGATACAGAACCTTGAACTTAGCCCTGTTGCACTTCGTGAGGTTGGCATAGGTCCACCTCTCAAGGTTCCTCTGGATGGCATTCATTCCCCCCTGCATGTCCAGTGCATGACAGTTTGGTGCTGTCGGCAGGCTTGCTGAGAGTTCACTCAATCCCACTGTCCATGTTGCTGACAAAGCCAGCACCAGTCCCATTACCAAAGCCTGAGAAATACCACTTGTTGCTTGCCTCCACTTAGACATACAGCCATTTATCACCATTCTGAGTGTGATCATCAAGCCAATTCCTTATCCACCCATGGTCCACCCATGAAATCCAAATCTTGCCAATTGAGAGGCCAGTGTGTTGTGGGGCACAGTATCAAATGCTTTGCACAAGTCCAGGTAGAAGACATCAGTAGTACCTCCTTTTCCATCAACACTGTTACCCCATCATACCCCAAAGTTTTCTTACTTTGAGAGTTAATCAGTTTTCCATTTCACCTAAATTATGCTACCATGTAGTCTTGGTTCCATTGACAACAGTAAAATAAATCTTAATTATAATAGCAACATCACACAAAAGAGATGATTATCAAGGAAAGAGAAGACTTTTTAGGCAGTCTACTTACATAAAAATTCTTATGCTACCTATGGTGACAACACATCACGCATTTGGTCACATGTAACTATCTTCATTCAAAGTGAGTTTCTCACCTTCTCTTCATTACAGATCCTAGGAACACAATTTCTGTACAACTGAAGAATTACTCAGTTGTATCCAGAAATGTATGGAAGAAGCAAGTGGCCTACGGCCTTTTGTAGAAATATTTTTCTAGCATGAAGGAAAACTCCAGAATTGATCAACAAGAAATGTAATCTCTGACTATTAACTTGAAATTCATGCCCTTTTAAAGGCCTTTTCTGTCACCTGATCCAAAGCTGAATACCAATGTGAAAGCTTCTGATACTACTTCCTTCATTACTCTGTTTAATATATAGCCTCTCCCCCATCCCTACACATCTAGAAGTACAATTTTAAAGAAAAGTCCTGTTTATCATGAATGAAAGATAAATATTTTTTACAGCACCAAAAGCCTCTACCAATATGAGTTAAACGACCAAACCAAACGAAAAACAACGCAAAAAAACCCATAAACAAAATAAACCCAACAAAACCCACAGGCTTTTTGAGCACAAAAGCTCAGCATAAATGATGCCAACTTTCTATTGGGATAATAACGCTATGGCAATTAATCTGAAAAGTTGGCAAAGAGTTGCCTTTACTAGAATTTAAAGCCCAAAGTATACTAAGGGCTACACAAATGCCTTAAGCTGCTCTACAGACTGATGATGATGAATGTGTCCCATCCTACCCTTTCCACATCCCTCCTCTGTTCTCTCACACCAGCATTAGTTGCCTGCTCTGACAGAAAACTATCCCTTCCTCTTGCTGCCACCACCATCCAAAGGGGCAGTGTGCAGCATATCTCTCACCATGTGAGATTGATGAGGGTGGGAGGGGCAGGCTGTCAGGTTGCACAGGGAAGTGAGCAGCAGGTTTCTGATTGTGCAGCAAGGCAAGAAACAAATTCCCAGGACAAAGCAGACAGGGATTCCTTTAATAAGAAAAGTTTTGTGGTCAAAATCCAAATCTGATTCAAAGTAGTATGAAAGAGAACTTTAATCAAGGTAGAGTCAACATATCAGTAGCCTGCCCCTCCTGCAAGTTCAAAACAGTTATCATTAATATCAGTAATGAATGAGCATAAAATTATTTCTGTGTTATGAAGGAAGAGCTAGGCTTATGCAGCAGAAACTCCTATGTGAAAACTGAGTTCTTCCTTCAGGTGAAAGGTCAAGAAGTTGGCAGCAGAAAGCTACCTAGGAGCTAACTAGAAAAGCTAACTAGGAGGCACCTAGTTAAATCCCATTTCAACTTCTCACACATTTGGCATCCAGGCTTCTATGATCTGTCCACTGAACATTTTTTCACCTACCATTTGTTCCAGAAGCCTCTGCTTGTTCTCTGGGTGGTTCTTGGAGGGGTGAAGCCACCTCTGGCTGTTGCTCATCCAGCTCCTGAGGTGCTGAAACAGCTTCTGGCTGCAGTGCATCCTGTGGTGCAGCATCATGCTTCACATCATCTTCATTAACATCAGGTACTGGTAAACTTGCATCTAAAACCTTCATGGTCAAGTATTGGATGACAGGGAAAGAAAAAGAGAAGGAAAAAAAAAACCCCACAAAAAACATGAGTATTAGGCCATTTTTTCCCCCCTCGAAACATGACATTCTTTTGCATATATGCATACAAATATTTGGGGAAACAAATGGTTATGCGTAGTATTCCCCATTTTCAAAATAATTAATTTTAATAAATGAAAGTACTTCTCTGAGAAAAGCCAACCAAGCAAAACATAATCTGGGACCACTGATTTTGCTGTTCCCTCATATGAAATACATGGGAGATGCAAAATGGTACAATGTCCAATAGTCTTGTTTAGAAATTGGTCTCTAGCATGAAAGAAAAACTCCAGGATAACATGAACCTAGCTGATTAAAAGATATTCATTCTTTAAAATGTTTGGCACGATTGCTCTGATATATGCATGAATCCTGTATTTATTACTGTCTTCAGTATCACTCCTCTGCTGATGTACTCACCCTATTATCATAAATATATATAACTAAAAGAAACAAAACCATTCACGGTGAAAAGTAGAATAAATATACGTATTTTATAAATAAATCCCATGAGAAAATTCCATGAAATGGGGATTAAAACTAGAAAATTGGGGTATCAGGCAAAGATTATTCTTACAGGGTGATGAAAAAGCTTTGCAATTCTTTGGGAAATTATTTTCTCTAGATTTTCTAATTACAAAAAAAAAAATCATCTTTTTTAAGCGTCCACATTTGATACATTTTATTGGCTTACCATGTAACAAAGAAGATACTTTCAGAAGCTTATTTTTATTTGAAAAGCAGGAAATGTGTTGTGAGCATTAAACAATACTTGCTTGCTTTTTAATTGTTACATTAGCTAGGTTTTTGATCGAATGCTTTACCTCACAACTGAAGCCAATTCAGCTAATTAGCCAAGTCTTAAATGTCTATCCTTGAAGTGTAGATTTAAAGTAGTAGAACAGCAAACCTTAATTATACATCACTATCTTATTGCTAAGATGTACTGCTGAAATAGTGTCATTGAAGCCACATTGTTAAGCTAGAGACCACAGATAACCTCCCATCTTACTATGTAATGTGACAACCAGAAGACTGAGGCACCAAACTGGTATCAGAAAGATGCTACATTACTGACTATTCTCTTCCAAAACCCTCTAAAACAAAAGTCTGAATGGGGAGATACATTTTTATCTTTACCAACAATTAGCCCGCTGATCAACACACCAAGTGCAGGACAAAGA
Source organism: Eubucco bourcierii (assembly GCA_013396675.1). Taxonomy (NCBI): domain Eukaryota; kingdom Metazoa; phylum Chordata; class Aves; order Piciformes; family Ramphastidae; genus Eubucco; species Eubucco bourcierii. The sequence goes on from VWZE01008846.1 coordinate 597,662, forward strand.
GCTTTCCTCTCACCATTAAACCCCCTTGCAGACCAAGCAGGATCCAAGAGAAGCACCATGGCCCCACTTCCACATGCACAAAGTGTGCCTTTGGGTTCCCGCTTTCTCAGTTCAGAAGCCCTTAATTGAGTCAAATTGTTTCCACCTGGCATTGCTGTGCTCCTCAAAGCTGCCTTTCACAGCCACATAATCCACCTCACGAAAAGAACTCTGTTTTGCTCTACTGCCAATACCACAGATGAAATAATTTGGCTTCAGAATTTTCACATGCTGAGACCAGATATTAAATATGAGAAATACAGAATGGCTCAACACTCAGATTACATTCCCGCTTCTCACATCATCCATCTCATAAATCTAAAAAGCACAGGAACTCAGGAAGAATACAAATGCCATGCCAAACAAAGGCATATAAACTCTGGGAAGCTCTTCTTGCAGTTACATACAGCATTAAATGCATGGTAGTAACTGATTAAAGAGCAGAAACAGACATAGAAAATAATAATTCTTAAAGGGCTTTGAGATTCTTCAATGTTGTTTATTAAAGGGCAATTAATATTTTTGTAATAATAAATGTTACTCATTCATCCTCAAAAGACAACTGCTAACCCTGCAAACAGAAGAACAACCTTAACTTTACTGGCTCTAAGGGCAATTTGCTATCTGAAGATAAAACCATGGATGGATATTTCAAGATGACACACTCAGAACCAGCACCAACAATTTCTTGAAGTCACAAGAAAGGCAACAGCACTGATTGTCTTAGCACTCCTCACTTTATTCAAAGATTTCCTGCCTTTTGTTTCCAAATTTCTCTCAGCCAGCAAACTGTTTTAGAACTAGAGCTGTATGTACACACATACATCCATAGACAAGAAGCCTACTATGTGGCCAAGTGTCTAGTACAGACCTGTTTGACTCTGCAAGGAACAAGGGTGCAAAGCAACTGGGTACCTTGATGTAGTACAACTTGTCTCCTTTCTAAATTGAGACCCCAGCTATGACAAATTAACAACCATGGTAACAATATTCCCCAGTTCTGAATTTATTCTACAGTCATATTGCATTCAAAAAAGCAGTGACTATATGCCAGCCCAAAGATTTGTGACCAAAATTCTTAAGCCTCTGAAAGTGGCAGGTAACCCTTTAGATCTGTAGACTGTTACTACCTCCCATAGGAAGAACAGAATTAAATGTGAGAATGTCACTAAATGTAAGACTACAAGCATTTTTACTACCAGATATTACGATTATCAGCTCTTCTCATTGTGCATATAAATTCAGTTCTGAAACAGAACATCACATGAGTAAAAATGTAAATACATGAAAAACCTCTGTACTTTCAAATTTGACCAGACCTGCAGTATAACCCTGCCCTGCCAGAGAATAGGGACCTTTTTAGCTCAGCCTCTTGGGAAAGAGTTTGATGTGATTCTTTGCCATAGGAAGGTAGATCGAGTTTGTTTGGTTTTTCTTTAATTAAGTGTTCTTCTTTAAATAATTGAATAATCAAAACTAATTCAGCAACAGTTTGGTGTTTTTGGGGTTTTTTTTGTGGTTTTGTTTGTTTGTTTCAGATGGGTTTTTGTTTGGTTTTTTTTTGTTTTGTTTGGGGTTTTTGTTTGTTTGTTTTGTTCTTTTTTTCCCAAACTTAAATGTGTGCAAAGGAGCGGAAAATGTGGGGGCTCTTATATGAAGAAGAGACACAGGAGTATCGTTAGGGTTTTTTTGTTTGATTGGGTGGGTTGTTTTGTTTTTTAAAGTTTTCTGTTCTGAGAAAAGTTGCTCAGCTCCCTATTAGGATCAGTGCAGTCTGTCCCACTGCATTAGTCCTCAAACGAAATTAATTTCAATTTTCACTCCCATTAACAGCTTCATTTATCTGAAAGGATCTAAACTGGAGTTTAGTCCAATTACATCTAATTTAGTGAGATGTATTCTTAATTCCATTGAGGATAACTGCAAAGCTTAAACATACATAAAGTTTAGAAAGATGGGTGAAAAGCCTTAAGTCAAAATTAATGGTATTAGAAATCTTGTTGTTCAGCTCAGTGTGTTTTGTCTACAGGAAATAAGACATCGCAGTTGGCTGGTTTGTTGGGTTTCTGCAACGTACATTCATTGCTCTCCTTTGATTATTAATTTATGAATGTGTGGTCTCATAAATGCAGGAGAAACCAAAGGGAACTCGTTATCCAGTTCACTGATGTTCCCAGAACAAAGGGCCATCAACAAAGCAACATTACAGTTTGTTGTGTCACTAATATATACATAATGCACATTAAAAACAAAAGAAAAAAAACAATACTCAAATCTACCACAAAGGTGGAAGTGAAAAGCAGACAAACAGCTAAAGAGACTAAAACACATAAGGCTTGTTGCCCATATCCCTAACCAACAGCAGCTTCTTCTCCATTTTACATACAGTGTTAAGTCCAACTGTTGAAGCTCACTACATGCACACACAGTTTAAAGTGTATAAACAAAACCAACGCAAAGAATTACATGAGATATGGATGAACAGCAGGTCCATGATGTCTCACTGTACATTAGCACATACTTTGTCCATGCACTATTCTAGGGGGGGCTTGCAGCTCCCAGCTTCTTCCCCCACCAGCAATTACCACCATTCCCAACATTCCTTGTACCAGACTCAAATCATTCCATGGATTCCTCACACTAGGCCCAAATGCACCAGAGTTAATTTTGCCTCATTCTGTTAATCCTGCTACACTGATTCTACATTAGATTACTAAAATAGCCAGATCCAGCTGTCTGAACAACTGAGCAAACTAACATAATGGTCTCTAATATTTTTTGTATTTTGATTTTGAAACTTAGAAAAAGTCTGGAGGACTGCTGGTCTGCTCAGGGGGTCCACTGTTAACACACACTGCTTGATTAAAAATATCTTTAAACATCAACATTTAGGAAAAAAAAGATCTGTATTTAGGTCATTCCAACTCTTTGTTCACAGCAGTTTGCCTTGTTTTGCATTTGCTAAGGCATTAGAGATTTGTGGGACACTGCAAATTCCAGATGGAGAAAATATAAGGCACGTAACAGCATACTTAATTTCAGTATTTTATTTTTTGGTAATGTCTGCAAACAAAGCCAAAAGCCTTCTCCTTGCTTTTCATTCCCTCTTCTGTCCTGTCTGACTTACCTGTGACACCTCGTTACAGACGACAATTTAAATTCCATGTGGCTAAAACAAAATTGACCAGATCATCTCTGTGATCTCTGATTGCAAACTGTGAAAGGAGCATTACTCCTTATCTGTCATTGTGGTCCACACCTTAATCTTGAACTAACGTGAGCTCCTTCCCAGGTCTCAAATCTTCCATCTTTCTGAGCAGCGTTCCTCAGACACCATTACCTCAACATTCACATATAGGTACAACTCATCCAGATGTTAAGGACTGAGCACAAAGCAAGCTTCTCTCCTTTCAGTAACAACCACCACAGCTTGCATTTCCAACCGGGGCTTTCAAAAGACCCAACACTTTTCATCTCTTTAGCCTCAATCACATCAAACACAACCTAATTGCCTTGGCTTTCAAAGTGCCGTGACACTCCCTCCAGCACCTCCCCCTTATCTCCTATATGATTAGAGGGCTGTTTCACACTTTTGGTGGATCCATGACAACAATTTCCACTGTGCATTTTTTCTCAATTAAACACTTTTTACGCTTTCTTCCCAGCCTCCCCGCAAGTGTGAGTGGTCCTCCAAACCTTACCCACAAACTACACATCACTTGGAAGGGAAGTACTTAAAAGGAGTCAGACCCCACTGAACCAAGAGAACCTTGCAGCCTTCTCATTCACCTCAACTGCCTCAAACTGAGGCTCTCAGAGACACTGTTTCCTGTGGTACTTGATTAAGCTTAGTTTTACCATTGCTAATGTAATATTTTCAGGCTGACTCGGCTCCCTCACCAGAACACAATTGTTTAAACAGCAAATAACAGTCTGTCCCAGCTGTTATTTGTCAGGCACTCAGACAATAAGACACTTTGACATCTCAGCTGGTAACCTCTTTAGAAGAGACAGTTCCAAATATTTACTGTCTAGCACACACTTGCTCTCATCACAAGGCAGGTAGTATAATCGAGTTACTACTTAGAAATGGAGAAATGGGAACCACCTTAAGAACAGTTTGAACAACTCACTGCTCTACAGTAAGAGACCTTAGATCTAAGTAAGCCAGGAATTCAGCACGTGACATCTTAGAGCCATCAATTCCCATAAAAGATTATCTCTGCCAAACCTAAATTTTGCTGCAATGATACCTTATTATCATGTCAGTACTTTTCCAGATTCCCCTCTTGAAATTTCCCTATGATGTTTTAGGTAGCTGCCCCAACACAGTTCTGCTTTCTCATCAGGACAGCAAAAACAAACCTGTATTAGAACTGCTACCCTGACCTTCTAAATAGACTAAAAGAGGGGTATGGAGATGAAGTGACTGCAATTGCTTTAGTCAAGATGTTGGTAGGATGACACAGCTCTCCTTGATCACCCACACGGCTCATAGATGCTTTCTGTACCTCACTGGAGGGCACTACTGCAGAGAGCAGCACCCTGGAATCTTTTTCCAGCTCTCGTTGATGCTTGGCATCCAAATGGGAAGTCGAATGAGAGGTCTGTCACTGCTGTGAACAGAGAGGGAGCTCACAAGATAGCTCACCCAGCTCCCTGCCCGTTCCTGGTCACAAGGTCCTGCCTGCTCCCCTGCACCTGCTGTTTGAGTCCCAGAAGCCAACACATCTTGCTAAATCATCAGAGTATGACCTTGCCAAAGAATCTGAACAGCTTTCTAGGGCATTTATTTACTCCTTCAGCAATCTTGCCCAGTGCCAGAAGCAGCAAATGGTAAACTGCAGGAGCCCCAGAGAGGAGGCAGGAGCAAAGGACTCATCCCATCAGACAGCTCAAAGCTTTTATCAGTCCAAGACACCAAAGGTTTGTCTGGTCTCCTCTGCAAGACTAAAAAGATCTTGTTCCTCCTTCTAGCACTATTATGAAATTTCTTAAATACTTCTCAGGCCAAGCTTCAGGGCAGTCTGATGGGGAAGGTTCACAAGCAGACAGGGTCTACCAGCTCTCTGCCACCAATAGGGAGTTTTTTTTTTCTTGTCTCCTCTTGTTCTCCTGCAGATGCTTGCCTTGTCCTAGCTCTGGGTCTCACGTGGGCATCACAGGAGTCAAATAAACTCACTAATACATAAGGGAACTAGCCCAGGGGAAAAAAAAAAAATAGGTATTAGAAAATTCACTGTATCCTGAAAGCTGAGCGAGTTTAACCTGCTTACAGATAGGCGAGGTGAGGACCAGATCTAGTGCAACCTGGGGACTGCTCATCTGGGGCAAGACCAGAAAGAAAGATAGGGGAAAAAGAAAAGGTGGGGGAAAGGAGTATTGCTGCTCAAACAGCAAGGAGATAACTGCATCAGAGCAGTGGGACCACACCCTATCCCTTGATTTCAACTGTACCAGTACCTCCACGATCTGTCATGCTCCCCTGCAGAGGGGGCTTCCCACAGAGGGGTGGCAATGCAAGACAAGGAGCAGCTAGCTTCTCCACCGCCTGAGTTTAAACCTTGTCTGCTATAGTTAAAAAAAACCAAAATAACAAACACCAGTTTCAAGTCTCAGTAACATGGGAGCTCCGGAGCTGCAGTTTGTGAAAGGATGGGAAGTACAGCTGAGGTTCTAACCTGTTGAGCCCCCATTTAAACTGCAGTGGTTGCAAGCCAACACCTAAGGCTCTTAAATATCTCACCCACTGTAGACAAGTGCTTTACAGGGTCTTTCACATCTCTCAGGCCGTAAAACAGAGAAACACTGAAACATACATTCTCTCTTCCAGTAACCAGGACACCTGAAAAGATGCTATTAGGCTAAAGAGTCACAAATGAGTAACAAAATAGCTTAAGGACTGTATATCTGGCCCTTTCTAGAAGGTAAAGAGATTTGAATCTTCTACAAGATAAAAATATGTAATGAAAAAAAGTTACTAAATATTTGGAGGAATTTCAGGTGACAGAAAAGCAAAATGATTATGAAATTTGATAACCTATATTAGACTAGATGCTTAAACAATTTCTGTATGATTGACTTACCAAGGTTCACTCAAGCTGGTTTCTAGTAAATTTTCAAAGTCTTTCTTTTGCAAGAGGGGATTGTGTTAAGTGTCTTAATTTGAAGAGTACAAGTACAAGCTCATCCTTCAAAATGCCCCCCCCCCCCATTGTAGCTTCTACAAACAAATTAGTTCTTTGATGGATTTCTCCAGGGGCATTGCTAGATCTGGTAATTTTCAAATTCAAGGAGATGAAAGGAGTAACAGCAAAAAAATTATGTCAAAAATGTGCACAAAGTTGCTGTACTATAGTAAGAACAGACTACACGAGATTAAAAAAAAAGTATGACCAAACTTCATTAAATCTTTTTGTTTGTTTGTTTAATGGAAGGCAAAAATAGCTGTTTTAGAAAAATGGTAACACAACTTCTTGCAGCAGTGAAATGATAAAAGAACAAATCAGAACAGCTCTACTTAAATAGCAAGATCAAAATCTATTAGAAAACATTTTTCTGAAAGCATAGTAGATTTAAAGCGCAGAATTAATCGCAATCTGTATTTGAGAACAGCATTAATGGTATTCTTTTTCTCTCGGGTCTTAGTTCCCATAACTAGGCAAAAGTGGCTTCTTCGATGTCATATTACCTTCATTTTTACACAATCATAGTAGCTGAAAGCTTGCCCACTATAAATTCACTCATGTCTAAATTTCAGCATCTAAATTGTAATACTGGCCAACATAATTGCTAACTATTTTGTTAACGAATGTCAATTTCTAACACTTATTTGGTTAAAAATTAAAATAAAATAAAATAAATTCCAGTTAAAGTTTACTGTCAATGTGGTTTTCGAATCTGTCAAAACACGCACAAGGAGGTCTAGTGGCTACAAGGAACTATGGGAAATTCAACTTGGAAGCTAAATCTGAACCACAAGGTCAAAGCAACAAAGTCATAATCAGTTCTCAAGCTCTAAACACCCACGCACCAGCTACAGAAACTTCTGAGTATCTCTGCTCTGAGGACTCAAACTCCGAAGAGCCTGAAGAAGAGAATCTTGGTATAATGTGGAATTCTTTTTCTCCCAACAAACTAATGCCAAGCAACGCTGTGTAAACACGTAGATGCACATAACCTCTCTTTCAGTCCCAGAATCCCCTAAACGGGCCTATTCCAGAGGGATAAAATGGGTTCATTCATAACCTATTTTTAAACACCAGACATGTTCGAAAAGAATTTCTTTCAATTCTTCAACGTCTTTATTAAAAATAACACATACCTAGGGCTCCCTTACTCTCTACTGGCTGAGAGTTAGCGGGTCACTCCCCTTTCCCCACTGTGCGGTATGACACCACGGAGAAGGGAAGCCACGGCTAGAGCCCACGCCGCGGCCACTACCGCCCCCGTCCCCACTTGCCGGCGGCGCCGGGGCTGCAGCCCAGGTGAGCCTGAGGCTGAGGGGGTGCGGGACAGTGGGGGATGGGGCACCTCGAGGCCGGCGCCCAGCAGAAGAAACAGCAAAACCGTCGGGCTGGCCGCACCCCGACGCGCCTCCCACCTGCATCCTAGGGAGGGATGAGGATGGATGGATAGATTGCTGAATGGACGGATAGATAGACAAATGGATGGATGGAGGGCGGAGGGAGTCCGGGGAGAAACGTGCGATGCTGCGGAGAGCCCTGGGTACCGCTGCGAGCCGGCTGCAGGACCGCAGTCAGGAGATTTCTTGGCGCAGACCCCGCCGCGGGTGGGTGCGGCCCTTCTCCCCCCGACACGCGGCCGCACACAAAAGCGGCGGCGCCCCTAGGGCCGCCCTCGCCCCCCGCCCCTGCTGCCGCCTCCGGCGGGAGTTTTATGACTGCGGCGCTGCTCATGGCGCAGTCCCAGCACCACAGCGGCCGCCGCTTTGCCCCGGCTCCGCACTTGGTCCTGGGGGTGCCCGCCAGCCGCGGCAGGTGCCCACCGCCGCGGCGGGAAAGTTTCCTCGGGCTTGGGGGTGCGGCGGGAGCCACCGCCCAGCGTCCGTCCTGCCCCCACTAACTCCCCGCCGCCCCTGCCTTACCTTGGCGGGCTCTTCTGGCGCCTGGGGCGCCCGCGCCGCTTCTTCTGCCGGCAGCGGCTCAGGAGGGGTGCCGGGGGGTTCGGCGGCGGTCCNGTGGGGGGGAAAGGGAAAAAAAGAAAAAAAGAAAAAAAAAACCGGAGAGCGAGAACCAGCAAGGAAAATCCCCTCCTCCCCTAGTCCCCCCGCCCGTCTGCCTCTTGCTCCATCACATGAGCAGAGCCCCGGACACGCCTTGCAGCATCAAATCGGGCTGATAAGGAGCGGCCAAGGGGGGCAGCGCCCTGCCCGCCGCCGGCCGGGGCCGCTCCCCTCCCTTCCCGGGCACCGCCGGGGGGGGGGCGCGGCCCGGTCCCTGGCTCCGCGGCGCTGACTCAGCATTTCAGACCCTTCCTCGCCTTCGCCAGGACTGGGGCCGGGACGAGCCGCTGTCCGCAAGCACACTTGGGGGCTCCGGCCCCCGCCCAGCCGCGCTGCCCTGCGCCCTCCGCTGCGGCTTCTGCAGGCTCCTGAGTCTAGGGTTCGGCCCCCCCAAGCTCTCAGCGCTCTGTGCTTGCAGATCTCAGCCATGCTGGGCCTGTCAGCGACAAGAACTTCCAGGTTTCAGTTGATGCAGAAAAGTAGGGTTCTATGTCTCAGGCAACTTTGGAGGAAAAAGAAAAAGGAAAAAAAAAAACCAAAAACCAAAACAAACAAAAACCCTCCTTTTTTTTTTTTTTTTTTTTTTTTTCCCCCCAGTCACACAAGACAGGTTCCCTTCCATTCATGCCTTTTACACGGCATAAGTAAGCAAAGCAAAGAACCCGGTGGTTTCTCTCCTAGCCCAGAGCACACAATGTTCCTTTTCCCATGTCACAAAAGCAGAACAATGTATACATAGGCATGCGCTTACCCAGTATTTTCCAAAAGTATCAGCAAGGAAATAGCACATATACTAAACTAAACCAACCGCTATGTGTGAAATGAGTAGCAAACTGATCGATTCACTGTTCTTCACTGCAATTTCTTTTTCCTAAACCTGTAAATATATCCATCCCCTGTGGAGTTCGTGGCTGAACCAGGTATTGTCTGAAGAGTTCATAGTGCATAGTATAGAACCATATAAAATCTCCTTTAGAATAGTCCTCATCCCTCAGAACACCGGTTGATTCTCTAACAGCATTCTCTTAAAAATCCACTCTACAAATTGCCTTATCTCCGCCCACTGGTCATTTTTTCCCCTGAAACAAAACCTATCAAGTCAACGACTGAAAAATCCCCTGCAGCAACTCCCCTTAACTAATACAAGAACCTACCAGAGTTGTTCTCCAGAATAAATCTGCTGTTGTGGATCACACAGGTGGAATCAACGTTTTCCCCGTTCTACTTACTCTCGCTCATTTTTAGATCAGCTTTCTGTCCTATGTATGTGTGTGTGCATCAGAGCAGGAGCATGTTTTCCTAAAGTCACTTACGTGCCCAACAGTTTTCTTAATATTTCATTATTTCTTCCTCATCTCAGGGAAATTAGCATTTGTTTTACAGGATACCTGCAAAAGTAAGAAGGGAGTGAAAATCAGTTGTGTGGCCACCTGGTTCGGGAAGGTGGAAATGAAATCCATCACAAGCAGTTAACCCTAGGATTTGCCAGGCTGGAGCAGCACACCAAAAGGCGGAGTACTCAGGTCCTCCCTGCAAGAGCAGTATCTAATAGGCACTGGCCTGCAGTCTTTGAGGCCAGAGACACAGATTCCTTGAGGTGCCTCACAGCTCCAGGCTAAAGAGCTTTCAGGTCTAAGCCTTCAGCATTGTCCTGAGTCTCAGTAGACGAACTTCCCCATAGCTACCTAATGCTCCTGAATCAGCTATCAGCCAGCACCCCTAGCAGAGGAGCATGGTGCCCTTTCGCAGCCTTTTCTGTCATCCTCTAATGCCAATGTGTTTGGTGGCAGAAGAGCCAGCACCACCTCTGTTCCTCATTGAATCTGCCTTTCTCCATGCTTTGAGCAGCTCCATTCTGGCAACTGCTGACTGATGAGACCAGCATGGCTGCTGCAGGGCCATCTTTGATTGCTCTTTAGCCACGGACTCCGGGTGCAGACATAGAGGTCTGCTGGGTTTTGGTAAGGGGAAGGCCAGCCATGGGGCTCACTAGCAGATAAAGCAGCCAGGAATGGCACGTGTGGCACAAGGGGAGATTAGAGCTTTGCCAGGGAGTTTCTCAAGAAAGGAAATGTAACATAATTCAAGGTCTGTGATGTCATTTCTCTTTTCACTACTTATCGACCACAAAATGCTTTCTTTGCAAGCAGCTAGAACACAACCTTCCTCCCCCCACCTAAATTTGCTCTGTAGTCCTTTTGCTCACTCCTGGAACCATCTGCTTCATGCCTGGTGGTCTCAGAGCACAGCGGCACACACTGCAGCTGAGTGGGTGAAACCCTCTCAACACCCATCCACTAGTCATTTTCTGAATGCAGATTTATTTCTTTCTGCTGGAACTCTTTGGCTATGTCTATATAATGAAATAAAGTGTCTGGGGACTGGTTTCTGGTTTTAAGGTTGAGCAGAACAGCATGGCTTGTGTGCCCACACCAAACTTCTTCCTGCTCCAAATCATCACATCTCTGCAAACTTGGCACAGGCAGTTACAAACCAGTGTCCCATCCTTGTTTGATCCCTAGTATAGGCACAGGGTCTCTCTTCTTTCATTTTGTATTTATTTATTTGTGTTTACTTTCCTGGAGTAAATAGAGCATAGGGATTTTAAGCGAGATATCCAATATCTGCTCTTGCCCAGAGCCTGGTGGGTTCACTTTTAGCCTTTCACTTTGCTCTGCACCCCACAATGAATGGCAGATCTGACTCTGGCACGTATCAGCCTGTGTTCCTCTATCTTCTGTGTGCTAGAGTGGTTATTGTCCAGACCTGAAAGCTGCAACTGTCTCTTGCTATATCAAAGTGTTTTTCAGGCACAGAGTCTGTTTCTCTTGACAGCTTTTCCAGTGAAGTGCAGTCACATATGCTTCAGATGATCCTCTTCCTATCTTACTAAGTGTTGGCACTGAGGCAAAAGCATTCAAGCTATTGACAGGAGCATGAATGCACACTTTTTAGGAAGAAACCAAGAAAGCCAAAAAGATAATAATTAAAACTCTATTGGCATGTTATGCAGAGTCTGTGGACAAGACTTAATTTGCTTACTTTTTAAAATCGTGGCTTTTCCAAAAGCATTTATAGTTGATGTTGCTGGTTCTGATGCATTTGTAAAGAAGAAGGTAGGAGGGCCCTGGAGAGGGACCTTGAGAGGCTGGATGAGTGGGGAGAGGCCAGTGGGATGAGATTTAACAAGGCTAAGTGCAGGGTTCTACACTGACCACAACAACCCCAAGCAGTGCTACATGCTGGGGACAGAGTGGCTGGAAAGCATCCAGGCAGAGAGGGACCTGGGGATACTGGTAGATAGTAGCTGAACGTGAGGCAACAGTGTGCCCAGGTGGCCAGGACAACCAATGGCTCTCAGGAATAGTGTGGCCAGCAGGACAAGGGAGGTTATTCTTCCCCTGCACTCAGCACTGATCAGGCCACACCTTGAGTATTGTGTCCAGTTCTGGGCCCCTCAATTCAAGAGAGATGTTGAACTACTAGAATGTGTCCAGAAAAGGGCGACAAAGCTGGTGAGGGACCTGGAGCACAGCCCTGTGAGGAGAGGTTGAGGGAGCTGGGATTGTTTAGCCTGGAGAAGAGAAGCCTCAGGGGTGACCTCATTGCTGTCTGCAACTGCCTGAAAGGAGGTTGTAACCAGGTGGTCTCTTCTCCCAGGCAACCAGACACAGAACAAGGGGACACAGTCTCAAGTTGTCCCAAGGAGGGTATAGGCTGGATATTAGGAGGAAGTTCTTCACAGAGAGAGTGATTTGCCATTGGAATGGGCTGCCCAGAGAGGTGGTGGAATTGCCGTCCCTGGAGGTGTTCAAGAAAAGACTGGATGAGGCACTTAGTGCCATGGTCTAGTTGATTGAGTAGGGCTGGGTGATAGGTTGGACTGGGTGATCTTGGAGGTCTCTTCCAACCTGGTTGATTCTATGATTCTGTATTTCATGCATTGTTCAGCTACTTAATGAATAACAGGAGGGCTTCTTCACGCTCAGACGACCAAAAGTCTTACAAGAATTATACCTCTGGGGACTAAAAGAAGTACACGAACTTCACCGGTGCATTAGTGGGAATGGCAGAAGGGCTTTTTATGAATGTCTTCAAATAAGGGTGGCTTTGCTAAATAAAAAGTAACCTTGTAAATTATCAACTCCATGTCTTGTCCTGTGCTGGTGAACTTTTTCCTGTTGTCTTCTGTCCCATTCATGATATTCCCCATCCACTCCTCACAGCCTTGACTCTGTTGGTCCCTGCAAATGAATACAAGCTTTGCTGCTGCCACCTGCTCCAGCTGCACCTGAGGATCACTGGGGTAGCCAAGGTGGGCATGATAGGGATAATCCCCAGCATCCTTGATGGGCAACAGAGCTGCCTTCCCAGCCTACATGATGAGGGCTCCCCATATCTGAACCAGGCCAACTATTCACATGTTTGTGCAAGACGCAACTGGAAACACTGGTAGCTGCCTGTAGCCCTGTTTACATGAATGCTCCTGGTGCTTTTATCATCAATGAAGATACACTGGGATATTTTTGGCATAAAAGCTGAGTGGAAACATATCATATAAGTGTTCTTGAAATGGGAAGCTCTCAAGAACATACCTTAGATCTGGATAGAGAATATAATGTTCTGGCTTCACTTCAACTGTATTTACCATATATCTTCAGCTTTTTTTTTCCCCTCTTTCCTTTGTCCAGGAGTGATAGGAAATCCCATAATACTGTTAGAAATAAATGTGCATGCCTAAGGAACCAGTATGTATCAGCCTAACAAAATACTGATGCATGTAAAAGGAAGAAAATTACAAAAATAGACATGTAAAAAGGGCTTGCAAGTAGTATTGATAGTGTCACAGGAAGAAACAATGAGAAAGGGCTAAATTTTACAAGTTTAGCTGAAACCTTTTCTTTACTTACCAGGAGCTAACATAACCCAGAAAAAACCAAAGCAAAACCTTAAAATCTAATATGTTCACATCACAGAGGTGATCTGGATTAGAAAAGATCTATTCATGGACCAAGACAAACATCTGTGCAATTTAAAAAGTAACATTATAGCACCAGAAATTGACTTTTAGCCAGAAATTGTCAAACTTGACAATTATTTCTCTAAAAGCCATATATTTGAATAACAAACATGCCATCCATTGCATAGCTGCACATTACTGCAGCACACAGAGATCACTGTTGGACATCCCAGAGACATTTCAGGAGTGGCAAATCCAGCATGCAGTATAGTTTCTCTCCTCATCAGTTTCTCACTTAGCCATCTCTTAGCAGGGGCAGGGTTGGACAAATATATTAAGTCCCTTGGGCAGTTCTTCAGAGGGGCATAGGACAAGGCAAATGATGGTAAAGGTCCATTCCATTGGGAGTTTGGTTGTAGAGATACATGGTACGGCCTGGTCACTGCCCGGGTGACACTGTCTCAGCCCTGTAAGCTGTGATTGCTGGACAGTCTCTGATCTACCCATATCAAAATACTGGTCTTTCCAGGAAACAATATTTTGGTGTTCAAGATGAAAAAATACGTTGGCAGAAAATGTTTTCTTCAACAGGGAAAGAAAAAAATATAAAGGAGAAAAAAACCTTCTCAGAAGGAAGAAACTCAAAGGATCTGTTCTATCATTGCTCTCTAATGCTACTGTGTGGTGTTCCACTGAGGTGGGGAAAGCTACACCCTGACTGTAGCTTAGTTTCATGTTATTAGTTTGGTAGCCATGCAGTGTAATAGGAGAATAAATAATGTGGTGTGCAGGTGCAAGGACAGTAGATCATCAGTGGACAGTACCTTACATACAAGCTTACAGATACTTACAAAGATGGAAGAATATGGCCTCTGCTGCAGTGCTTTATCTGCTGCACAGATAAATGCAAATGCATTTCAACCACTGCTTCAAGGAAATTCCTTCTCAAGAAAGGAATGCCCAAAGGAGAGAGAGAAAGACACAGAAGGTCCTTATAATGCCACTAGCCCATTGTCTCAGTAGCAGGTGAGCCAGGCCCTTCTGTCTTCAGGAAGAAATCTTTTCAGCTTGGGATGGAGAACGCTGTTTCTCTGGAGAAGGCTGAGAGGAGATCTTACTAATGTTAACAAATACCTGAAGGATGAGTGTCAAGAAGGGGCCAGTTCTTTTCAGTGGTACACTGTGACAGGACAAGATACAAAAAGTACGAACTGGAACACAGGAAGATCTACCTCAACATCAGAAAGAAATTCTCTACTGTGAGGGTGACGAAGCACCAGTTTCTGCTGCTGAAGTACCTCCACCTTCCACAAGCTAAGATATCACCCCAAGATGCCCATCAACCTCTTGCCTGTGTTTCCCCAGATGCCTTCTCAAAGGCTTTGTGCTGTAATCAGGCTGTATCTCCCTGGGTGAAGACCCTGTTGCAGCCCCAACAGGCTCTGCCCACCAACTGGACAGCCCTGTCTCATAAGTGGGAAGCAGGATGTGAAGCTGCTCTGCGCATCCCTCCTCTGCCCCAGCATACCAGCCATCCTGGCACTTTCTTGTAATGTTTTGTGGCTAGGAACCAAGCTAGGAGGCGTTTGTTGCATGAAAGATGTGTAGGCCATGTAATTCCTCCTCCCATGATGTACCCCCCAAGGAGGGTCAATCAATCTGAGAAACCCCTATAGCTGCAAGTAGGAAATGGCAAAGTATTTTCTGGATCATAGCACCAATAAATGGAGCAGGAAAACAAATTTTAAAGAAAATACAG
Organism: Eubucco bourcierii; assembly: GCA_013396675.1. Lineage (NCBI taxonomy): Eukaryota > Metazoa > Chordata > Aves > Piciformes > Ramphastidae > Eubucco > Eubucco bourcierii. Next base: position 612,665 of record VWZE01008846.1, read on the forward strand.
AAGCCACAAAGATTGTGGCTTAGTACTGTTATGTACTTCCTCTGGCCTCAGCAAGCATTGTCTTGCTCTTCTAGTGCCCACCTAGGATGATACCGCAAGGGTAATTCTCTAGTCTGTTACCTTGACCTGTCTCTTCACAGTATTGCTCTGGCTCTCCATCAAGCATGATTTATTTGTCTTTGGCTTCCTTATCTAACCTCACCATATTTATAACCTGTTTTTCAGTACTGACGATGGTCACAGCTACCCACCTCCTTCATTTGCTTTTGAGATTTTCTGACAGGAGCCTCTGTGCTTTGCCTTATGCTGCTCCTGATGCCTAGAGGCAATGTCCTTCAAAACCTTCCTTAAATCATGCCTTTGACATGTCATCTACAGAAAATGGGACAGCAGTTAAGTAGTGATGTGGGTGACCTATGATTACTGATTACTCAGCAATGTTATTTCTTTATTTTCCTCTATTCCTTCACCAGTCCATCTGTATCTATTGCAGAAATGCTGGGTTTCAGCCCTGAGAGTCACCCCTTTACCCTTACCCACCACCTGCATGGTTTCCATCAGCCCCAGACTGGCAGGGGGCTCCAGGCACAGTGAGGTCCTGTGTCCCCATCAACATCTGTGTTTCACTGGTGAGCCGCCATGCCCTATGCCCCCACGCCATCGGGTGGTCCCTGGGTAGGCGATGCCTCCTCCTTTTCCTGGACTGGTGTATGTGGCCACTGAATTGGGGGAAGCTGTGAGATCTACCGTTTCCGTTGCTTTGTAATGAGATTGTAAATAGTCTGATGCAAGGAAAGTGCTTTTGTTCCGCCTGATATAATGCCAAGTATATGGGGGTCTGTCTGTGACTGAACCTGTCTGTTTCTTCAGTGATACAAACAATAAATATGCCTTAGTCATTTATAATTTATAATTTTTGTCACAAGCCATCAGTAGCCATTTTAGGCTGGTTGCTTGAGTAACAAAATACAAAACAACATCCAAACTTTTAATCAGAAGCTTTTAACCTTCTGCCAGCATGATAAAGACTAAGCCCACTTCCAGAAAAATAACCAGGAGGACGATAGCCAGAAAGATAACCATCACCTTTCAGACTTCTAAGCAATTCTTGAACTGGGACTTGAGCTCAAAGCATTTTTAGCTCCTTTATTGTCAAGGCACATAAAAGAGATTACTGATATGGGAAGAAAGTGAGAAGTAGAGCATGCATATATCATTTCTATGGTCCAGGTTTTGTCTTAGCCATTGTAGAAGAGGATGCTAACACACCTGACAGATGTCAGCCTTCAGCAGTGGGGACATCTACAACCTTCACATGGGTCTGTGAATTAGTCTTGGAAAACAGAGACTACAGAGTGTCTGGAGTGAAGACAGGAGTTTTTCTGTAAAACATCTCATACAGGTGCAACATCTAGATTAACTTCTGCAATTTTGACACACAAAAAGGTAAAATACTTTTCTCTCTCCACCTTTAAGAATTTATAAGAATAGCAGCACATTGATGGTCAGTCCGGGAAGTTCACCTCCTCTGTAACAGCAAGGACAATGACACAGCTGGTGTCACTTCTATGGGTGGCCAGGCTGCCACTGCACTTGAAGTGATCCTTGATAAGATTTCAAGTTCAAGAAGGAGAGAAAGACAAAAAGAAAGAAGTCAGGGAAACCTCTCCCACTTCAAATTCTTCAAGCTGACCTGTCAGCTTCGATGTTACTACATTTGGACTTGAATTTCTCGCCAAGGTCAGAGCAGATTAGAAGCCGCCTTCATATCTGACAGAAATACTGCTCCCCAGTGAACAGGGGAGTGTAGGTCCATCATTTTTAAGCAGAAAGAAAACTTCAGTCTTCTCTAACCAGCAATGTGGACTGCATAGGGGCCTCCCAGTATCAACGCCAGTCTGCATCAGCAGGTCATCTTCTCTCTGTAATCCTGCATCCTCCCTCTCTCTGTTTGAATCTGAGCAGCAGACTGAAAAAAATATCATTGAAAGTACCAGAAAAATATAGTAAGATTTGAAAGATCATATGATCATCTTATGATCACCAGCATTTTTTTTCCCCCTAAAACAACCATAAAACACAACAGCAGAATTATGTAGAGCCAAGTGAGGGCTTGATTTTAGGACTGACCTCAGGACTCACATTTCCTTTTGCCTGGAGTTCAGTTCACATTTGTAGGAAACTTACTCAGTGGGAGACAGTGGGGGATACATTTTTCTTAGATATGCAACAGCTGCATGGAAACTAGGCAGCAGGAAAAACAGAGAGGCAGGCAAAGGATAATAATAATAATACTGTATTTCCCTCTTGTCTTTTTCAAATTCCTGCTTTCTCAAATGAAATGTAAGAAATGAAAGTCTGAAAATCCTGATGGGATGACATTGAGGCACATAGGATGAGTGGCACAACAGAGGTCATAAAGAAACCTGCACGAAGCACAACATCCATAGTCCAGCCATGTTTACAAAATGTCTAGCTCCACCAGAATTAGTAATTGGTAATTAGACAGAATGCAAAGCAGTGAGAGTTTTTTTTCCTAGTACAGATCTAGGTAACACAGTGCTGAAGAAACACAATGTGAAAGCAACGGAGAGACAATTTTTTTTTTTTTAAGTATTTTAGAGTAGGTTGGCAAAATGAGAGGATTTGCTGAGAAAGATGTTTGGGGAAGATGTACATCTCCAGAAAGGGAGGGAGACTGTACTTGTCAGCACAGGAGACTGTACCAGGCCATCTCAATGTTAGACAGAGTTTTCCATTTGATCACTTCCTGTATGTCACATCACATGCCACATACTGAACTTGCACCCCTTTTTTCTCTGCCAGAGTGACAGTCCCCAACAGTGAGAGCAGCTACTCAGGATAATTCAAAAGTAATATTCCCGGTTTACATTCCCTGGGTGGGATGCCTCACTCAGCTGGAGATCACTCTTTTTGGATCCAACAAATGGGGAAGGAAGAGGAAATTAAAAGGAGGAAGCTACAAAGAAGCAAAGGAGTCAGGAGTGGCAGAGAGCAGGGGCATGGGAATGATGGTTAAGGACTTATGTGTTTAAACTGGCAGAGGGGAGATTTAGACTGGATGTTAGGAGGAAGTTCTTTACAGTGAGGGTGGTGAGACACTGGAACAGGTTGCCCAGGGAGGTTGTGGCTACTCTCTCCCTGGAGGTGTTGAAGGCCAGGTTGGACGAGGCCTTGAGTGACCTGTACTAGCGGGAAGTGTCCCTGCCTATGGCAGGGCGTTGGAACTAGATGATCCTTGAGGTCCCTTCCAACCTTACCATTCTATGATTCTATGACTCCAAAGACAGAGGAAGCAAAGAGCAGGTAGGAGGGAGGTTAAAAAAAAATTAGTGGGAGGCCAGAGGTAGCAATAAGGGGAAAGGAGGCATTTGGGGTTTTATTTTAATTATAGTGTTTGGTTTGAAAAATGAATGCAAAATAATCACATGAGGTTTAACCTATGCTGATGCTGATACTGTTGTACCAGTGGGCACTTTCTGGATAAAATTGAGAGTCGCTGTGTCACCTGTGTGCCCATAGACCTTCATCAGATTGCTGGACTAACTCCCTTCTCTGTGTGTGCCGTGTGCGGTGGGGGGAGGAGATTGAGATAATGCTGACAAAAATGAGTTCCTTTTTGTCTGACCTGACTCTGGCTACAAGATTAGACAAACTGAAGACACTCATGCTGTTACGCATGATAGGTCATCTAAAAATGCAGTTAACAACTTCAAGACATCCTTCCAAGGACCATTAGGAACAGTCAGAGTGCAGTGTGTTTATCCTAGAAGGAGTCAAGGTCTCTCAAAACACATAGATTCAGACTCAAAGGCAGATGCATGTCTGCCAAGCTGTGGAAAGGAGGATTAGCTATGTTTCTCTGGCCCTGTGGGGGAGCAGGTGCTGGCTGGTAAAAGACCAGTCTGGGAGGTAGAGAAGGGTGTTTGAATGGTTAGTAAATAATTTCCATCTGTGGCTTGAAAGAAGGGGGCGACTTGGGGACCGGAGATGTCTCAGAGCAATATCTCTTCTTCAGAGAAGTGCTGCATGCTCCAGACATGGCAGCATATCTCTGAGGAAAGCTTACCGGCACAGATGCTACCCTGTAACTTATTTATACTTGAATTAGAAATTTTAAATCCTCTCTGCATTTAGCAGTACAGGTTTTGAGACTCATCCTAGGATGGTGGCATTAAAAAAAAAAAAATCTTTCCAGCATAGTATGAGCCCTCTGGCAAGGCTTAAAACCAGTTGTTGTGCATAACTGTCCTGAATTTCGGATCTGTCCTTGTTTAAGTAACATAATGCAGGAATTTCTTTGGGTACTGTATCTTGCAACCTGCAAACTTCTTCATTAAGGGTACAAGCAGTTAACATGTTGTCACTACATGTGACAAAATGCAAGTGGAATTTACCAAAGTTTCCTCTCAAAAGTAGTCAGTACAGACCTAAATCTGCTCACAGAAAAGCTGATTGTGAAACAGGAGCATTCCCAGGGCATTCATATCTTACATTGGAGATGTGGTCTGTGCCTGGCAGGTGTTTCTCAGCAGCAGCTCTTCACAAACAGGCACGCATGCAGCAGGCAAGCCCACTGAAGGGCCAGAAGGTCTCCCACTGCTCATTTTCCAGGCAGACTGAGCTGTCCACGCTGCCTGTCTGCCAAGGTGCTCACAGCTCCAGGAGCCTGAGGTCTCCCTCCTGTGGCACCAGCACAGGTCTGAGTTGCCTTTCTAGCTGGAGGCCTGAAACCTAACATGTTCTTTAGTCATCAGTGGTCTTTTCTCAGTGCTAAAGCTATCTGACCTGTATTGAAGTGGGTTATTTAGCTTTAGAGAAAGGCTGCTTTTTAAAAGCATTTAACTTCTTTTTCCAAGTCTGAAGTGGTAGGCACACCATAAAGTTGGAGATGACAAGTTATGCTTTGCATAGGGACCGCCTTCTTGTATCTTTTCAAATGTCAAGCTGGGACCCCATACTGGGCTGCATGGACTGAGCCCTGCAAATGTGAGCCTCTGTGCAACTGTGTGCACTCCCATAGACCTGTACGTAGACATCAACTGGTGTGATGAAAATTATAGGTTAGGGCCAACCTCTCTGTCAGCTTGTGAATTGGAGGTCAGAAGTGACAAGACAGAGGTGCTGTCCTTCTGGATCAGACTAAAGTCTCTTTGATTCAGTGATATGACACTGATACTTTTCAATACTGTATTGTTATAGGGCAAAAGATTTAATGATAAATGCTTATGAAATTGCTTTTATTTCATAGATTATGATTTTTGTTAAGCTCTGTTATGTAGTGGCTGAGAGGTTTCTTGAGGAATCATAGAATCATAGAATGGTAAGGTTGGAAGGGACCTCAAGGATCATTTAGTTCCAACCCCCTGCCATAGGCAGGGACACCTCCCACTAGTACAGGTTACTCAAGGCCTTGGCCAACCTGGCCTTGAACACCTCCAGGGAGAGAGCAGCCACAGCCTCCCTGGGCAACCTGTTCCAGTGCCTCACCACCCTCACTGGAAAGAACTTCCTCCTAACATCCAGTCTAAATTTCCCCTCTGCCAGTTTAAACCCATTGCCCCTTGTCCTGTCGTTGCAGGACCTTGTAAATAGTCCCTCCCCAGCCTTCCTGTAGGCCCCTTTCAGATACTGGAAGGCTACTATTAGGTCTCCTGGAAGCCTTCTCTTCTCCAGGCTGAAGAGCCCCAACTCTCTCAGTCTGTCCTCATAGGAGAGCTGCTCCAGCCCTCTGATCATCTTTGTGGCACTCCTCTGGACCCTCTCCAACACTTCCATGTCCTTCCTATGTGTGTTGCTCCCATTTTTTATCTCACTTACTGCATATTTTAAATCTGATGTCCAAAACTAAGAAATAGTAGTGGGGAAGGTACCCTACACTGTGTTTTTGCAGTGTCAGGAAAGAAACCTGGCAATAGAAGGAGTGCTAATGTCTTCTCAGATTTTAACCACTCTCCACCTAATGTTATGATTTTGTCACTTTAATCTCTATATCAGTGAGCACTAAATCTGATTAAAATAATTTGCATGTTAATTTCAAATCCGTTGTCCATTAACCCCAAAGCATGTAGTAATATACAAGAGTAGTGTGGGACGTGGGTGTAAGCTATCTGATCAGCATTTTTTTTTTTTTCAGTCTAGACATCCACACTGCAGCATCAAACAGAAAGTGAGATTGCTTCTCTGTCCCCAGAGGTTTATCATATGGTTATCTGATGCCTTTCAAGCAAAGAGGGTGTGTGTGCTAGTCCAAGAGGCAATGTAAGGCTGCCCAAAGCCATGTCTCTGCAGATTCCTCAAAAGGCACAGGCAGGAGGTCTTTTCCCTTCTGAAGGTCAGAACTGCTGCAGAAGTTAATTACCTTTACATAGCTGCTGTGGGCTTCCTGTCCATCAGCTCTAAGAATATTTTTCCCTTGAGTGGATGCTGGTGCAGAGGCAGAAGTTCTGTGTTGGTAGGGTGGCGCTGGAGAAAGGATTCCCCTCCTTTGTGCTCCATTTCTCCAGCACAGAATTAAGTACAGCATTGGTATCACTTTCAATATTGACTGTGTTTCTCTTGTCCTTGTGAGGGCTGGGAGCATTTGCCTGCTGTGCTGCACTCAGCTATGCCTTTTTGTTTGTTTTTTTAGCTCTGGGAAATTTTAAGGGGTGAGTAGTACCCTAGTTTTTAAAATAACTGGGGGTTTTTTTATTATATATATATAATGTAAGAGAAATTTAGTTATCCAATAACTTTATAGTTGTAGAATACTACTGCATGAAAGAGTAAATGCAAACCACTGACTGAGAGATGCATATGATAGTTACCTCTATACTGTGTTAGTTAATGAGGATGTGATTTATAGCCCCAGTTGAACTATAGTCTTGCTTAAACCATGACAGTGAGGAAAAAATCATATAACATCATCCATTTTGCCTCTCTGGCCCAAGGATAGGACCAACTGTAACTGATTGATCTTGATTGATCTGATCATCTGCCCTGTCCATAAAGACCTCCAGTGACTGAAGCATTTCAGCTTCCTAAAATAATCCATCCATACCCTACAGTGACTGCGCAGCACCCTATCCATTTCTGCAGAAGGCCTGGAGCCTAAGAGCTTTAGAGAAAGGGAGAAGAAAGATCATCATCATTCTCAGACTATACTTCATAGTTACGTTTCTCTGCAGCAACGCTCTGGAGCATAACATCCACTCTTACTCAATCTTTTCTACCTGCTCTTCACATCTTGATTTGCTGCTCCTCCTCAGCTGGTGGGGCTGTGATGCAAAATGCATCCCTGAGATCATCTGCATTAGGGACAAAATATGTACCTCCCCTGTTCTAATAGTACTTATGAGGTGGTGGACGGGAGCACGGGAGTGGAGTGACATCCAGGAGAGAAACATTGTCAGGGTGGTTTCATTGGATTTGCCGCAAGGGAAAATGCTCATGGACAGGGACTCCAACTTAGATTTCTCACCCGAGGACTACCAGCAACTGCTCTTAATTAGGATATTCCAGAGATACTGTTACACTTAATCCCAGTCTTCCAAAAAATATCCTGTCCTCCAAAACCCACTTACACTTCATTAACACCTTTCTCAGGCACATACTTGAAGACTAATCTGAGCCTCAGCCTCATTCCAGATGCTTTTTACAAAAGGTGCTAGTCCATGTCATGAAGCAGCCCATTATTAAATATACCTTAAATTAACTTGGATCATAGCATAGTCATTGAGATGTTTTCAAGTTGAGATGTTTTCTGAAATGGTTATTTCCCCTCTGCGAGAAAGTCCTGCCTGTGATGCATATTGGTGATGTTTTGTTCTGCAGCAGTGTTTCATCCTCAGTGTCATGTTTACAGTAGAAGAGTTGACAGATCCATAAATACGGAGACTAACAAGCACAGCTATGCTCAAAATGTTTCTTTGTAAATCATACATGATTTTCTTATCCAAACTGAGAGAACATTGTGTTGCTAACGTGGTACACAAGGTCTTGTCAAATTGCGAAGTGAAAATGATGTTCTCTTTGCTGGTTTTACTTGCATCGGTGTCATCATATTCTGAGTCCAAACATTGTTCTACAATGTTTCCCTTGCAAGGTTTCCTGTGTGAGAGGTATTTGTCTACCCTTGATCACAAACCAATATGTTTTAGGAGTTTTTGGAAAGAATAAAGCTTCTTTCAATTTCAAAATTTTCTGTTTGAAAGCAAATACTCCAAGAACCTGATTATTAGGCATGCCCTTGCTCTTGTGTTTGACAACTAAAATATAGTGAGTAAAGTTGCTAATGGATAGGTTAATATAAATGTTTATTTTCAAATCCCTTCTTTAGCCACTGGGTTATATAAGATGTAAAGCAGGGCAAATTCAGTAAATATTTACTCAGTTTCTACCAGTTCTCCCTCCAGCAACTCCTCAGGAGAACTCACAGCTCTGTGCTCGAGCACACGGAGCAGATGACTGGTTTGGTTGTTGGTTATTGAAAACCAATGCAAGATGCAAGTAAAACAGAGAAAGACTAAACAGTTGAGTACCCTGTTTTGCGTGGGGCATTCTTAGTTACAGTGTAGTGTCTCCTTGTAATGTCCCATGGTATCTATCCAGAAAGGAAATATTTTGAAACATTCCATTAGATAAAAATGTGCAACCAAGAAGAATTCCAGCAAATGATAATACTCTGCTACAAATATGTAACATGAGTAAAAGGCATTATTCAGTAGGGTCTCTTCAAAAGCAGTCTTAATCCTTTAAATTGTTGGGCTCATGATATTTATTGTCTCTAGTCATTGACAACAACATCAACTTATGTATTGAAAACATTTCCAATTCAGTGGGATGAGATCTCTGGAGACAGCAGAGACATGAGATAATGTGGGGTTACTACGGCTGCAGTTAGTCTTCAATGCAGGATTAGTTTAATGTCTGGAAGAGCTCTGGTTTTATAATGCCACCCATTTTTCAGAGAAACAACCTTTCATAGGGTCTGATCCAATTGCTACAGAAGCCAAAGCGAAATATTAAACTCTGAATGCACAGAATAAATACTGCTCTGCATAATTTTCCTTGAGTGACAATTAGTTTCTGAGGGCTTTCTTACTCATTTTCCTGTCTTCTGTAATCAAACATAGTAAAGAAGTGCAACATAAAATTTAGTGTCAGTATGAGATTTGGGAGTGGGGGTGGGGAAAAAAATTATTTCTTTATTTGCTTTTGTGTTGGTGTTTTTGTTTGTTTCTTTTTTAATTCCATTTGTTTAGGTTTTAACAACCTTTGGTGCACTTGCAAATGCTCACACTGAAACACAGTGTTGAGGCAAGGGAAACAGAACTGGCAGTGACTGCAAAAAGTTCATCTACAGACAAGAAATTATCCTGATCTCTGTTTACACAACCTAAACAAAATCAAAAGAGTATATACAGAGTATTATGAAATAGCAATTAAACTATCACATTCATTCGCTTCTAATAGTTCAATAATATAAAGTGTTTTTTAAAATGGACTTTCTAATCTGGCATCTTCTCCACTGAGGAATGTGATGCTATGGTCCAGAAGTGCAAAAAAAGCTTGGTGTGTGTCAGTAGCTTAACCAAAGCAGGACTGATGTTTGAAAATACCTGAAATACGAATTACATGAGATAAATCCGTCATTGTGTGCAAAGTGTGACCATCTTGTGAAGCCAGGAATGCTAAGCATATGTCTTATCAGTGCAATCACCTGTAGTTCACAACCCTGCCCCCAAACTGATTATCTTTGGAAAAGATGAACAGAGATTGTCTGAAACACTATTAGAGTGGGTGAAGAAGAGTCTTTTTTTAATGCCTTCATCTTTCAAGGGAATAAAAATCTGGTATGCCAAGAGGAAGGGTGAATTGTCTTATCTGTATTAGAGTACGTATAAGGCAGATCACCAATGCTTAAAAAACGTTTTTTTTTAATATCAGGACTTAACCACTTTTAAAATATTTTCTGAAAGCAAAAGGTTCAGCAGGATCTTTTCAAATGAAATGCTAGAAGGTTGTTTTACTGTGAGAAGACCCTATGGGTTTCCCACCTTCTTCAAGATATTGGGACCTTCTGAAAAGCTTTCCTGAATCTGGAGGAGGATGGAAAAGAGGTCATCAGGTGGAAAAGCTGATGAGAAAACAGCCCGTGGAGTGGGCTTGAGTCTTCTATAGTTAGTTATGGGAGAATGATAGTATTTTGTAGATGTCTTTCAGCACTGTCATTTAAGATCATAATTACCTATCTGTGGGCCAGTTTAATTTCATTAGCTTGTCCAGGTAAATGCTAACTCCTATACTATTATTCCACATATGTTTTTATATTCTTGTGTGCTATGTTGTAGTTGTTATAACCATGATAGTCTTAAAAATTTAAGCAAACTGTGGGTTGTAGGGAGAAATTACGTTTTCATTAGACTAAGAAATGTTCCTGAAGAAAAAACAAGCAAGTTTTGAATCAAACAAACTGCTCTTAGGAAAGCTACATTATTTTTTTAAATTAAAATACCATTTTCAATCAAATGTTCCTCTTCCACTCTAATAATTGCCGTATTTTGTAATATAGCCTATCTCACAGTCCACATTATCTAGTTAAAATATTTACTTCTGTTCCTTACATGTATGTGGTTATAATATTCTCATGTCTACCTGACGTCTTGCACTGATTTAACTGTCAGTTTCATCTGAACCACTTGATTAAGCTAGTGCAAAAATCATTGTGACCGTTTATTTGAGCCAGACAATTTGGATTGGTTTAAACTGAACAAAAAGTTGTTCTCATCTCAAACGATAAGTTGTTCTCATCTGATTTCATGTGGGCTTCCTAACAATATATGCTTTGGTTAGTTAGGCTTGAGGTTTGATTTCGCTTACACTTATTTTAATATAATCTTTCTTGCAGACATAAGAATACCCATCACGGTATGGGTGTGATGGTGGCTATACTAACGAAACATCTACAGACTCTATCCCCAGCAGAGGCATTGATCTGCCGTGGCAGTGCTGGTACTGTGGCCAGATCCAGATTTACTGAAGCAAAAAGGGGAGATTAAGGGGAGGTGGGATGTGTTGCCCCCAGTCCTCTCACCATGTGTTGTGTCCCTATAAACTGATAAAGGAGCAGTCTCATCCCCAGCATTTGCATTCAGCAAAAGTTACATCTGCTCGCCAGACTTTGAGGGTGATGGCTGCCGTAGCCCAGGGTGTGAACCCACATCAACCTCCCCATGTCAGCAGAAGCATTTCAGACAGACAAGCCATGCTGCCAGATTATTTATCTACCAAGGTGGGGTTTTTTTCATCTCAGGGAGGAGGTTGTTGTTTTGCCCACAATGTACTGTATAATTTTTTTAAAAAATCACTGTCCTCTGAAGAGCATTACTGGCAGTGGAAGCTCTTAGTGAGGAGTCAGCTGATCTCTCTAGCTTGGACACAGTTCATTCGCAAAGCAAGAGATACTTGTGTGTGTAAGCCTAAACTGTCATGCATTGATGCTCCTGTTATTTGCCTGCTGGTGTTGATGCCCAGGACAAAAGATATCCAAACTCAGAGGAGCAGGATTCCTCCCAGCAGTGACAACTGCTTTCCTAGGAGCTGCCTGTTACATTACAGAAATTAAGTCTCAGTGTTTATCAAGCAAATAACCGAGTCTGATTCTCTGCCACAGGCAAAACATGTAATTCCCACGTGACATCTTTCTCCCCTCCCTTCTCACTGCAATAAAGTGTTGGAAAAGGACAGACCTGAGATGAGGGAGGAAGGCAGGTGCAATCTTTTTCTCCCAGGGGAGCTTTCTCAGGGGCCTGCTCCAATCTTGGCAGCATCCCAAAGATTCACAGGACACCTGAGTGCTGAAGCCCAGCATATCTGCCTTTGATCTCTCCATCTTGACCTCTGAGCAACCCTGCTGGCAAGCCAGCCAATACTCCCTACTGGAAATAAGAAAAAGAAGGAGAAGCTTTATATAATATTTTTTCAGCTGAATTTGTGTTCATCCAGGGAAGGGGCTGTGTCTGCTTCTTGGCCTCTTCGATCTCCTTTTGTCAGCAGAACAGGTTCCTGGATCACAAGATAGTGTGAACAGATGGTAACATGAGAGAGTGCCAGAGAGTCAGTCATCTTCCTAACAGGGGTTGTGGGGATCGCCCTGATTTGGGGTTGAAAGTCCAAGATAATGACACGATTCTATCTGTACAATGGAAACAGCAATAACATTTGATTGAGACATAATTCTACAGTTCAATTACAAAGAAAGAATTTCAAAGTTTCTGGATACAGAAGGTCACCATGATCACAGCTGCATAAGAACATGGCCCTGGGAATGGCCATCATGTTCATTATTCATGCAGCCTCGCCTGTTTTCTCCAAAGGCAGCTCTGGAAAGACTGCCTTAGTGTGAGTGTGTGAGTGTACGTGTGTGTGTGTGTGTGTGTGTGTGTGTGTGAAAGAAAGGATACAGGTAAGCTATGTTTTCCAAATAAAGTAGCTGGAAAACATTCTGCATAAGATTATTAACTCCATGTATATTTTGCTGGTGTCACCACAGGTGGCAACATCCTCAAGCATAATTATGGCCATGTGACCACCTCCATATACCACAGAGAAGGAATCTCTGGCAGCTCTATGACATACATGCAGAGATGACCTAGCTGCCATGAAGCCGCTGCTGATGGAGAGGATGGCAGATTCCTCCAGTCATAGGAGGCAAAGGCTACATATACAGGTCTCATGACCTTCTGGGACTTCCAGGAATTAAGTCCTGAGTACAGACACATATGGAAGCACTTTCTGGGGATCTGGCTGGGCTTGCTTGAGTGGACACAGAGCCCTGGTGAGACCTCACTCGGAATATTGCATTCAGTTTTGGGCTCCCCAGTACAGAAGGGACAGAGATCTGCTTGAGAGAGTCCGACAGAGGGCTACGAAGATGATTAAGGGTTTGGAGCACCTGACCTATGAGGAGAGTCTGAAGGGCCTGGGGCTTTTTGGTTTGGTGAAGAGAAGACTCAGAGGGGATCTAATCAATATTTATAAATATCTGAGGGTTGGGTGTCAGGAGGGAGGGGACAAACTCTTCTCAGTTGCACTGTATGATAGGATAAAGGGTAATGGATATAAACTATGGCACAGGAAGTTCCAACTCAACACAAGGAAAAACTTCTTTACTTTAAGGGTCACAGAGCACTGGAACAGGCTCCCCAGAGAGGTTATGGAGTCTCCTTCTCTGGAGACTTTCAAGACTCATTTGGATGCGTTCCTGTGCCACCTGCACAAGATTCTGTGGTCCTGCTCTGGCAGGCAGGTTGGACTCCATGATCTATGGAGGTCCCTTCCAACCCTTAACACCCTGTGATCCTGTGATCCTCCATAGGTGAGTCCGTATTACCCGGGTAAGCATGAGGGAAGACCTCTTTTTTTTTTAGCGGAGGAGAGGGGACCAGTCTGGGTCCACTACAGGAGGGCAGTGCTATCACAGCAGGGATCAGCTGCTCAGTGGTGCCATTTGTGAGTGACAAAGCCTGTAAGCAGATAAATTATTGCACCCTGAGGGAGAGCTGCTAATAAACCTCTTTAGCATCTTGTTCACATCTTTGAAAGATTTCACAAGTACTAACTATACTGAAACATTTCTACCTGCCATGCTATGGGAGTCGAGGTGGTGTCCTGATACAAATATTTCCATTTTTCTCATTTTACATTTGTCATGGGGCCTAAATTAGTACAGTGGCAAATGCTCCTCTCCTCCCCCCCCCCCGCCCACATTGTGGCTGGGGCCGGGACTCTGCGGGGTGCCAGCAGCTCAGATCATTCATCGCTTCTGACATTTCCAATTTCTCTCTCTTGACTAAACCATTCACATATGCATGAAATGGTGGCACTTAATGGCTTTGCACACAGCCTGCTTGGTTTTGACAAGATACTGCTTTTTAATGCACGCAACGAAGAGGTCTACATCTCCACGTAAAAACATTGCTCTCTGAATGGTGTTTTAAGTGTCGCATTTTTTATATAAAATACATCCACAAAGCAGTAGTTCTGAGGGAAACAATTTAAATTCAAGCCACAGCCGCCGTCGTCAGAGACAACCTTTGATCTGCAGGACCCCTGGGCACCCACCCCTGGGCTGGTAGCCTGTGCTTGGCTGCAGTGACCATAGGCAGATCCAGGGGGTCATCCTGTGCTAGCAAAACTGGCAGCTGCATTTCTAAGGTGTGTGTAACTGGTAACTCAATCTGATGTGAGGAGTCACCTTTCTGTTTCTGAATCACGCCTAAACCCTTTGGAGAAAGTAATCATTAGACTACTTGCAAAGATAGGGGGCACTTAGCATGATGGTGAAACACAAAGCTAGAAAGATAAGAGGTAAAGACAGCACTTAGTCATCATTCAGGCCATCTGGATTAGGTTTATGGTACACATTCCTAAGCATCTGTACTGGAAATCAGAGAATTCCCTTGTTTTCCTGATTCTCCTTCTACTCCTCTCACCCCTCCCGCACACCCCCCACCCCCGTTTCTGCATGTTTCTGTGGTGTATGTGGTACTGTGCTGAAAATGTGGGGAAAAAAATTATTCGAAAACTTTCAACTCTGTGTGGCGGGGAGCTGTGAGTGCTCAAGCACTTCCAAAAACTGGTGTATGAGGAGTCACATAAGGGCTAAATATCATCTGCCCTTTCTGCCTCTGTTCTCAAGCATGTGCACATGCATTCACACACGCATTCACACACGCATTCACATGCATTCACACACGCATTCACACATGCATTCACACACGCATTCACACATGCATTTACACATGCATTCACACATGCATTTACACATGCATTCACACATGCGTTCACAGATGCGTTCACACACGCATTCACACATGCGTTCACACACGCATTCACACACGCATTCACACACGCATTCACACATGCATTCACATACGCATTCACATACACATTCACACACGTGTTCACACACGCATTCACACACACATTCACACACGCATTCACACACGCATTC